>QEPC01001301.1:5411086-5442211 GCA_003113815.1 Sphenodon punctatus
GCACGTCGGGGTCGGTGTAAGCAGGCCACTGGATTGTCCTCCTAGTCTGTACATAAATCTACTTTCCATATGCTTTGCATTATTGCCCTAGCAATTTTTTCTGATTACATTCTAGCTTCTCCAGCTTGATCTGCCAGTCATGCTCCGTGACGTCATGGCAACGCTCACAGCAACAGACGGCGATGCCACAAACTGAGCATTGTTCGTCGCAGGTCCGAGCGGAGGGAGGGGCTGTCTGCTCTCAGGGAAAGTGACTCCTTCTCAGACACTACCATCTGCATCAGAGTGGGAAGAGCACAAACATTTGTAGACAGGGGATTAATGCACATTACACAATGTCATATTTTTTCCTAGGAAATCTGGAAATATGTTTTCTTGTGGTAAGAAATGACAAAACTTCCAAAAGAGACAATAGAAAGGAGAACAATAGCAGGAGAGTAAGCGAAAGGCATTCCTCGTTGTGAAGTGTACTAGTGGGCCATATCTAATTAACATATTGCATCCAATGAAAAATACTTCCATTGCAACCCAGAGATACAGTGTGGTCGCTGTGTTGGTCCCAAGTGACAGGAATCCATTTTATGCGACGAATTTCCACCAACAACAGTTGGTCCAATAAAATATATCATTTGAACCACTTTGTCTCCATGAAAAATACCATAAAGACAGGTGTTTAGTAAACTGCGTTATTTACATTAGCATACCATCAATTAAAATATATATTCCATAATCAAAAAACCTCCGGTTTACAAGAAGAGTTAAGGCTCTTGTAAATTCAATCATGCATTAAAAAGCATGGAAATTGCAAATTAAGGCTCCCGTTTTAACGTCCATGCCATGTTAGTAGTAAAGACATTGCACAGTCTCACATATTATGCTCACTTATTTTTTTTATTTTTTTTATTTTTATATAAAACTTGTATCCCGCCCCTCCTGCCCAAAGGCAGCTTGGGGCGGTGAACAACACAAAAGATTTAACAAACACAAAAGACGTATAACTTAGACTCCATGCACCCACACTTTGCCTTCGTCTTTCAGCCCTAATCCACTTCCTCTTTGCAGGTTGGGGGCAACACTGAAGCTGGGGACAGTAGGGCGTGAGCCGGCCCCTCACCCCCTCCATTTCCTCTTTAAGAAAGAGAGAACTTGGGAGTTCTGGATCGTACCCCTTCTCCCCCTCTAATCTACTTGGTCCCAGCCCCGTCACAGAGAACTCAGGACTCCTGGCTTCCAGCCTCTCCACCACACTCTAATCTAGTAGGCTGCACTCCCTTCACAGACAACTCAATAGTCCTGGTTCTGAGCGTGTTCTCCTCTCAACCTTATAACAGACAACCCAGGAGTCCTGGGTCCAAGTTGCCCCTTTAACCTCCACTCCCCTCACAGAGAACTCAAAAGTCCTGGGAAATACAATGTTTGTCTGTATGTGTCATATGGAACAGAAGTGTGTGTGTGGAATGACCAAAAAAAACCCAAAAAACCACAGGAAAGGAAATGGAATAAAAGGGAGGGAGACAATTGGGAGTCAAAGGATAGGGAGTAAGAAATGGTAAGTGGGTAAAACAATAGGACTGCTTCCTCAGATATCCCATGAGTCTTCCAAATCAGTTTTTTCACTCAGAACCTTATTATTGTAACTATTACTAATTCCTCCTGTCATTCCACCCACTTACTTTAATCCTGACCTGCACACTCTCTGTATTTTCCCCGTCATTCCAACCATACCACTTACTGCATCTGGTTCCTTTCTCATCATTTCACATTCTCTTGCCTTCCCTATGTATTCCCAAAAATGCAACTGTGTTGTATAATTTCACAATCACTTAATTGGATGTTGGAATGACAATAGTATTTAGAAATTGGCACTGATGTTGCCTCCATTCCTTCCAATGGCCATTCCATTTTATTAATTTCAATGCATACCTAACTTAATTTTAATTAAACATTCATATATGACTCTACCCAATTTCACTGTGCTCTGGGAGGGCAGTGGAGACTAGTGGATAAGAGGGACGGTTGTGAGCCATTAGTCAGCTGTCCCATTCTCCTGAACTGAAATGAAAGGATAGAGGGAAAGGAGGGGGTGAGGGGCCAGCTCATGCCCTCCTGTCCCCGCTTCAGTGTTGCCCCTAAACTGAAAAGAGGAAGAGGATTGGGGCTGAAAGACACAGGCTAAGTGTGGGTGCATGGAGCCTGAGTTGTAAGTGAGCACAATATGCGAGACTGTACAATGTCTTTACTACTAACATGGCATGGACGTTAAGGCAGGAGCCTTAGCTTGCAATGTCCATGTTTTTAGTGCATGACTGAATTTGCAAGAGCCTTAACTCTTCTTGTAAACCAGAGGTTTTTCGATTATGGAATATCCAAGTTTTTTGTTAAATACAATGCAATGGAGAAAATTTGTCCTGCTAGCGCAGCAGAATGCTGAGCAGTATAACCACTATGGGAGCAGCGTTTAGGGGAGGCCAAGGTGGAAGAGCTGCTCCCTTCAGTTTAGAAGGTTGTTACTTCCTTCAAATAGTAAGCAAGGCAAAGCTGGATTTTTACTTACAGTTCCCTGCTTTACTAAGAATACAACTTTGGTTCGGTTTAAGCATTGCAAACTTCCAAAAATTGTTCTCTATGAGCTCTCTAGCTCAGGGCTTGTACAGAAGTCTTCCACTCTACTCCCCACTGTCAGAGCTCTTTTCTTTGTGCAACACTGGCCATTCTGCTTTCTAGGACCTCCCCCTGTGGCTAGTTCACTCCTTGTACAGGGTTCCCTAACTCTGCTGTGCAGGACTCTCCACCTGGCATAATGCTGCCCATCCTGCAGCTCTCCCCCTGTACAAAGCTCCCTCACTCAGATCTCCTGTCTAGAGTTCTCCCCCAGCACAATTATGGCCATTATTCTGCAGCTCTCGCTCTCGCTCTCTCTCTCTCTACAAGACTCCCCATCTTTACTCCCCCTTGGACAGGGCTCCCTTTCTTCCACAACACTGCACACTCTGCAGACCTCCCCCTGTACTGGGTTCCATATTCTGTATCCCCAATAAAGCTGCTCCCTGTAAAGTGCTCCTCCTGTGCATGTGCATGGCTTCCACTGTGGAAGCTATTTACAGAGGCTCTGCTACTACTGTCCCCCCTACCCTTTGTGTATGCTCCCCCCCTCCCTGCTCCCCCATGGGATTTCCTTCCCTGGGCTGAGGCTCGCTCTTAGAGTCCTCCATAGAGGACTACACTTGCCACTCTGCCCCATAGGGCTGCTCTGCACAAGACCCCACCATCTTCCTGCCCCCCTCCTGAAGAACACCCATTGTTTCAGCCCAGAGTACCTGCTTACCCCTCATTCCTTAGTGGAGTTGGGAGAGTCGGAGGGAGAAGCGCTGAAAGAAGATCGATTCCATCCTGCCTATAGCCTCCTGTCCCTGTCTCCGGCATGAATCTCTGCCCTCTTCCTACACCTGGAACCATCCCAGGCAAACTCCAGCGCTCCAGCCCCAGCCATGCTCCTCCAATGGGGTGTCCCATTGGAGCCGCAGCCCAGACACCTGTTTTGGAGAGGGAAGGGCTGTCACTGAAATCCACGTGCTCTGTGTTTCTGGGCAGATTTAGGGGGCAAGATCAGCCACCCCAAACATCACTGCGGGATTAGCTAGCTCTGTTGTTTAGCCATCTTGGCATCCCTGGCCCTCAAGTCGAGGTGCCTGCTGTGCATGACCTACAACTTTCTCCCTTCCACAGGCCTTGCTCTCCTCCTCTCCCCACCAGATCAGCTCTAAACATGGCTGACCAGTCACTCACACTGCCCCCTGGGAGGTGCAGTTCCCTCTCTTTGCCCAGCACTGATAAACTCTGGCAAGCAGTGCCTGCTGGGAGTTGTAGTCCCCAGTATTCAAGACTGTTTGCTTTTAAATAGTCTCTGCATTACACATAGAATGTTTGCAAGCACTCCACACTCAGGATGGTCTCCATAGGCTAACACTGAATTTTCAAGATGTCATAACTTAAAATACAAAAAGTATTTTGTATTTTAAGTCTCCTTGAATTTTCTAAAAGGCTTACACCTCCTCCCAACTAACACAAAACCATTTTACCCTGCTGAGATCAAGATGATCTGACTTTTGAAAAAACAGGCTTTCCAAGTGCGGTTTACATACTGCGATATCTCAGCTGTTATCCAACTGATTCTGCTGAATATTGGACAGCATGAACCACTTGCTCCAGTGATCCTTCACCACAAATTCCACAATCCTAACTTGAATCATGCCAATTTTATAGCAAATATAATACTGGGGCTTTATAATGGAAGGTGTAACACACCTTAACTATTAGAGCGCTCCCATGCTCTAATAATAAATTTCTCTTGAGGTAAAGTCATACTGGTATTGGAGATTAAACAGGTACCTGATTTATTAGCCACAGGTAATACCTGCGATTTTAGGTATCATGTTGAGTACCCATTAGGCTGCTCGAGTGCCGATCAGGTAACCAATTACCCCCCAAAATTGGGAATTATTAGTATTCATTATACAAAATTATCATTTTACCAATTATCAATGGGTAAACTGGTCTGGGGAAATAGCAAAAATAGAGACAAAAACTCAAAAAAATCAGTACCATATTCTGGAAGTCAGAAAATTGGGACATCAACTAGTCCATCAGGCTCTAATCGGGTACCCAAGGGCAGGTCAAGTACTGGAAATTCAATGGGTTTGCCTGTTTTTGCAGGTACTTTTTTCAGCTCTAACTGGTATTGCTGAAACCTGCCTTAATCATTATATGCATAAATGAGCCCATAAGATCAGAAGACGTTTGTTGCCATAAAATAATCCAAGATACACATCTGGCATCCCTTGCCCTAATATCTGAGCACCTCAGAATTAGAGCAAATTGAATATTCATGGCAAACATCTTATCGCTTGAATTCTTGTGATTATCTGTTTTGGTTGAAGACGTTATTGAGGTATTTCCGAGAGCTATCTAAAAATCTGAATAATTACCACAAATCTAATATTCGCTATTTGTTTCTGCCTTGCTTGGAATCTTTAGCGCAGGGGATTGCAGGAAGCCCTGGAAAGTGGAGAGCAGCCAATCCACTGAACAGGCCACAGATAAAGCAATGCAGGGTTCAGGCCTTCTCTGTAGCCAGCACATTCACATTAATCATCCCCATGGCCCCCCAAAGGACGATGGTTCCAGCAGCACCTTAGGCAGTTACAGCTAGCCCACAATGATCATGTCAGGCTAAAGCCATCTCCAGCAGGTGCATGGTGGCCCGTGAGAAATGTTTAGAAGTGACAGTTATCTTGTGGTACAGAAGGTTTGGGACCCACTGCTGAAGCATACTTCTCCTCAGCCCACACTCTGCGAGGCAGGGAAGTATCCTCTCCACTTTAGAGATGGTAAATGACATATGTTATGTAACTTGCCCAGACTCACCCAGTAGGTGTGGTGAAGGAGGAATTAGAGTGAGATCTGAAATATCCTGAGGTAACACCTTCTACTGTCCTATCATTCAGAGTCGTCTTCTCCAGGTAACGAAGCTAAGCACATGCACCTGCCACTTATTTTGTGACTATATATCCCTCTCTCTTCCTGTGTCCTTCCCTTCCTTATCGCCTTCCCCTGTCTGTCCTAGATTGTAACTCCCCCACCTTGTTCCCCCCTGGAACAGACCTGTCTCCAATTAAAGGCACAGGAACACACTGCAGGTAGTACAGTGGAATCCAACTTGCATAACTTGAATTTCTGGATAGGTCAAGTTAATTTGTTTTCCTCAGCTCCAGGTCTATGAGGACGCACAGCTTCTTGATCTGGATAAGTAGAATTCTGAACCCTGATAACTCAAGGTGTAGACGGTTTACCCACCCAGATCAAAATATCAGGGCCATTGAGTTTATTAACGATTTCTTATAAACTTGTAGTTAAAATACTATAGTATATACCCTTTCTGAGGTATGGGGCTTTGCGGCAGAAGAGGATATAAATATACTTCAAAACAAATTTCTGAGGGATTTACTTGGTCTCCCACCTTCAATGCCAGTGACCTTTATGAGGCTCAAATCTGGCTTGCCTAACCTGAAGACTACTGCAACTATAAGATTAATAGGATACTGATTTAAGATACTGGCACTTACTCCCACATGTTACCCCAAAATGTGTTTTTTTTGAAGGATAGAGAACCTTCTCATTTCCGTCATTCTCCCTCGTTGAAATTGTGAACCGTACTCTGAATATGATTGGACTAGGCTACTATGTAAATGATAACCAAAGGCTATTTTACTCCATCAGAAAGGGCCATGGTGGTGCAATGACTGACAGATATCTCTTGGCAGGAAGATGTAGCCTCTATTAGATTCAGTCAGGTGGTGCCTCAATACAGTCTATGGAAGACTGAATTAGGAATAGAAAAATACTTGTGTATTGAACTTAACCAAAAATTAGTCATGGCCCTTTGCTGCCGATGAAGCAGATGCCAGCGGCCATAGTGGAGGGTCATAGGAACCATATCCCCAAGGATCAAAGATTGTGCTCATGCGACAAGGGGGTGAATGAGGACACTATCCATTATGTCTTTGATTGTCCCAGGTTCAGATAAATTAGGAAACCATATCTACCAACTAATTTGTCAAGCCATAGGTATATCACCAGCCAAGAAAAAATAATTTGGCTCTTTTCCCACAAAGAAATCAATATCCTATCTAACTTAGCGGTTTTTGCCTTAAAAGCCAAAGCTATTTAGAAGGAAAGTCTCCGGTACCATTACTTTTGTGGCTCCTTTGTAGTTATGGAAGTAAAAGAAGACAATCCCAATAGATAGCCTATGTATTATGATCTCCTGCATCTGTCTACCCTAAATCTGATTTACAGTATGTCTGATCAAATAATCTTTTGCTGTATTTTTCTTACAGGATCATTTGCAATCACACCAGGATTCATGTATACTTTTTAAGCCCATCTAAATACTATGGTTAAGGACAACCTTGTGAAAGCCTGACTTCTGAGCCCTAATATTCTGTAAATAGAGATAAGGGTTGTCTTGCTGACAGTAATACAATTTGCAATTATCTTATTTTCTGGTTTTGTATGGTATGTTTTACCAGCCCATTGTTGGGCAGTTGTGAGATGTATTATTGTGTTGCATTTTTGTGTTGATTTTATTGAATTATGGCAAAAGCTGACCTGTAATAAATTACAATTACAATAGTATATACCCAATCAGGGCAAGTTGTCTTAGAAGGCAGGCTGGACATGGGCATTAGGGAACATCAGTTCTCTTTAGCTTTCCAGACATGCAGACTCTCAGGCTGCTTCCAGACACTACAGAGGACGGGTGGGAACTTTGGTAACCACCGCCGCAGCTCTCTAGTGCCCGTCAGAATGCACTAATCCCCATTTAGGGCATGAGAACACCAGCGTATGAACAGGCTCCCAACTGTAACCTTTACAAGGGCGGGTGTTCTCGCACACTAAAAGGGGATTAGTGCATTTTGATGGGTGCTAGTCCTGGCAATTAGGGAGCTGCAGCAGCTATTGCAAAAGTTCCCGTCCCTCCCCTGTAGGGTCTGAAACAGCCTCTGTGACTGACAGAGACAGGTGAGAGAGAGAGAGAAATCCTGTGTGTGTGAGTGTGAGTGTGAGTGTGAGTGAGAGAGAGAGAGTGTGTGTGTGTGTGTGTGTGTGTGTGTGTGTGTGTGTGTGTGTGTGTGTGTGTGTGTGTAAGTAAGTGTGTGAGAGAGAGAGAATTCCTTTCAGTTTTAACTCTGAGTCTCAAGTGGGCTGCAAGTGGAGTAAAGACCAGGTTTCCCTGGGTACTTTTAGACAGACGGGCTGCCCCAGTGCTGACCACACTAGCCCCGGGTGACCCGTCTGTCTAAAGGTGGCCCACCAGATGTGGAATCTGGACACCCCAAAGCACAGCCTGGCCAAACTGGGCACCGGCCCGAAGCAGAGCTGAGGACCCACGCCGCAGCTCCACTTCTGGACGTCTGCTGCCCTGGGCAACACCACAGAGTTGCAGAGAGCAGCCTAGAGTGTCAGGCGATCTCCCTGCAATTCCATGGTGTGTTTGGGGTGGGGGGTGGACACATGGGCAAACCCCAAGCCAGGAAACCTGCTGGGTTTGTTTAAACCTGACTCAAGCAGGGTTGGATGTGGGGGTGCACCCCTGGAGTAGCTCCAGGGGCGACCAGTCCCACATCTGTCTAAAAGTACCCCTGTTTCCAGCCCACCCAAGACACACACAGAATCAAAACTACAGGAATATTTACAGAGAGAGAGAGAGAGAGAGAGATCTGCTCTGCTGTCTGCTCTTACTCTGCTTCTGAGGGGACAGAAGGGGAGTGGAGATTGAGAAACCTTGTACTAACTTAATCTGAACATGAGTTTTCTCCATCTCTAGGGCCACTTCCTTAAGGCCTGCAGCGTCGAAGTAGAATTTCTGATAAGCTGAACTTTTTTATATGGTTGAAGAAATTTGATTTAAGCAGACTTCACTGATATAGACAGCAATAAAAATAACAACCGGACCGTCTTTCCGTATAGGGTCTGTACAGGACGTCTATGACCCGTGCCATTTTTAGCCTGGCTCCATGTGCAAAACTCTCAATGAAGAGTTTGTCTTCAGCTGGACGTACGGCAATCATTCCTTTTTAATCAAAATGAATTCAAACTGGATGAAACGCAAGTCAAACTAGCAGAGTCAGTCAGGTGCTTCTTCATTCTCCTTACCTCCTGCTCCAGCTTCTACTTGATTATCGAGGTTTTATCTATGCTGCGTCGCAAAACACCCGCAAGTCATGCGGCGCCGCTGTTTATAATGGCACTCGGGCGACTTCCGGGTTACGGAGGAGCGTCTAAAGCCCCCCACCCCACCCCCCGCGGAGGTTTCCAAGAGACGCAGGTTTAAACTGCGGGAGAAATCCTGCTTGCTTAAAAAGGCCCTAAGAAGCAAAGATAGGGGAAAAGAAGGCATCTTTTCCAAGGAAGCACGAGGACAGTGTCTTTCTTTTCTCAAAGAAAATTGTTAAGTGGGATTCATGTATTGTTTCTTTCTTTATTATTTACCGGTAGTGAGTAAATAATGGTGCTTACAGATTGGCTAGTGTGTTTTAGTATTGGTTGTGTAACTGTTTTTTTAAAATTGTATGGGTTTAAGTCCTTTATATATTTTGAAAATATGGTTTAAACTATTTATATGTTTAACTTGATAATTTATCTTAAATATTGTTTAACTTATCTTTGCCTTAAGTTTTTTCTTTTCTTTGAATGACTGAATATTTTGGGAGTTGTGTTATTTGGAACTGTGTTTCCGATATATTAGGTGATATGTTTCTTTTTTCTCTTTCTTTTTTTGACTGGTTAGCCATAAATAAAATAAACTAAACTAAAACTATTATTGATTTATTTCAATTTTTATCCCACCCTATCCGCCTACGGTTCAGGGTGGCTAATATCATAAAAGAGATAAAATACAAAATAAAATCCATAAAATACTTATAATATGACCCCAGGATCTACCCTTGCCCGTTAAATTCCTAGCCCAATAAATAGGTCTTGCACTGCCTCCGTAAGACATTCAAACCAAGGATTAGGTGAATCTCCAGGGGAAGGAAATTCCAGAGCCCCTCTGTGCACCTGGGTCAATACTGGAACTTGCAAGAGGGCACTCTCAGCTGATCTTAGAGGCCGCAGAAGCAGGACATAAGGGGGAAGGCGGCCCTTAGATGTGTTGGGCCAAGGTCATTTGGGAGGGTATATAGGTGAAAAACATCACCTTGAATTGTGCCCAGGGCAGACAGTGAAGCACCAACGTTATGTGCTCCCAGTGACCAAGGGCAGGCTGCTGCATTCTGCACAAGCTACAGCCCCTGAACCGGCTTCAGGGGCAGCCCCACGTACAGCACAGTTTCCATTCATAAAACCAAAAAAAGCTCTTTTTCTTTCTTTTTTTTAAGCAAAGTTCTTTTCTTATTTGAATCTTCACATTCAGGGGAAGGGGGGGTGGGTTCTTTCTCTTTAAGAAATAATAATTTGGCTTCCACAGACAAGGCTATAGCTTGCAAGTCGTCATCGTACCCTTCAGGCATCAGTTCTGCGGGCGCACTAAGGGAATCTCATATCCAAATGCTTTCTAACTCGTTCTCCTAACAAATTTATTCCTGTATACAGTCATTCTCTCAGGGGCGATTTTGTCAAATACAAGGATGCTATAATTTGATGCATAGCCAAATCTTTTCATTCAGTTCAATGTTCCGATGCTCCTTTAGCTTCCCCGATGGGGATCTGGCTTTCTAGGAATGTTAAAAACTGGATTCCTTTATCGCGACGTTTAAAAGACATTATGCTCTACAAGCAAAAACTGTGGAGGCTTCTTCACAATCATCAACTTATTCAATGCTTAGAATAACTGAATTCTAGAGTTGGAAGGAACTCCAAGGGTCATCTAGCCCCAACGTCTGCTCGAAGGCAGGACCTCCCATATCTACAGCATCACAGACTGATGCTTGTCCAGCCACGGGCATAGCTCGAGTCTGAGCCGTGGACTCTGAGGAGCCCATTGCAAGGGGTCTGAGCACCACTAGGGAATTTTCAGAGTGGGCAGAGGAGCGAGTGGGGACATACATATATAAAATAAATAAATCGCTGCAATCCAATACAACTGGTTCATTCAAGCCATGGAATCAAAGGTCAGATTTACTAAGGCTTTATTTGGAAGCCATCATACTCAGTGTGTAGCAGGGTGGCAGGTGCGCGCCCTGCTCCAGGGGCTAGACAATTGCCGGCCTGTCTTTACAAAGTAGGCCAGAGAGCCCATTAAAAGGAATGCTGCCCAAGAGAGCAGGGCCGGGTCACCCGGGGACAGGGAGAGAAAGCAGAACCTGCGGCTGGAAGATGGGTGTTGGAGCTGCCGGATCAGATAGGGAACACCTTGAGGGATCTGGAACACTGCTGCAGCTGTGAGAAGCCGCCACAGTCAGTACAAAGCTGGTGGCAGCAGTGGAGTGAAATCCACATGCTCTGAAGAGAGAGGGAAAGCTGCCGCAGGTGGAATTAAGGAGCACTGCGAAACGGAGCAGGGCAGCTAGGAAACAGCTGAGTGTTCTAGGGTGGTAGAAACTCACTGGGTGGCCTTGGGTCAGTCACAATGTTCTCTCAGCCTAACCTACCTCACAGGGTTGTTGTGAGGATTAAAAGTTGTGTTCAGCTGTTATACGTGAATCACTCCCAAGTGCCATGGCAGGGGGTGCTATCTAAAAATAAACATTATTAGCTGTTATTATGTTATCACAATACGCAAACGCGAGAGCAAGGGTCAAACTGGGGAGTGAAGGAGCCGCAGGAGAGGGGTTGACTGAGCCATTATGGGACCAGGCGTAATGAACCCGTCACACACTGACACACAGCATAAGCAGGTACCGTCCATGGACATAGCACAAGGCCTGAGAACAACCAACAGCATCTCTGCTAGTGATAGTGAAGGATGGATTTCCAAGACAAACAAACAAACAAATAAACCAAATTACTTAAAGTTTTTACACCCACGGAAAACAGAGCTTGGGAAAATTAAACCACAGGAAGCGAAGATAAGAAAATATGTCTAATACTTGGATAGAATGGGACATATATTGAGCTGAAACAGGTAGCTCATTGGCCACCCACAAGTAATACCCGCAATTTCAAGTACCCATATCCGGTGCCTGACAGGCTACCTGAGAAATAAGTACCAATCGGGCACCCGATTAGCCGAAAATACTGAGTACTGCCATTACCAAGTTACTGACTGGCCATTTTACCGATCACTTAAGATAGCATACCGGTACAGGAATCAGGATAGAAAGATTTTTTTAAAATGATTACCGGAAGACGGAAATTTGGGACAAAAAGAACAGTAAATGAGTACCCCAGGTAGCCCATTCAGCAATAATCAGGTACCAGCGACTAGTACCTGATGTTACTGGATCAGGTCAAGCACCACAATTTTGACTGACTTCCCCATTTTTGCAGTTTCTCATTTCAGCTCTAGGCATATAGTAATTGAACTTAAAACTGAAACGAATATCCACAATAAATGCTGTCATCAATGCATGTTGGAACGGACCCTGGTGCAGACGTTGGAATAGGGTCCCCTCTCAGTGGCAGGCAGTGCAGCTGAACCAGGGAGAACAGGCCACCCCGGTTCATGGGCCTCCGTGCAGCGGCACTAGCTCTCACCGTCTCCTGTCCCTACTACGGCTACACGTGAATTCCTCCTATTTGAACTGTTTCGGGCAAAGCGGATTATAAGTAGGGCTGAACAAAAAGCCCTTTTTTCCTTTCGTAAGATATCTCGCAAGATTTTGTGCCAGGGACTGAGATCTCGCAAGACGTCACGTGTTTCTTGGCGAGAATACAGCCGAGACGCTGCTGATTTTCGACTCGTTCTCAGCTGCCAGAATGAGCCAAGAACCGTGATTCTCGTCGAGAAACACAAGAATCACGAGAGCGAGTTTCAGCCCTAATTATAATAAGCAATGTCCACTTCCCCTGGGCAGCCATACCTATTATTTCAGCTTGGTTACATTGGGTGTTTGTTTTTGTTTTTTCTCAATTTCATTCACTTCATTTTGGCATTTGCCCCATTGAGCCCTGCTCCCTTGGCCTCTGCCTTGGAGAAACGGTCTGAACGATACAGCTGGCTAGATGAGTCGGAGCGGCCTCGTGCTTGGTCCAGGGAAGACTAAAGTAACGCTGGTGAGGAGAAACAGTCAATACAAGGATGCCCTCATCCTCCTGTTTGGGGATCCCACCATCGCACCTTAAGTCAGCGGTCGATCAGGCCTTTGCTGTGGCGGGCCCCTCGGTGTGGAACTCGCACTCACTCACTCCAGATGTCCGTCTTGGTTTCTCCCTCCTCACCTTCAAAAACCACCAGGTGGTTTGTCTGTTCTCCATGTGATTTTAGGATCCACTGCTGGTTCCCCTTGATGTGTTTTCTCCCCCCTTTAAACCTTCCCCTTTTAAATTGTTTTTAAATGGATTTGCATTTTAAATTGAATTTATATTCTATATTATTATGTTGTGAAACGCTCTGAGCACCAGTTGGCGTGGGGTGGGGGTGGGCGCACTATAGAAATAAAATTTCTTATTATTTCAGTTCTCCTGGTATTTCAATTTGGTACTAAATAGTACCAGAAAATTCCCGGAACAGGGCAAAATAGTCTGGAAGTAACACAAAATAGACCCATATCAAAGTACTGAATAACTGGATACTCAAAACAAAGTGAATGAACAAGATAAAGCATCCAGGATGAAATATTCTGGAATGGCAAATGTCAATTTGGGTGTGGATAATTATTTGGCTATAGGATGCACAACCCAAAAATGTGAATAATAATTGAGAATTTAATTTTTTAAAAACTAATCGTTCCAGAACTAATTTCAGTGTATTTTCAGTGTTATATGAATAATACTTCAGCTCCCCTCTCACTTCTGCTCTGATCCAGAGGATGATCATTATGACTGGCCACTAACGAAGGACGAGTTAGGTTAGGACCCTGTGGCCCTCTCAACCCCAATCTTTCCCTGCAGGATCAGGGCCGTCTACTTCCCACCATTGTCTTTGTTCCCCAAATATCAGACTGCTCCAAGACATCTCCTTCACCCTCCGTTACTTACACCACGAATGCAGACTGTTCATTACAGGCAGCGGATCGTTCTCTCAGTGACTGGCTCTCTTCCCCCGTTTCTTCACTTGCTGTTAGGATTGGAGGTTACATACCTTTGGGGCCTTCAGCCCTGGACACTACAACTCTGGCTCCTATCTGCTTGTGGGTTGGCTGATTCCTTTTACAGCTTTCAGGACCCTAGACAGCTCCCAGCATGAGCCCTTCTATCCTGTCCTTTGCCTTGTAGCAGACAACTGGCTCTTCAGCCTATCCCCTTTTATACCTCTCCAGAGGGGCGGGGCTACAGTAATGGATAGGCTATCCTTAAAGGGCCATTACACAACCATCCTCCACACAGAAGAGTAGGCTTTAGTTACGCTCAGTACCTGATACAGCTACCACCAAAGTCAATGGAGGGGTATCAGTGGGAACAGAAGGCCTGGGCTGTAAATTTCACTGTAGCCAGACAGGTATTAAATCTTTGGCTTCCATTAAGTTGTGCTAACTGAAAGATCAGTGAAAATCTCATAGCGCAGATTTATTTCCCCACCTCAGCTTAAGGCTCCCACATCCCGGAGCCTGAGACCCTGGGTTGCTTATCAGAGCGACACCTTCTGTTCCCTCGCCCCACTGATTGAGCTAAAGTCCTGCCTGGGCCAGAAATCTGGGTCTTATGTAGCCCAGCTCTTCTGAGCTTGCACCCCATGGGTAGGTGGACCCATTTCCTCCAGGAGAGCCAGGATGCCGCATTGCTCTATAAGGAGCAGGACTACTCCATCCCTGTCCGATGTTGCTATGGCCCTATGAAGAGCCCCACCCCCACCTCCATTTTACTCTTGCTTGTGTGCATTAACAAAAGCAAGTTGAGGGTTGCTACCTCTCCAAAGAAGCACGGTTGATCCAGAGAGGGAGAGCGTTGCCTTCCAGAGAAGTTGTTCATACAAACAGGTCCAAGGTAAGAGGAATCATTTCATTTGTCCTCCTCCTTCCCAGCATGCAACTTCTCTTCCTGGTTTCCCTGTCTTTCTGCTTTTATTTTATGCTTCGTTTCTCCCCCCTCCTGCAGCAATTGCCCTGCCCATGAAGTGCGACAATCCCCTGCTAGAAGGATACCATTACTCTCTGCTTCTTGGCACCTGTGAGAAAAATCCCAAAGACTGACACTTACTCCAAGACAATTCCTCCTGAGTAACAACTTCATGTACCTGTTCTGGACCTAGGTTTTATGAGTTAAAGCAGGGATGGGAAACGACAGGCCCAGGGGCCGAAGATGGTCCGCGGCTAGCTTTGATTTGGCCCCTTTCCAGTTCCTGGATCTAGTCCCTGGGTTCAAGTCCCTACTCTCAAATAGTCAAAGAGTGAGCTCAGGGGAAGGAAGCAGAGACAAGGGGCACACACACAAGGAGAGGGGCCAAATCCATGGCACAGATCCATGATCTGGATCCTTCCTTTTCCATTCCCCACCTTGAGCGCACCCCTTAAGCATCCCTGCCCCCAACTTCTATGTGGCCCTCAACACTTGTACTAACCTCCAAAGTGACTCCTGGGAGGGAAAAGGTTCCCCCATCCCTGGGTTACTTGCTGAAGCAGCAGAGGACTACGGAATATTTGGCATCTCGAGGTTGAGAACAGTGAACACTGACCGTAGATGTAGATAACAGACTGGGAGTACAGGGTCAGTTAAAAAGGAAATGAAAAACTTCCTCTTAACATGATGGGGGGCGGGAGAGGGGGGGAGAGGACAGTGTCATAAGCAAGAAGCTGTCTGTCAAAACCTGTGGCCATATTTGTCACTACTAGGCTAGAATGGTCAGGGCCAGCCTTAGAATTGGCCAGATCTGATCAAAGATAAAATGCAGGGGCCTCTGTGGCATCTCCGTCCCCGTCCCATGGTGGCACCCTCTGTGGGGCCCCTGAAGTGGTCGTATTTGGGCCCCTACACCATACTTTGGTGAAAATGGGGGCTATTGTGAGTTCCCTGGAACTTGCAAAAAGAGCAGAGGCCAGGACGGTAACCCTGAGTTAGCCAGTCCTGCCAATGGTGATGGATGGAATAAATACAGCAAGTGGCTAATTGTCATCGGTTCCCTGTTCCTGGTTAACTTTGCAGATCCATTTTACAGAATATTCCTCACTCTCTCTTCAAATTTAGATTCTGGGTAAGTAATTGCTTGTTCTCAGACTGGCCAGTTGATTAGGACAAAAGGAGCTGCCTAACTGAGTCAGAAAGACCAATGGTCCATCTTAGCCCGTATTGTCACAACCTGACATGCCAGCAGGGTTTCAAATCTGGCGCTCCAGGATCTCCAGCAGAGGCCTCACCCAGGCATGATACCAGAGACCCTCCAGGATCCCCGGCAGAGGCCTCACCCAGGTGTGCTACCCTCCAGGATCCCTGGCAGAGGCCTCACCTGGGCGTGATACCAGAGTTCCTGAATCTGAGATGTCAGGGATTGAACTTGCAAAGCATGAGCTCCACCACCTGAGCCACAGCCCACCCCAACATGGGGTGTGATTATAGGACAACTCTGAAGTCTTACCGATTCTTTCCCACACAACCGTTATTTCCTTTATTTTTATATCTGATATAATTTTGGAAGATCGTGAGAGGGATTGGTCGGGGGCCTGGATGGAACAAGTTGATCCATGGTAAAATGCAGGTTACTGCTGCGGATTGGGAGGAACATTTTGTGTCCTTATTCTCCGTGCCATGCCCTCTAGCTAACATCCTAGAGTCCGTGAGCATCCCTGAATGGGAGCCTGTCACCCCAGAAATTATAATGGAATTAATTGGTACCCTTAAGGGTGGTAAAGCACCAGGAATGGATTTCCTCCTGACCACGTTGTTGAAAGCAGGGGTGGATTCGTGGGCCCCCATTTTGGCGTCTCTATTTACAGCGATTAATGCCTCGAGTAACATTCCAGTGAACTGGGACGAAGCTATTGTAGCGCCTATCTTTAAGAAAGGGTGCCCGGTGGATCCTAGAAACTACAGACCTATCAGTCTGCTTAGTACTGTGAGTAAACTATATGCAAAGTTCCTGCTTTGGAAGCTTAAAGGGTGGCTGGCGGAACAGGCTATTATGGTAAATGAGCAGACTGGATTTAGAGAGGAGGGTTCTACAAACGACCACTGTTTTGTACTTTTCCCATATGATTCAGAAATATTTTGGCCCCCACAAGGCGCTCTATGCGGCTTTTGTAGACCTTAGGGCTGCTTTTGATCTAGTCCCTAGGGAACTCCTATGGCAAAAGCTGGCTGCCCTTAATATAGATAGGAGATTACTTTTCCTTATTAGTAGCCTGTATAGGAATACCTTTATTAGGGTCAGATTAAATCAGCATGGAGCCCTGACTGATAAAATTAGAACTGAGAGGGGGGTTAAACAGGGATGTATTCTCACCCCGACCCTATTCAATGTTTATTTAAATGATCTGGTGCAGGTGCTCACTGCATTGCCTTGTCACCCTCCCCAGCTTGGTAATACCAGTATTACCTGTCTCTTGTATGCCGACTATACGGTATTACTTTCCCGCTCTCAGGTGGGTCTAGTAGTAAGTAGTAGTAAATTTATTTGTTTGGCCATAGGCCATAACAAAATTAAACAAATACATCTTGCATAAAAAAGAAGGTGGGTCTAAGACGTCTAATGGAAACCTTTGGGAAGTACTGTAATGATAATCTCCTGGAGATGAACGATGATAAGACCAAGGTTGTGGTCTTTTCCCAAAGGAAATTGGTTCATAGGTGGCAGATTGATGATAAAGTAATTGAACAAGCCAGGGCCTATAAATACTTGGGAATTCTGTTCCAAGCAAATGGTGGATGGTCCATGCAAATGCAGGCTACCCAAGACAAGGCTAAACAACTCAATAAAGCCTTGTTGGGGTTTTTTAGATCAAGGGGTGGACAGCTGGTTATACCAGCGATCAAGATCTTCTCACAGAAGTGTATTCCCTCCTTTTTATACGGAGAACACCTTTGGACCCTGGGGAAAATCAAAAACCTGGAAAAACTTCAAACAGGCTTTATTCGAGCTTTGTTCACTGCCCGCCCCCAGGATTAGTAACTCGGCCCTCATTATGGAACGTGGCTTACAGTCACTCCAGGAGAGGGTATGGTCCAGGGCAATTAACTATTGGCTGGGGCTGTATTTTAGAATGGCCGCCCCTTTGTCCCTATTGGTGGCTGAAGTTAGGAACCCCAAATGATTGGGTGAAGTTGGTGGCAGGGAAAATTAACAAACTGGGCTTCAATCTGGAGGTTCTTGCCCCGCTGGGCTTTAATCTGGAGGTTCTTGCCCCGCTGGGCTTTAATCTGGAGGTTCTTGCCCCGCTGGGCTTTAATCTGGAGGTTCTTGCCCCGCTGGGCTTTAATCTGGAGGTTCTTGCCCCGCTGGGCTTTAATCTGGAGGTTCTTGCCCCGCTGGGCTTTAATCTGGAGGTTCTTGCCCCGCTGGGCTTTAATCTGGAGGTTCTTGCCCCGCTGGGCTTTAATCTGGAGGTTCTTGCCCCGCTGGGCTTTAAAGGCGCCAAAAGAGTAGTGCTGAGAAGACTGTCAGATATTATTCGCCAATAAATGAGATCGGACATTGGCGATAGCGGGACTCTGGGTTCCTACTTGTTGTGGGCTAACTGTACACTCTCGCCCCGGCCCTATTTAGACAATGGGTTAACATGGAAGAGTAGGATACTTTTTCTTTTAGCGAGATTTAATTGTTTCCCCTCAGCCCTGGTAGAGGGTAGATACAAAGGAACTCCACTTGCTGAGGGTCGATGCCAATGCAACCTCCAACAAGTTGAGACGATAAAACACATCTTATTGGAATGCCCCTATTAGTTTAGTTTATTGTACTAGCCTCAGCCATGACAAAATATAATCATACAAGTAGTACAAACAACAATAATCATCAAAATACACTATTATAAAATAAATAAAAATAAACCACATCGTAATAGGAATAAAATTAAAAAATACAAATCACAAGCACATTTATGTTGTGTCATCACTGACTAGTTTCTTTCGTAACCTAGAAGCATGAAGGGCAAAATCGGCAACCACTTCGGTAACTTGTGATTTCTTCTCTTCTAGGCAAAACGAATGCCCCTATTATGTTGAGGCATGTAGGAGTTTTATTCTCCCCTTGATTGCCCCCTTTCCTGGTAGAGCAGGGGAATTTTATGTAAAGTTGCTCCTGGATGATTGCTCCAACGTAGTGACGGGGAACATGGCCACGTACTTGGGTCACGTTTACTAGGAAGTCGAAACAGGATGTCAATATAATAGTTTGATTTGGATGTTAACAAAATGTGTTTTCTCCTGGCTGGGATGGGTAGATTAGGGTTTTTAGTTCATTTTACTGGTACATTTTATTTTTTATTGTTTGTATGAAATCTTTCGTATGAATTTCTTAGGGCTGCTCATTGCGGCCCATAGTGTGCAATGGCCTACAGCTGAGCAATAAAGTTGTTCATATATATATGTTATACACACACATCTCTACTACTAAATTTGTAGTGATTTCATCCTTCTGTTTTGCTATGTTCATTTACTCAAGTGTATTGATTCATTTTAAACTTTTAGTAAATATTTTAAGATTTACAACATCCTGACATTGGCTTGGCTGTTCTTGGAGCAGGAGGGAAAATACTGTACTTACAACCTACCGTGACTGGCACATTTATCTAGCCAACAGTGTGATCAACCTAACTCTTCATCTCCGAACTGAGGGACATTCCCCAAGACTACAGGAGTATGTGCTGGGTCTCTCTTTCTCTCATAGTTTCCTGTCTGGGTATGAGAGAGATCATGGGGGGGTGGGGCTGGCCACAAAGTGGCTTTCATTAATCACTGCAAAAATATGTGGCATTTCAAGATGTATTGGTGCAACTTTCTTTAGTAGTTAATCCCATAGCACTTAGGGTCTACGCAATGTCTAACATGCTATTACACCTGTGCTTCAGATTCTGCACTGCCTCCCGATAGCTTTCCGGGCACAATCGGAGGTGCTGATTTTGACCTGCAAAAGTCCTAAGTAGCCTGGGCCCCGCCTCTTCCACTATGGTCAGCCAGAAGTGCTCTCCTGCAGTCAGGAGAAAGCCCATCTGCCCGTCAGCGAGGGTGAGCAGAGAGGCGTTCTTGGTCGCTGCCCCAATATTGTGGGACTCCCTTGCCTTGGAGGTTTGTCAGAGCCCAAGCCCGAATATCTTCCAAAGGCAAAAGAAGACTTTTCTTTTCAGACAAGCATTTGGCAAGTGGGGACAGAGGTTGGGTAAAGAGTATTTAGGGGGCCAGGGTGGGGCTTATAGGGGATTTTGTATATATTTTATGTACTTTTTATATGGTTTTTACAGTGTAACCGACCCTGAGCCTTAGGGGGAGAGCAAGATATAAGTTTAAATAAGTAAAATCCACCTGTGCCTCATTTTTACTATACTTCTATACTGAAATTTAGCTCTCTATAAAAGTCACATTTCCCACACCCCGTACACAGACAAGCCCAATATGGCAGGCTATATCAAGCACTTCCCCTTATTTGCATAAATTCACACCTTCTGCTCACAGCTGCACAGGAACACAACCGCAACCTTGTTCTCTCGCTCTGAAGCACCATAAAAAGGCGCAGTGTTTATCGCGTCTAATTCTGTGGCACCCACAAGTCAGCCAGGTGCTTCAAAGACAATACAGAAAGCCATTACCCTAAAGAATGCCCAGTCTACAGGTTAGATTCCAATCGCCTCACCCACATATAAGGAAGTGCAAGACCTGGCTGTTTCCCCAGGTGTTTGGCGAGGAAGAAGGGGAGTGAGTAGGTAGTGGGTATTGGTGGGTTGGGGGGCCAGGGGGTTGGTTTTATCCTTCAGACTGCTGTGTTTTACTTTGTGGTTGGATTTGACTATCTGTTTTTATGGTTTTATTTATTTTTTAACTTGTAAGTCGCCCCGAGCTGCCAAGGGCAGGATGGGGCAGGATATTAAATATTGAAAGAAATAATAAATAAATAAGCCTTGCTCCAGTGGTCTTGCTGATATGACAAGCTCGGGGGATGAACAATAGGGAGAGGAAAAGGGAAGGGTGCAGTCATCTGACCATACGGTTACGGATTTTACCTGTATGGTAACATCATGGGGTTTTTTTTTAATATGTATAAGAACAATAAAGGACAGCCACCACATCAGACACCTTGGGCAGGCTACCATGCCTTGGGCAACCGTAACCCACTCCAGGCAGCCATACCACGCAATGCAATGCAGTGCACCATGTGACCGGCGGCTGCCGGATGTTCCGCCCACCGCGTGGCCAGCAGCTGGCTGCTACGGGAACTGTCCTCGGAAAAAGGCCCCGGACATGTCACGTAGCAGCATTGCCCCAAACCGAGTAAGGCTGTCCAAGGTGTGGTAGCCCGTGGGCCCGGGCCCCTTCTACCCCACCGCACAGCAAGCTCCACAGTGGGGCTTTGAGCGGAGGGCATTACCGCCTGTCACGCACGACCACGTCACTGCCAGGGGCAGGATTTTGTTCAGGCCATGGGTGGGAGCAGGGCAGGGCCGGGCACCCTCTTGTGTGGCTGGCACCTCAGTCCACACCGCGCAGAGGCAGCTGGTCTGACCGCAGCCCACTTGCGCGACTTTCCCATGGGGGCGGGCATCTGCCCTGCTCCCCATGCTGGCCCCAGCCATGTGGCGGCTGAACTTGCCCACCGTGGGGCCGCACAGGAATCGGGCCCTCCACAGCTCCTGTGGCTGCACCCAAAGAGTGTGTAAATATTCTAGTCAAAGTTGGTCAGAAGACGCAATCTCTTGACTGTTAAGGACTGAGGCCACTTTCACACCTCCCCCTCCTCCGCACGCGCATCCTGGCTGCAGGAAGGAATGCGCAGCCAGAATATGCGCAGGGTTTGGCCAGTCTGAAAGAGCCCCCCCGCGCGGCTTTGCCAGCAAGCACCCACAGCGATGCCAGAGCAGGAAATCCTGCTCTGCATCTCTGCGGGTGTTTGCCGGCAAAGCCGCGCGGGGAGAAGCTTTCAGACCGGCGGCACCATGCGCATCTTCTGGCTTACGCATTCCCTCCTGCAGCCAGAATATGCGTGTGCGCGGGGGGGGGGGCGTGTCTGAAAGCGGCCTGCGAACGAATATCAGGAAATGGATCAATGGCTTGGGGCCACACTGGCAATTTAAAATGGCTATTGGGATACACACAGAGAAGGTGAGTAGAGGAGCCCTGCTGCTCTCCACCAATCAGCTATACAGCTCTCTCCAGCCAGGCAGAACCCCAACTTCTGCCTGGCTGAAGAGAGGCAGGGTGGGTGGAGCCCCATCTCACTCATCGCTCCAGCCCCTTGAGCCGGCACACCCCTGGCAGCAAACCACCTCAATAGAAGTCAGGGGGAGGCTTGGAGGAAGGGACAGATCCAGGAAAGTGCAGACTGTGCAAGTGCAAGAGGGCTCCTGTGCTGGGAGAGGCTCCGTAGCAGCCTTCAATACACGGGCCCATGAATAAACTTGAAATGACAACATGAACGTGAAAAGCACTGGCATCAGTATGGGGCCTCAGAGTCTGAAATGCAAGGCCTCCGGCAATTCAGGAACAGTGCACCCACCCCCCACCCCGCCCAAAGATGGGGTCATGAATAAGCTGGAAATAACAACTTATGCATAGAGTGCACCGCTCATAAGTGGCTCTCCATCAATCTGGAGGGAGGTATCAAGTGGGGTGCCTCAGGGCTCGGTACTGTTCAATAGCTTTATTAATGGCTTGGATGAAGGAGTAGAAGGGAAGCGTATCAAATCTGCAGATGACACAAAACACCTAAGACGACAGAAACAAGATTCAAATTGACCCTGACAGGATGGAAAGCTGGGCCAGAACTAACAAAATGAAATTCAACAGAGAGACATGTACAATTCTGCATTTAGGTAAAAAAAAATAATCAAATGCACAAGTATAGGATGGGTGATACCTGGCTTGGCAGCAGCACATGTGAAAAGGATTTAGGGGTTGTAGTTGATCACAAGCTGAACCCGAGTCACAGCAGTGTGTGATGCAGCAGCTAAAAAGGCTAATGCAATTCTAGGCTGCATTAACAGAAGCATAGTGTCCAGGTCACATGAAGCAATAGTTTCACTCTATTCTGTCCTGGTCAGACCTCATGTGGAGTACTGTGTCCAGTTCTGGACACCACATTTTAAGGACACTGACAAATTGGAACTGGTTACAAGGAGAGCGACAAAGATGGTCAGGGGTCTGAAAACCAAGTCCTATGAGGAAAAGTTGAAGAAGCTAGGAATGTTTAGCCTGGATAAAAGAAGACTAAGGGGAGACATGATAGCCATCTTCAAATATCTGCTGAAGGGCTGTTACACAGAAGCTGGAGCTGACTTGTTCTCTGTTGCTCCTGAGGGCAGCACTAGAACCAATGGGCTCAAATTACAAGAAAGCAGATTTTGGCTAAACATTAGGAAAAACTTCCTAACGGTAAGAGCTGTTCGACAGTGGAGCAGACTGCGTAGGGTGGTGATGGGGTCTCCTTTGTTGGAGGTTTTCAAACAGAGGCTGGATGGCTGTCTCTCAGGGATGCGGCAGGTGTGGATTTCCTGCATTGAGCAGAGGGTTGGACTAGATGCCCTTTGAGTTCCCTTCCAATTCTAAGATTAACATACAGACCCACACTGAGGGAGATTTGATGCTGAACAAACCATGAAAAGGTACGGTAATAGTTTCCTTTTCCAAATGGATGTCCGCCTATCACACTCCCATGCTAGGAAGGGACCACATGACTATTTCACATAGGGCCTGGATTTGGCAACACTTGGAGGATCATGCTTGGCCCGTGGGCAGGAGCTTCTTCATCCCCGTCTACATGGCCGGCCTCGGAATTTGGAGGGACCAGGGTGAATATAAAATGCGGGGGCCTATGTGGCCGCACCCCTTCCCCATGGCCCCGCCCTCCAAGGGGCACTCTCCAGGGGGCCCTAGAAGCAGAGACAACAACAGGGTCTGGGGCGGTGGGCTGCCCTGTGTTAAAGCTAACAATGCTTGGGGGGCCACGTTCAGCCCATGGGTCGGAAGTTCCCCACCCCCATCTAGACAAAGTATAAGATGTGAAATAGAAACAGCTTCAGCGATTTGTGCATGAGGACACAACAGGTTAGAACTCAGCTCTTCCAATCAAGGCTGAATATTTTAAAATAGCCTGATCTTAAATATATCCACCCTCAACCCCAGGGCCTCACCCACGACACCACAGTTGACGTTTTTAGACGGACGGGCTGCCCTGGTGCGGACCTCGCCAGCTGTCTAAAGGCGGCCCGCCCAGATGTGCAATCGGCACTGCTTGCGGTGCTTCGGTACATCCTGAAGGGCTGGGCCGGCCAAACCGGGAGCAGCAGTCCAAGGTGGGGCTGTGGTCCGTCTGCTTGGCGGACCCGCACTACAGCTCCCCTTCCAGCCGGCAATGGCCCTGGACGATACCATAGAGTTGCAGACGGCAGTCTAGAGCATCAAGTGATCCACCCGCAACCCTCTGGTGTGGGGGAGCCACACAGGCACACCACTGGCTGGGAAAACCCGCCGGGTCCAATTCAACCCGACCCAGGCGCGGCTGGATGTGGGGTGCACCTCTGGAGCAGATCTGCGGGGGCGGCTAGAGCCATGCGCCCATCTGTTTACACCCAATGGGTCTTATTTTCACATGGACACAGGGGTGATCTAACCCAGAGCAAGTCTGAGGGTGCACCCCTGCCTCTGCCTGCTTGCCGACCCACCCAGGTCCATTTTAAATGGAGACAGCGGCTGCCACTGGCCATGTTCCGCCCGTGTGGTGCCTCTCCTCGACACCATAGAGTTGTGGACTACAGCATCTGCAATGCTATGGTGTTTCTGGGGCAACTCCCAGCTGCAGTGGTCTGATCTTAAATATATCAGTGTCTCCATCCAGCGTCCCAGCTCCAAGCTGCCCACTCCACTGCGCCTGGATGTTCCGGAGCACTGCCAGCCTGCCCCACCTGCACATCTGATGGGCTGCCTTTAAACAGAACGCCTACTTGGAGGTGAGGCAGAGCCGCTGTCCATGTAGAAACACCCAACGTCTCTCAGCAAGATACCCTGAAGTGAGTTTTGTATTATGCCTTTAAACTCTGGCTCTACCAGTCAGCACGGAATATTTAAAAATAGCTTGATCTTAAATAGATTTACGCCCTGAACCCTAGAGTGCCTGGGACAACATCTAACAAAGGTGTTTCATGTGCTCTCCGAGTCTGGAAAAAATAATCCCCAAGCTTCCTGCAGTCAGATTGGTTTGACGAGTTTACACACCTGCTCATCAAAGCCATCCTGTTCCAAAATTAAGAGCTTGATTAAGACTTGGAGGGGTGCCAGGCGACCTGAACGTCCAGGACGGGGAAAACCAAGCCCACAGCGTAAAGGCGCAGAGGCTGTTTAGAGTTCACTTCCACCCCTGCCTTTCCATTCCTGGCCATGTGACGGCTGCTGCAGCATCCAAACCATATTAAGCCGCTGCATCCTAGACAGTCAGAATAAATTAATCACTCCCCACCCTGCATCCCACCCCCGAAATAATGGTGGCCCTGCGTTTGTGGGGGTCTGCAGAGGCGGTTTCTTTGTGGCGTCTACTGGTTTGGGGGAGGGGGGAAAAATCCATCAAAATGGGTCGAACTCACTGAAGATTTCTCTCTCTCCTCCCCCTCGCCCCCCCCCCTCAATTTTTAATGTAAATCTCTAGTCTTTATCCTCTCATGGGGGGGGGGTGCGGGAGGAGAACAAACAATGCGGCCAGAGCAATCAGAGGATGCGGACGTGGAAAGCAGATTGGATTTCTATGCCCAGGGAAAGGTACTGGTCCAAGAGAACCAGGAGGATGGAGGAGGGGAAAGGATTAACCCTTTGACTCCTGATCCACTTGGTCACATTGTTCTCCAGCCTGCTTTACTAACAGCACTGGGAGGAGCTCGCTCTCTCTCTCGCTCTCTCATCATGGCACTCCTTGGCTTCCCACTTTATTTTATTTTTTAAAAATCCACGCCTAGAGTCTCTCTCTTTCTTGCAACCCCTCCCCACCCTCTCTTTGTTAGGCTCTTTGCACTCGACAATGCCACCCGTGCAGGTGCTGATGAGCTCTCTAACAGTCACAGTCTAGGGGCTGATCCGGTCCCCTCCCTCTTTTGTTCTGCTCCTGACTCTCCCCCCACCCCCAACCCCATCACCATACGAAAGAGCCACCGTTAAGTAGCAATACGATACCCTTCAACATCCATTCCTTTACTGACATTTCCATCCCCCGCCGACGTGCATCCAGGACAGCCATAAATCCCATGCCAACCCTCCCCAGATCCACTCCGATTATTTCCAAGCCAGCAACCACCGGGCTCGCATTAGAAAGGGGGGGAGGGGGTAATTGGAGCTCACTTTCCCCCCCACCCCAGCCCTGCAGGCAGGCCATGAGAGGGGTGGGGGTGTCCCCATCTGGGCACCTATCGATCCGCCCTTCGATCCCTGGCTCGACCTGAAATCAACCAGTCGCCATAAACCTCTCTCCATTCCCCCCTCCCCCAAGAAAGCAGGGGCGCTGAGGTCACCCCCCCTCCCGCCCCACACCATCTGGGGGGTTCCCTACGCTCCTCTTTCTTACCGTGATGTGAGGGATGCTCTTCTTGCCCTGGTAAGACATGCTGGCTGGCTTGCGTGGAGCCCCACACTCCAGTCACAGGCAGCCCCCCCCAAACAGAGCTATGCAAAGGCAGGGGGGGGGAGTTCAAGGGGGGTCAGATCTATTGAGAGGCACCAAGTTTCCTCTCCAGGCGGAAGGCAGCCCTGGCAAATCGATCACCCCCTCCCCCCGGCTGCAATAAAACAGGGACCGTCCCCCAGAGAGAGCTCCTTCTACCGGCAGCTGCCGCGCCCGCCGCCTGGCTGCAGCATCGAGCGGGTGATTCGCTTTGCACAACCCAGGAAGCGTTTCCTTTGCCTTCTCTCTCTCCTCCAACCCATCAATCCATCGCCGGCCTCCAATAATACCGGGCTCCAATAATGCCCACCCTCTCCAAACGGCGACCACCGGCTGGGGAGGGCTTCCTTTGACTCCCGGCGGGATTGCTGCCTTTCCCCCTAACCGATCCCCCCCCACACACACACACACACACACTCACTCTTCCTCTAAGGGGGCTAGCCTGACCTTCTTGACATCAATGGCTCAGCTCCCATTTGGAGAGGAAGGGGTCCGTCCCCCCCGGCACAAGGGAACCACATTAGAAACAGGAGATCGCTGGGCCTTTTAAAATGCAAATTTAAAATTAAAATTTCCTTTTTCCCTAAAAAAAAAAATCAGCCCTGGAACCGGGCTAGGATTAAACTGCCCAAGGAGTCGGACATTAAAATCAGGACGTCTTCCTGAAGCTGGGACTATTCCCGAAGATGGTCAGTGACCATGGTCATAGGGGAGGGGGTGGCTCTAATTCTCCCTCCTCCCCCCATTTCCCAGCTAGGCACAAACCAAACCAATTCAGTGATACAATAAGAAGCAGAACTATTAATAGCTTGGAGGAAAGAGCCCTCTGCCTCTTTGCCAGTGCCTAATTATTGGGGACTATCAACTAAAACAACCCCCCCCACACCACACTGTAGAGTTCCAACTGCAAATAGCAACATTCAGGAAGGGGAGGCAATGAGTCAATGCAGAGAGAGGATTATCCAGACATCAAGGTTGAGCTAATTGATGGGAAATTTAAGGGGGAGGGGAAAGCAGCAACTCAGTTGTGTCTGCTGCACTCATTGGAAAACCTCCTTTACCTTTAATGGCCTTTGCCTCCCACTCACAGAGTGTGTAGCGATTCCAGATTTTACACACACACACACCTTGGTGTCCTTCCTGCTACTAACCAGTTCTATGCAGGTTAGATACCCAAGTACTATTTGGGTACCTGAAAAATCAAAAAATCAGTAACTTCTAGTACCGATTTTCCGAGTTTTCACTAACCAATCAGAATATCAGGATGTAAAACCAAAAAAAAAAGTTAGTATAGAAAAAAAATCATGAACTGAAGTAAAAGATTCAGGACTGGGAGTCGACTTTCCAGGTCAGAAAATAAAAAAAATTGGTACCTCCAACCAACATTCCAAGACATCGGGTACTAGTGGTGGGACCCCGGGCCCATTACCGGTTACCGGTTCTACAAAAACCGGTACCGGGTCCGGATTACCGGGTCGAATCCGATAATGCCGGTACGCCCGATACCGGCATTATCGGATACCGGATTCTACCGGTTTCCCACCCCTATCGGGTACCCAAAACAGGTCACAATCGGGTACTGATCGGTATCCAACGTTATCAAGTCGATTCAAGTACCGGAAATTCATTGGGTATACCCATTTTTGCGGATACTCGTGTTAGCTCTAGTCTCGACTCTCCAAGCGTAAAAGTGATCAAGGTAAGAGGCCGTGTTGATAAATATCCCATTGCGCATTAAGAGAAAAAAACCAAGGAGCTTTTCAAACAGGGTTTTTCCCCCCAACTGAGAAAATGGCTCATTGCACAGCTCTGTTTCTCAATAAGGGCCCTCTCTAACTGGGCTCAGTAAAGGAAACCCCTTAGCGCACTGGGATGCAAGGTTGCCCTTTCTGAGAGCTTCATACTTATGGCAGTCAGAAGACCGACTATCCCGGCCTGCAGGGAACTTCTGAAAACCCAGCTGGCTTTTCAGATTGGCTCATTAGGTGTCCCTAAAATCTAACTGATCTTGACGCCGTCTTTGTCCTGCTCCAGTGACTCTGAAGAGAAGCAGGAAAAATCGCTTAGCACCACTGAAATAGAGGTCAGCCAAGGGGAGGGGGGTGGGCATTATCCAGTGCTTAGCTCAGCAGTGCTGGCTTTAGACAATTAGCATCTCTGCTCGGTCCCATCTCCCACCCCTTTCCTGACAGGATGTAGTGAAACCACACACTGAGCCAGGTGGACTGAGCTTGTAGTTCACCCAGATCAACTCCTTTATGCACATGCAGACAGGAGAGGGGGAGGGGCTGGGTCGTTTTGCCATGCAACTCCAAAACAGCACAAGGCAAGGGGGGGGGGGGCTTTCTCCCCTTCCATGGGCCACACGCTGGGGTCAGGGGTGCTTTGACAGATGCACTCATGAAGAGAAGGGTCCAGATGATGGATCTGTGTCATGGATGCCGTATCCTTGTGTGCCTGCCCTCATCTCTGCTCCTGTCTCTTATACACATCTAGATGTGCAGCGTGTGTGTGTGTGTGTGTGTGTGTGTAATGTGTCTAAAACTTAAACCCAGAAGATTGAAACATCCAGAACTTTAACGTGTGTCTAAAAATGCCCAATGTGTGAGGTATTTAATTTGCGATTGGCAAACAAATGCACGACCGCTTTGAATGCGCGTGATCCCGTCCCGCTGTCATGTCTAATCCCGCCTTGCAGGATTTTGAAAAATCACACGAGCAAGTCGCACGATGGCAACCCGCTCATCTAAAAGCAGCCATGGTGGGGAAATGCAAAGACAGGCAACTAGGGATGGGCGAACGCGGGTCGGCTGTTCGGAGTTCGGCCCGAACTTGGCCTGTTCGGATGACCGAACTCGAACACACCGAACAAACCGAACACCGAACTGCGAAATGGCCGAACAGTTCGGTCAGTTCGGATCGCGTTCGGATGGCAAAAAAAGGTTCACTGGAAGGTCAAACATGACAGGGAGGTGTCAGTCACTGAGGAGCAGACTTCCAGGCACCAGGGGTGGAGAGGCTTGNATTAAAGTACCAGTCTTTGCAGAAATTGGCCTGGGTTCAAAACTTATGAACTCACTGGGTGGCCTTACACATAGGGCAAGTTTCTCTCTTTGCCTCAGTTCCCCCCATCTGTAGAATTGGGCTACTAATGACCTCCCTCACAGGTTTGATGGGAGGTTGACCTAGGCAAGGACTGTAAAGTACTGTGAATACTGAATATGCTATAGGAATGATACAAAGTAATATATTGGTTTGGTCTGCCACTTGGGGATGGGTGAGGTAGGCGGATGCGAGACCCACGGTGCAGTGTGAATAGGATCAAGTTGGGGGAGTGAGTCTGTGTCACCTGCTAGGGGAGGGGGGCATCCCATCTTCTGCCCCAGGCCCCATCCTCATCCTTACCCCACGGTGACTGGGGGCAATTGCCCTGGACCCTGTGGTTTTCCCTACTTCTGGGGGGCCCTGTTTCCACCAGGGCAGAGTGTGGGGCCTAGGGTTGCCACCTATGCAAATTGTTAAGGAATATATGAACAATTCATGTTGCAGGGCCTGCACTGGTGCCTGAGGTGCCAATGCCGGCCCTGAAACATGTATTCTTATAAGTGTTTCTTTAAAATTTGCATAGGTGGCCACCATAGGGGGGGCCACTCCCCCCCAGGAGAACCCCAAACATGCCTACCTCTAGGGCCCCATGGATAATTACTCTAAAGGGCCAGGGCCTTGGGGAGGGAATGGGGCTGTCAGGGAGTGGCCCCTCATTTTAGCTTTGCCCTGGGCCGTGGGAATTGTAAGCCCAGCCTTGCCACCTAGCAACGCCCGCCAATCAGGTCCCACTCAGGCTGTCTCATCAATACTCTTCTCTTGGCACTATGCTCCCCTTGGAAGAGCAGCCCATGCCTGGATGTCCGTGCCTCCCTGCAGCTGGGAGCCTTGGCAAGCAGGGGACAGATGGCTCAGGCTTCGGAGAAAGCCCCACAGCCCATCCTGGATGTCTGGGAGAGCTACTGCCACAAGGGGCTGCCCAAGCTCCCCCTTCCCTCCCTCGGCTGGGTCAGGCAGGCAGGAGGCATGCCCGCCTCTAGCAAGCCGCCCTTTTGCTCTGCAGACGGCAGCTTGCACAGGCTGGGAGAGGGTCCCAGTGACTCTGCTGTCCTACGGCAAGAATGGCTGGTTGGAGACGGAGCCATGAATGGTTCCCACCCCCCTCCTTTCCCTCCCACTGATAATCCCCCCCCCCCTTACCTTCCCATTGTCCTGGCCCTGCAGCAGGTCCTTCCCCAGCGGTGGGTATCGGATCTCGATGCCGGGGGTTTTGTCCTCCCGGTCCCCGGGGGAGCTAATCACCGAGCCGGAGACCTCGCTGACATCGCTGGCTGTCTCACTGTAATTGTCCCCCCCGTCCAACATGTCGTGCCGGCTGCCGCTGCGCGGGGTCCGGGAGCCCTTCTTCCCCACGCTGTAAGCGTCGAAGTCGATGGTTTTGTTCTCGTAGGCCCCTTCCACCGAGGCGAACATCCCCCCGTATTTCTGCCGTGGGGTCTGGGCCGTGGTCCCCGGCCGGGCCAGATAGACGGGCAGATCATCTTCCTTGTTCCAGATCCGCTTCCTCTCGGCCATTCTGCCGCCGTCGCTGCCTCCTGCGCTGCCCCACGCTCCTCTGCACCTTCCCCCTAGCGGGAGCGGCTGCCGGTGACCATAAAAATGAATGAATGAACAAATGAATGGCAGGGAGGCGGGGGGGGGGGGGG
>QEPC01001301.1:5452731-5470942 GCA_003113815.1 Sphenodon punctatus
CGTTTCAGCAGTTACATCTTGTCCAGCGGCTTCGGCCGTATCTCTCAGACTCCGACCTCGCCACTGTCATCCATGCCTTCATCACCTCGAGGCTGGATTACTGCAACACACTCTATACTGGTCCAGAGGCTGCAGTTGGTGCAGAATGCCTCGGTCCGTCTCCTGACGGGGGCGGGTCGCAGGGAGCACATGACACCAGTGCTCCGGGCTCTGCACTGGCTGCCTATAAAGCACCGAGCCAGGTTCAAGGTGCTGGTTTTAACCTTTAAAGCCCTTCACGGCCTGGGCCCTGCTTATCTGCGGGACCGCCTCACTCCCCATGTACCCGTGCGACCCTTGAGATCGGCCGTGGGAGCCTTTTTGGAGGTTCTCCAGGTAAGGCAGGTGGCCACCGATGTTAGATCTTTTTCGGTGGCCGCCCCTGTGCTGTGGAATTCGCTCCCAGAGGAGACTCAGCTGGCTCCCACTCTCCTGCTGTTTCGGCGTATATGCAAGACCTGGCTGTTCCGTCAGGCTTTTGGCAAGGGGTAGGGGTGGGGCAGGGGTGGGATTTTCCCCCACATATTGTATTTTAAAATCGTTTTACAATTTTTATATTGTTTTATTGAGTGCTGTTCGCCGCCCCAGGCTGCCCTGTGGGCAGGAGGGGCGGGATATAAATTTTAAATAAATAAAATAAATTAAAAATGTACAAGCAGCCTATGTGTGCCTGCTAACGGATGTCCCATGCATACATATGTGTAATCTCCCATTCATACCAATGGCGGCTATATGGTTTCCCCTGAGAGGAGGCTAGTTATCAAAAGGATACAGAATTCAAGTAAAACCGACAGGTACATTTTCTTACTTAAAGAGTCCTTTACTTATCATCATGTAGGAAAACCCCAAATAATATTTCTGCAGTTCATCAGATTTAACTTTAATTCTTTTCTGTCATCAGGGTGACAGTCGAGAGCTTAAGTGGGATTTAAATGTAGCTAAGGGCTTGTGCTGATTCTGTTATGCAGCCACAGGGAACTGAGAATAATGCTTAGACTGCAAGATATTTAAATCTGACGGAGCTTGTCCTGGAAAGATGCTGGGGGTATTGAGTATCGAATGCAGCAAGAACTGTAGTGCCCTCCTGACTGGGAACGTTGCCATTATTTTGAAGTGTTCTAAAATCAAATCCCAGTCTTGGGAAGACTTATGGATTTAGCTTTCTGCACAGTGATGTCAAGTTAAGCACATGTGTGTACACCTTTGAAAATAGTGTTCAAATGGGTCGTGGGCTTATTACACACAAGGATTTTTCACATTAACGAGTAGACCTTTGATTTCCTGACTAATATCCATGACCAAAATAGGTACTCGTGTAGCTATTCTTTCAGTTCAGTTAAACTTGGTTTGGTTTTTTGCCAAAAGAACGCAACCAAAATACTTAAATGTCCCAAGTACTGAACTAACTGAAACAGATATCGGACAGAGAGCAAACAGATATTGGTTATTACCAAACTGCCATTTTTGGTTCAGGTAAGGAGGTATCAGGAGGAATGCACCTGACGCACTTTACAAATGGATCTGTTAAAAAAACATCAGCAACCCCACTGGGGATCAAAAACACAACATTTGGGGTGTTTTTAGACGTGACATTAGGCACATCTTAATCTCATAAATTAATCCGTGCCCAATGTATAAAAAAGGCTGCCAGATATTGGCCTGGGCTATAACTCAGGCTGTGGGTGCACTTAGCCGGGCTGTTCCTTGGGACCATCCCCAAGGAACAGCCCGTAAGAACGTAAGAAGTGCCATACTGCGTCAGACCAATGGTCCATCAAGCCCAGCATCCTGTTCTCCGACAGTGGCCAATCTTGATCGCATGGGAGAAGAACCAACAGTCACAATAGACAATCCATTCCCCGTTGTTCACTCCCAGCTCCCGACAGTAAGAAGTTCATCCCGTAAGCTACTTGGTTAATAGCCATTAATGGACCTATTCTCTAAGAACTTATCCGGTCCTTTTTAAACCCAGCTATACTACTGGCCTTGACAACATTCTCTGGCAACAAATTCCATAAGTTAATTATGCGTTGAGTGAAAGAGTACTTCCTTTTATTTGTTTTAAATCTGCCAGCAGCTAGTTTTATGGAGTGTCCCCTAGTTCTAGTACTATGTGAGAGGGTAAATAACCGTTCCCTATCTACTCATTCCACACCACTCAAGATTTTATAAACCTCTATCATGTCCCCTCTCAGTCTTCTCTAAGCTGAAGAGACCCAGCTTGTCAAGCCTCTCTTTGTACGGAAGCTGTTCCATACCCTTTATCATTCTCGTTGCCCTTCTCTGTACCTTTTCTAGTTCCGCTTTGTATTTTTTGAGATGGGGCGACCAGAACTGCACACAATATTCAAGGTGCGGTCGCACCATCGATTTGTATAGAGGCATTATGACATCCTCAGTTTTATTCTCTATCCCTCTGCAAATAACTCCTAACATTGTTTGCTTTTTTAACTGCTGCTGCACATTGGGCTGTGGATTTCAGTGTATTGTCCACAATCACTCTCAGATCCTTTTCCTGAGTGGTAACTCCTAGCTTAGTACCCAGCATTGTGTACTCCTAGTTTGGATTATTTTTCCCTACGTGCGTCACTTTGCACTTGTCCACATTCTCATCTGCCATTTAGATGCCCAGGCACCCAGTCTCCTAAGATCCTGTTGCAGTTCTTCACAGTCTGCTCATGTTTTAAGCTACCTTGAATAACTTGGTGTCATCTGCAAATTTGATCACCTCACTCTTAACGCCCTCTGAGCAGTGCAGGGCCGGGACCATGCTGATGCATGCCCACACGTCACCCTGTCCTCTCCCTGCCCACCCCCTGGCCCGGTTACCGTCATATTTGTTCAGCAGCTGGGACAAATCCTGCCCAGAGTGAGACACCTCATTCTGGGCAGGATTGATCCAACTGGCTCAGTGCCGTCACATATAAAAACACCCTTTGATTCAAAGTTTAATCTTTGTTTTACAAGTAAAAGGATTTTTAAAATATTTTGTGTGGAAATGAAATGTCAGTAAAAATCCCCAAGTGCTATTTTAAATTCCAAAATTGTTGTGGTGGTGGTTTGTTGTTTTTTGGGTTTTTTTTTTACAAAAATGACAGTTTTTGACCAGTTCTACTTTGAACTTTCTATATACCCATCAATTTCTCTGCCAAAGTAGCAGATTTTTTAGTGTTTTATTCACATAGATCAGGGATGGGGAAACTTTTCCCTCCTGGGGGCCACTTTGAAAAATAGTACAGGCTCCAAGGACCACATCGAAGTTAGGGATGGAGGTGGTTAAAGGGCGCAACTCAAGAAAAGTATAGCCCAGTTTATGGATTTGTAACATGGATCTGTCCTCGGGTTCATGCCCTCATCTCTGCTCCCTTCCCCATAACTCAGTTTTTGAGTGCTTGGTGGTAGGAACTGGAGCCAAAGGCCTAATCCAGGAACTAGAAAGGACCCACATAAAAACTTGCTGAAGGCAGTATTTAGCCCCTGGGCCTGAGGACCACTGCCCCTGACATAGATTATTTCAGAAGCATCAACACTTCTCTGGAATGAAGAAAAAAAATAAAGGTTTTAAAGAAAGTTTTTAATTTAAAATAAGCAGACATTTTAATATACAAAATTATACAAATTATACATTTAACTAACATAGAAAAATACATCTTGTTAACAAGATAAAATGTCAACATATTTTACATAAGTTTAAGTGATTATTACAAATCTGTGATATTCGCAAAGTAGACCTTGTGACTGCATTACAACTTTGTATTTTCTATAGTTACATGGAAAATTAACACATATGTACACTCCCATTACATGAAGAAAATGTCCAAAAGTGAAGTTCATTGCTGGAAAACGTAAGCAATGTGGTTTCAATGTGATAGATCAAAAAGACAATGGCCTCTTCCCTGCCACTGAATTGTAGTCAATTAGCGTTTCCATTTGAACCCCTAGTTCAGGCCCTTACAAGTAGCAGCCTCAAGCTTTCTGCATATATTTACAAAAAAAATAATATTAAAATAAATAAAATCCATGTGTTATTTGTAGTCAATAAAAGTCATATCACAAAGCCCAGGTTTGTGTGTGTGTGTGTTTTCTTTGGCACCTTCCCAAATTGGTCCCAATTTGTGCTCTAAGATTCAGCTTTCCAGGACACCTAATGTACAACCATACTGTAAAACGAGGGCAAAGATGGCAGCTATGGAGATACAGCTTGAAAGTCAAATGCCACATTTTGTGCATCCAAAATCTTATTTAATTTATTTTCCAAGAGGTTAAAAATGTCCACATTTTCCTGTTCAAACAATTCTTTACTAGAAAGTCTTTATTTCTTACTTTGATTTGCAAAGGCTTATATGCTGAAATCAAAGCCAGAAGACTTATTTATATATATATTTTAAAAAGTTATAGGAGTCAGCGCCATACTGGCATGTAATATGTAAGCCAAGGGGTGAAATTTTACTTTAATTACTATTTACATATTTTTCAAAACACTTTGTTTTTCTTACGTTTACAGGAAGCAAAAACAGACGATCGTTACTTTGGAGTTTTCACCTTCCAATACTTACCATGTCTTCTCTTCACAAAAGAGGACATTCACCTGAAACAAATTCCCATGGCATCCCATGGCGTGAATGAACGAATTCAATTTCCTATGCACCATCTAAAGGTGTATGATCATCCCCTTCTGGATTAACTACCTCAGAAAAAATCGTTAACGGACCACTTTACTTTTCTCACAGAGTGGTTAAATCCATGTTTAAATGGGGGACTTGCCCTACTCATCAGAAATGTGTTTCAAGAGTGTTAGGTGCTCCAAAATACCCAACACTGGATGAAAACAGACATGACCCAGGCACATCTGTTCCCCGACCACTAGATGTTAGTCTGGGATTGCCCCAGATTGGGTAGGCAGCAAGCTAGAATGCATCCCCAGATGATCCCAGGTGCACATTCCAGGCTAAGGGCTGCCCACACAGGCCAACGCAAACCACAGCAGGCCAACACATTTATTTGACCCACCATCCCTGCCACTGGGCGACCATGGCTAGGTGCCATGGTTGGTTGCCATGGCTTTCTTTCACAGAAGGGGGAGGGGTTGTAAGGACAGTGTCAGCCACCCACACATCTGTTGCGCTTCCCCCTACCTGGGGTGTACAGATGGTGGGACAACTCTCCAGCCATGAGCACATTTGGTCGGTGCCTTTTCCCTGAGAGTGGTGCCTGCGGTTCCCTGCCTCACACCAGTCCGGGGAACCACCATGCCGCCATGTCTATTTTCACCCACCGACTGAAGAAGTTCATGAGACTAGAATCCAAGATTCACTTAAGATTTCAAGTAAGTGGTATCTAGGGTTTTCGGATGGCCCTCAGTATTGGAGAGAATCTCTCTCACTCTTGCTCTCTCTCTCTCTGATTTTGTACGAAAACAAATGAGAACAGCTACACTCTCAAAATATTCATGTTTGGAAACCAACTACTTGTCAGGAACCAGAGGTTGTGGGGGCAAAGGAGGCAGGGGTTGTGGAAGTAGGGACGCACAAGGAGGAAGGTGGCAGGGCCGCTGCATTCCCTACCGGCCCGGGAGGCGGCGGCAGCACGCAGACAGGGGGCAGAGCTAGCAGCAACGCCGCGACGCTCGGAACGCCTCCAGCGTCAGGCGCAACAAACGGACACGGCAGGGCCGGGGGAGGCACAACAAGCTCAGGAATCACCGCAGCTGGAGAGTGTACCGGCGAAACAGGGGGCGGGGTTAGGAACGGCACCGCGGCGTTCAGAACGTCTGCGTCATAGGGTAGGGCCAACAGCAATAGTATTTAAGGAGGAACAGGCTCCTCTGGGCGGTGCCGGTGAACAGCATAGCTGCGAGACTGGCCCCCAGCGTTGGAGCATTGCGGAAGTAGAGACGGAGCTAGAGAGCGAGAGTGACTGGTGGTGTGTGCATGGAGCAGAGTGAGTGGTGGCGAGTGCGTGCGTGGGTGGTGAGTAGGAGGAATGTAGCACGGGTGGGTGGTGTTTGGGGCAGTGTGGTGAGCACAATTCCTCCCCCTTGCCGTTTGTGGGACGCCCTTCGTGTCTGTGTGTGTGGTCGCGTCCCCCTCTCCCGTATTCCCTGGAGTCTTCCCCGCAATCCCCACTTCTCCCCCCACATCGTGCTTGGAGTATCCCTTCCCCCTGTTCTCACTGTGTGCGGGGTGAAAGCGTATTGGGGATAGGCGCTGTGATTACAGCCGTGCTCCAGCGGGGGCGATCCTCAGGGCCTTGCTGGTTTCCCCCCAATGATGATATAGGCCGCGTCTCTCCTAGAGAGGTTTGGGCCCTATGTGAACCTGAGGGGTGTCTTTCTCTAACAGAGGATCGTGTCCGCCAGAGCTGGGAGTTGAGAGTAGGAATTGCTGGGGTAGGCCTGCCGGGTATCATCTTCCCCTTCCTATCCCCCCCTACCCTAACACTACTGTACATGTAGAGTAAGCTCTCTCCTTGGAATTTATATTTGCATATTCATAGAAACATCATAAAAGTCCCGCCCTACAGAGCGAAACAATATCGACCACAGATCCACACAACAAAGTATAACAATACCTAGCCATGCTTCCACACACTCTTATCACCCTTCCCATCTCTCCACTCCTTGCATTGCCCTCGCTCTGCATAGGCACTGAAGATAAGTGCACGTTGCTAGATAAAATGAGCTAAGCATACTTTAATATCGGCGCTAATCTAAAATTCCTTAACATGTCTAGTTGGGCAGATAATGGCGGATTGTCATGATTCCATGAAGTTATGCAACCTCATCCTCAAAAGTATCTCCACCAGCAGAAGCTCAATGGACTTCACAGGGGCTCGCATCAGTACAAGTGCTTGGAGGACTGGGTCTGCCTGTTTTACTTAGGCTTCCCATTTGGAAGCAGTGGTAGATTTCATAATGCAAGACTTATAAAGTGACAAATTTCTGCGCCTACCAGCATCATAGCTTGCAGTTTTCCTGCATGAGGCAGGGAGTTTGCAGGCCTATATCCCAGTGGCGTAGTGACGTGAGGACTGACCAACAGCAGTGGAGTTGGCCTTTGGCTGGTGGTGTAAAGCAGTGGAGTTACTGTGGTGGTGCAGCCCTGGAGGACTTTCCACTCAGAGGGTCACATGGGTTCAGTGGTTGGAGACTGTCAAGCTACTGCAGCTCCAGATCCTGTTTGCAGGATCCAGAATAACTGGGCTTGAATCCAGGATAACTGTCTGTCCCTCTCTCCTTGCCTAATCTATGGCTCTTGTTCACACCACCATTGCTACTGATTTGCAACACAACTATTTTTTTTAGAGCCCAAGGCACAATATATTTAAAAGAATTCTACTGAAGCAAGAAAGAGATCTTTGCAAATTAACTATAATCCTAAAGTCTGGTTCTCCCTTTGCCTCCATAAGGCACTGCACGATTTCCAAAGGATTAACCAAAAAACCCAAGACGCACATTCCACCCCTCCCCCCCAAAATAAATCTGGGAATTCAAAATCGCAACATCCTTCATCTACATATCAGAAATACAGGGCATTCGAAATAGAGGTGACCATTTTTTTAAGAGGCCACAAGACAAAAGTCAACCATGCCTAAAGAGGAGATTTTATGTTGGGAATTGCACTCTGTCTTTTGATATCATTATCATGCAGTGATTCCATCAATATATTTCCACCATCTGTCATGTATGTTGGCGTGAATGAAAGAATTCAATTTTCTAAGGTTATGCAAGGAGCATCAGTTGGTTAGAAAAATCTATTGCAAGTTATATTGTCAACGACTAGCAATGCTCTGCCCAAAAGAGCATAGGAAAATAAGCAAATAGAAAATAAAAATATTTTTAATGGAAGACCTACCATTCTTTAGTGAGATAAAAGTGGTGAATTTACAGAGGGGGGTTTTGTAGCAGCATTTTAATGCCAAATTGCAACTAGAGCAGAAATGAGTGCCTGCAAAAACTGGTTTACCCGTTGAGTTTCCAGTACCCAAACTAACTTGAAAATATCAGGTACAAATTGGTACTCTATTTAACCCAATTCAGGTACCTGATGTCCCGGAATGTTGATGACCCATCTCGGGTTTTGGTTTTCCATCCCGGTTTTTCTATCAGTAAGCAGAAAAATCAGCAAAACTGTACCAGAAATGACCAACTGGTGATTGGGTAGCCTGTCGAATAACATTGGTACTAAAAAATGTGGGTATTACCCACGGGTACCAAATTAGGTACTGGTTTCAGCTCTAATTGCAACTAATTTGGTCAGAAAAACACTGTGCATATAAAGCAAGCACAAAAATGTGCCCCATTTTGGACTCTGAGCAGATAATCGTAGCCAATGACACGACTAAAAGCAGCATCTTTCTATAGTGGTAATTGATTGCTTTAATATTTTATCCTGCTGGAATTTATAATGTATTTAAATAGGTCTAACTAAATGCCTTGTACAGAATGCCTTTGCTTAATGAATGCCTAAATGCCTTTGCTTAATGAATGTGAATTGAACAGAACCGATTCTAGAAAACCAAGAAACCTTTTACGCCTGCTCAATGAAAGGCATTTGGAAATGAACCGTTTTGCTTCCTGCCTTCTAGCTGGAATCAATACGCTTCAGAACAAAAGCTTTGCTATTTTGTAATAAAATATTAGTGACATTTTTGTGCCTACCCAACCTACTGGTACCCAGGCAGAACCCATTGGTTCTGAGCAAATGGGAAAGGTTTTCTCATAATACTCAAGGGCAGTTTCAGAAGACGGTGCACAACTTTTCAAAGACAAGAATGCAGGACTTGCCTTAGCATTTGAGAGGTCCAGGGTGAAGATAAAACACAGGGACCATTGTGCCCCCACCCTTCCCCATCACCCTACCACCTCAGAAGCATCCATGGGGCCTTAGAGGTGGCCATGTTTTGGACCCTTCTAGAAGGCCCCACATCCCGTCCTGGTGAAAACAGGGGCTACTGTGGAGCCCCTGTAAATAGAGAAAATAGTGGGGCCCAGGACGGTCACCCGGTGTTAAGGTTGGCCCTTCAAGCCACAAAAAACAACAAGCAATAATATATTCATTCTGCTAATAATTCTTCAAATGGAGTCCATTGTTAAAATCCTGAAACATTACTAAAGGGAGAATTTATCCATACCGCTGGTCATTCGTGCTGGGGATTATACGAACACTTGATTCTGATGTCTGAACTATGTAAGTGACTAAGTGCAGGAATGTTTTAACAAGTTGCACTGGTCTTGCTACTACAGCTGTGCAGACAGCCATCGAGATGACACCCCCCCTTCCCAAAAGTTCCTCCCAGACACACATAATTCTGTAATTATTTTCAGGTGTGAAGGAAATCCTCATGCATGCCACTGAATATTTTTTTTAGGACTTACAGATTCTAGTAGCTAAGCCGCAAATGTTGCCATGCCAACTCATCGCCTACTGCTAATCATCGCCAAATGAATAAGAAATTAATCTGGCAAGGGTGTTTCCTTCTCTCTTTAGGATTGCCCCTCCCTTCAGATAAGGACATGGAGACCAATTCCTGTAAGATCAGCATGTGCTACATATTAGTTCAGACTATTTTAAAAAATAAACAAACAAAATACAGTTGTATGAAACGGCTGTCAAAACTGGTGATGAATTGCACAGCATGCAGTAAGTAGTTAGTTTAATGGGGAGCCAATCCTGCTCCCATTGATTTTGATGGGAGCAGGATTGAGTCAGGTAAGAAAGAATGTGAACGCATATATGCTTGTTGTTATCCTCAAGTCATGTGCAACCCACAATTCTGCACAGACATGGACACTTGCATGTGCAAATTCACATTAAGAATGCCTAAACGTGTGTTTAGGTGTTGCAGGTGGCACTATCAGATCCAGGAAAGCACATAAGTCCAAGTTGAATCTGGTCACATTTTATATCAACGTCCCCTTTTGAAATAGACTTTAAAAGATTGAATACATGACAAACAGCAGAGGAGTTCTTGGGAACTGTGGGGGCCCTGTACAAACACCTTTCGGTGGCTCTGGCGTTGTGGGCCCATTGCACGTCATTACTCTCAGAGGCTTGGGTGGGGTCCCTCCTAACATCGGTGCTGCTGTACAGTGGCACGGGCTGCATGGATGTCCCTGATTAATATGTTCCAGACATAGAATCACACAGTTGGAAGGGACCTCGAGCATCATTTAGTCCCACCCACTACTTGGACGCAGGATGACTATGACTATATAAGCAGGATGTGCTGTCGACAAGGATAAGAACATCCATGGAAGATGGCTTAGATGATTAACAGCTGTGTTTGTGAGAAGCTCATGGACTATAACCTCGATGATTAACCATTTATTAAAGCAACTATCTGTGCACTATAATTGGAAATTGGGAACTGGAAACAAAGGGTGATCTTTAACGGTGTTCAATTGTTCGCTCTGAGCGAGGAAAGGACTAGAGAGAATAGGCTTAAATTAAAGGGGGAAATATTTCGGTTAAAGCAGGGGTGGGGAACTTCCGGCCCACGGATTTAAATTAATTTTTAATTGATTTTTACATGCAGCCCCCAGCATGTTCGGGGACCGACAGTGTGGCCCCTGGCCTCAAAAGGGTTCCCCACCCCTGGGTTAAAGCATTAGGAAAACCTTTTAAGACCCAGGACAGTTTGGCAGTGGAATAATTTGCCAAGGGAGGCTTTTAAAAATAGGTTGGGTGGACATATCTTAGGGATGTTGGAAATACTGTGGATCCCGCTTAATGGCAGGACTAGATAATCCTTCCAGCAGGGCGGCTGGACTAGATAATCCTTCCAGCTTTAGGGTTCTATGCACGTGAAAAATTTCACTTTTCAGCAGGACTCCTGATGTGGTTGCAAAACTGGTACCAAAGGGCATGCCCCTTTAAAGCTCAGAGTCGGGCTGAATTGAAATTTCGTCCCAGATTCCATCGTTTTTCATCAGATTTCCATTCTGATTGATTCGGCGAAACACAGACCAGAATACAATACAATCTGCGTTTCACCAGAACGATCAGAATTATTCCACTTCCTACTGTGCATGCATGAAATGGCGCCGGCCATATTGCATGCATGCAAAATGAAGGCACAGTGTAGGGCACCGCCCTTTTGCACATGCTCAGTATGGCCACCGTCATTTTGTGATTGCGCAATAGGAGGTGAAATCATTCTTTCGGAACTTCACCCAGAATTCCACCATGACTTAAAATCTGCGATGGAATTCCGATCAATGTTCTCAAAATGCGGAAAAATTCTGTGAAGGCGGAAGGACTATTTTGATTCAGCCCTAGTTTAGAGCACATCCAATGGATGCAAAAGAGCTTGTCCACAGGAATATTTACCACAAACCCACTTTAACTCTGCTTTTGCTCACAGGAACAGTGTTTGAAACAAAGCAAGGAGTAGCTACCTTCAAAGGAACATACTCTTAACTAGAGAAAGAAAGTGTATTAATAACATGTGTTATTAATAGGTAACTTAACACCTAACACCCAACTGTTCACATGATCAACTACTCCTATTCTGACCTCCATCTGGGAAATTATTTGGTGTTCATTTAAATACTTGCAGTGCAGATTATTCTCATCAACATACGGCAGTGGGGATAAACCTGTTGTTGTGAAAGTAGCAAAAGGCACAAGGCATCTTACAGAAATGAGCCAAGTACTCAGCACCTGCAGGATACAGCTCTGTATGATTTCAGACACATGCAGATGTGGGTTGGATTTATGCGAAAAAAACACACAACAAACCCACACAACAATATTGCCTATAATATGAAGACTCCACAAAAGACCACTATCTGGTTGGTTTGCATCACCAGCTTCCAGTAAAAGATAAGGATAAAGTCACTTCAGAGGGTAAATCCCAGTAACTTCTCAGCTCTTTCCTCAATAAATCAGCTGTGTCCATTTCCAGAGTACAATCACACATCTTCATTCCTTCAGCTCTGTTTCACTTTTTCCATCTGCATCTGGTACATCCACCCCTGTAGGAAACAAAGGAAAAATACAAACCAGTGACTGTCCCCCTCAATCAAATAAAACATGCCTCCAAATTTGATCTGTAATGTTATTTGATTAGGACCAAAAATCAGTGGTTCCCAACATTATTCCTGCACATGAAGAGTTTAAGACTTACATAAAATCCCGCGACCGCAAAGAGCAACAAAGACATGTAAAGTCTATCCAATTTCGATCAGGATCATAACTCCATTTGCCGAGGGCATGACCTTCAAGTAGAGTAGAAACAAGTAGCCCTTTTACTACCTGTGGGTAATACCAACAATTTTGGGTAATCCGTCAGGTGTCAAATCTGGACCCAAGTACCAAGCTGGATATTCGATTATCCAAAATACTGGCTAGTACTATGACTGTCTTATCAATTTTCTGTTTTACTGACTCATTTCAGTAACAGAAAATGGAAGATTGAGATGAGAGGCTGGTAAATCGGTATATTGGGTAGCCCATTGGACACTAATCAGGTACCAATTAGTGCCTGATGTTACCAAGTCAAATTGGGTACCTTCATTCAGATGTGTATACCCATTTTTGCAGGTACTTGTTTCAGGTCTAGCCTCCAATAAACAGAGGATAAGACCTTTGACTGCCTGGGGCTTGGAATGAATAGCAGAGAATGGATTTCTCGGTTTAGGACCTGTTTGTGCTCGAGGAAATCAAATCTGGCCACTGTCAGAGCTAGGATGCTGGGCTAGATGGACCATTGGTCTGACACGGACAGATGGCAGTGGCAGATGTTAGTGATAGGAGAGAGAAGGAAGGAGGGATGGATGGATGGATGGATAGATAATAGGACAGTGGTTTGACCGCTGGCAGTCTTATTTTCTTCTGACTCAATTTAGGGTCCTGACTCCCAACCCAGAGTTTGGGAACCTCTAACACAAATGCTTGGATAATGGATGTGGTTATTTCCAGTCCTTCTTCCATATTGGACTATTAAACTGCTGCTTCAGTTGTCGTCATTCAATGACCGTGCGCAAAAAGGATTTGCCCAAATAGGTTGGAGGCTGCTTTGCCTAAGGAAAATGCCTACATGCACAAAATGGTCCGGTCAGGATTCCAACAAGCGGTTCCAATTTCATGGCGCTTCCCCGCACAATCAGAATGGCTTTTCTGAACCAGCCCTTGGCCTATGGAATGGAAGGGTTCCTTTGGAATTCAGCAATGTGGCCCACTTTGTACAGTCTAACAAACTTCAGGGGTATTTTTTTTTTTTTTTTTAGCCTTTTCCCCAATGTTAGAAGACACAGAATATCTACGATCAATAAAACAATAAGAGGCGGACATGCTTTTATACTAAATTCACTAACTTATAAGTTATTGGATGTTTTTCATCCCCTGTGTCCTTTACCCTACGCTGGATATGGTCAGGCTTGTGCAGGTATCTTCTGTCTCCTGTGTACTACCGTCCATTATTCTCTGCCATCTCTCCTTTCTTTTAGTAGCAACTTCCTTATTCTCCTTTTATATTGACTCTGTCCCCTGTTGCCCAGTCCTCCTGCTCTCTCCCATGTTAAAGTTTCCTCCCTTGATTCTCTTGCCTGCCCTCTGCTCCTTCTGCTCACTACATTTATACCTTTTTGATACTAGCTGTCACCAGTGCTCCATTCTCTCCCCACAGTCTTTTTCTTTCACTCCAGGTAAGAACGTAACTCAAGCATTAATAGTCTGGAGGATGTGGCAAATAGTAACCACCAATTTCCCAAGACCCCCTGCAATTCTGCAACGGCTTGTGGAGCAGGGGGGGAAAGATGCTTGTTAGTTGTTAATGTTGACTGAAGATTTGCATCGTCACAATGGCACGGCTTCACGGGTGGCAAATGAGTCTGTCTTTTGGGGAAGTTGAAGCCTTGCCCCTGTGCCCCATCCCTGACCCCATATCCCCCTGGAAGCTTTTTCCCATGACATCTGGGGGTGGAGAAACAAATATCTGTGCTGAATTCTCCCACTTTGATTCGCATCTGACTTGGATTTGGATCTGATTTGGATCAGGCTCCAGATCAGATCCAATCTGATTGGGCAGAGGAAACCCTTGCCCCCTCCCTGCCCGGCACCCTGTTCGGGGGAGGGCGGTCACAAACTCACCCCCCCCCCACTTAGGGCTAGGCGGGGGTGTCCCTTCATTCGTTTTGGCCGTCTGTGTCCAACTGCAGTTTCTACCAGTGCATTTTCATTGTTCCTAGTTAAACAATGGCGAGATTAAGGGGAGAGATAGCTGCCTTCAAATATCGAAAGGGGTGCCCCCAAGAAGATGGCAAACAGCTGTTCTGCATTGTTTCGGGGGCAGGACTAGAAATAATAGGCTCGAGTTAAAGGAAGGGAGATTTTGGTTAAATAGCAGGAAAAATGTGTTAAATGTATGTGTGTGTAAAATCCTGTTGATTCTGACTCTGTGAGGTTTGGGTGGGCTGGAGTCAGGAAAACCTGGTGCTCATTCCCAAAGTCCAAACTGGCAGGATTTCTTACACGCACCCAGCTCTGTCTGGTGCACAGCATGAGGCTGCAGAAACCTCAGAACAACTGGGATGGGAAGTTAGGAAAACAGTACCAAAAGTTGGAAAAATGGGACCCAAAAATGGTAGATTGGTAACTCAGGTAGCCTACTGGGTACTAAGGAGGTAACAATTATAGTAACCCAGTATTCCAATGAGTATAGCCGTTTTTGGCAGACACTCGTTTGGGTTTTACTTTAAACAAAGGTTTCTACTCCCGGGCAGAGTAAGTTCTCGGGTATACTGTTCCCATATGAAGACTCCTATAGCTATTAGGGACATGCGAACGTGGTTCGGATGTTCGGAGTTCGAACCGAACTCTGTCAGTTCAGACGTCCGAACCGAACTCGAAAATGGCCGAACAGTTCTGTCATGTTTGGGTGAGTTCGGGGGTGGGAAAAACGTGAGTTCGGGGGTGGGAAAAGGTGACTGGAAGGGGGAGGCAGCTGAGGAGCAGACTTCCTGGCACCAGGGATAGAGACCAGGGATTCTTTTAGGGCCAAATGATACTGATACCAAAAAAAAAAATCGAATTCTGTATCGGTATCAATAGCGCTATTTTTGAATGTTCGGCCGAACCGAACTTTGCCGAACCGAACCCAAACCCAGGTTTCGAACCAAATGACCAAACGTCCGAACTGCATTCTGTTCGCACATCCCTAATAGCTATTGCTTGAAACACTGGCTGGGATATTTATGAACAGCACAGTGAAAATTACAGTTACCTTTGGGATGAATGTTGCTTGCAAAGCCACCCTAAGGGTGTTTTTAATTGAAACACCTCCACGCATGGACACTCACCATCCACATGGGGGAGGTCTTGTTTGAATACGGTGCACGATCCACACACGAGGCACACACGGACGGGGTTGGCATTGCATCAACGAGGTGGCTGTGCGTGGGGCCACTTGTTTGAAGCACTCCCGCATGCACTGTACCCACCCACCCACCCTGTGCACCAACCACAGACACCCACCCCCCACCCTGTCTCATTTAAATACACCCTAAGTCTTATGCCCCAGAACATTTTCAAGAGTTTCACTTTCCACGGCTAGTCTTGCAACTATATTCTTCCTAGGAAAGCTCACACAACAGGAGTCACTGTTGTGCTGGCCTCTGGGTTGATTCAGGAGGTTTTGCTCATGGTTCAAATCACTGGTGCAACTGCGTGTAGGTTTCTAGTCAGAAATATTATTTTACAGCACGCACATGGCAATAGTTAATACTTCAGGCGGTGGCTCCCAAAGTTTTGCCCTTGTGACTCCCATTCAAGACTTAAGTGTAATTCGGTGACCACGGTAAGAAAGATCTGTCAAACATCCTTGGGGTCATGCCTCCATCTCCAAACGTCACTCTACCTCACCACTTGGTGTCCTGGTCCACAGTTCACGAACCTCTATTGGAATGCCACAATCCTCAGGTCACTTATTTTAAGCAGCCTCAGTGAGATCAATGGGGCTTCTTTGGAGAAAGTGATTTGAAGATTGGAGCCAATTACTCGCTCTTCCTGGTACAACTTGAATTTGGTGGAGCTTGTTCTTTTCCTCAAGCAAAACAACAGTGCTTTCATGCTTGCTTCAAATTAGAGCTGAAATTTTGGATACTTTATCCATTTATTATTGGGTTTATTATTCATGAGTGGTATTTGCATTTTCAGGTGGCCCTATGAGTACCGGAGTAATGTCCATGACTGAAATGGGGACTTGCATATTGGGGTATTCGATTCAGGTTGAGTTCCCCCTCCCCCCTTTTTTTTTTTTTGGTTTGGTTATGGTTGTTCTGTTGTCTCGATATTTCTGGCAGTTGCACATGCACAATGCCAATACTGCCAAAATGACGTAACCGAAGAACTGAAATAACCTGGCCAGAAAAACCAAAATACAGCAACTAAAATGAAGCCTAAATGGATATAGATGATTAACCAAGCTGTCATTTTGAAATTGGGTAGGGTACAGTTGATGGGTTTTCCCATTTTTTCTGGGTACTTGTTTTTCAGCTTTACTCGAAATGGTTTGATGACCACTGTGCCACTTCTTTTTGTTTAATGTGCATTTAAAAGGGCGTAGACGCTGAAGTCAATCTCTTGTTGCCATTGTAATTACACTGCTGCCAGTGAACCTAGCAGACGTAAGGCAATACCAGCGCAATGCAGCGATTGAATCAAGACCCATTATCTTCCTTTCCTGTGTAGTTTTTAAAACAGAATATAGAATACCCTCCGCAGTCACTATTAATAAAGAGATCATTTATTCACAACATTTTCAACGACAAAGCTTTGTTTCCCCCATGGACACAACTAGATAGCTTTGGTGTGTCTGGCTGTGAAATATAATCTGCCTTTGTTGTCCTTTTTCTTTCCAAGTGGGATCAATACACCTCCATTCAGAGTTTAATGAGATTCTGCCCATCTTGAGCTCACATATGAACCCATCAATTAGAAATCAAGTTTAAGAACAGAGACACCCATTAATGAGAATAGTCCATGGAATACACTATTTGATTCGTTTTTATGAGCGTAAAACACATTGAAATCAAAAGGTTGCCATTATTAGCAATATCCAGCTACGTAGCATTTCCTTACAGTTCTGCTGAGCGCGCCCAAAGCTCTAACTACTAAATACAACTTTGTTATGTCTTCTTTTCTTACAGATATATGTTGGATCTTCACAAATGTTGTAAACCAATATTTTTATATTAAAAGACATATGAACGTTTCCTGGAACATGTATAAAAGGATTTATTATCAATCCTTTTCAACTGGGAGTTGCAATACCTAGATATTTGTCTATCTGACACATCTGGTTGAATGTCTCAAGCCAACTCAAGCTTAATATGGCCAAGACTGAACTCATCTTCTGCCCCAAAAGTTCCCCTCTCTCTTCCCTCTCAGTTTCCATTAAGGGTGTCACGGTCCAGCCTATCCCTCAGGAGCACAGCTGGAGATTCATCTTCGATTCCCTCTCCTTTACACCTTATCTCCAGGCAGTTACCAAGTCCAGTTGCTTCACTCTGCATAATAATGCAAAAATCCAGCCATTCCTTACTGCTTTCACTGCCCAAACCCTAGTCCATGCTCTCATTAATTATTTATTAATTATTATTATTATTATAGCACCAGCGATATACCTGGCGCTTTACAGAGAGCAAGATAGACACGGTCCCTGCCCGAGAGCTAGGGGTGGGACATCAGGCTAAATACCGGCTACCGGTTTACAAAAAAACGGATTACCAGATTAAAACCGGATTACCGGTGCCGGATTTTTTGCATTGATTTCAATGGGGAACTGTCCCCATTGAAATCAATAGGAAAAAAAAAGACCTCCCCCCTCCCCCTCACAGGCTGTGCGGGTGGAAGGGGGGGCACCCTCCACCCACCCTGCCAAGCCTGGATTTAAAAAAAAACCCGGAAGTTCCCTGGAAGGCCTAGAAAGCGCTGAAGCCGGCAGTCACAGCCAGCGCTGAAGCCGCCGAACCGCCGCTGCCGCCTGGCATGCCAAAGGTAGGCGATCCCTGGGTGAGGAGGTAGGGTGATCCCTGGGGTAGGGTGTGTGTTAAACCACCCCCCACCCCAGGGATCACCCTAGTACCACTGTACCTACCTGCTGGTGCGGGTTCTGGGTTGCTGGCGGCAGCCCAGAGCCCGCACTAGCAGGGACTTCGGGGAATTTTTTT
>QEPC01001301.1:5473219-5485576 GCA_003113815.1 Sphenodon punctatus
GGGGGGGGGGGGGGGGGCAGCGGGGACGAGGGCTGCCACTGCTCTCTTGGCTTGGTTACAGTACATTGGGAGTTTGCAGATAACAGGTGGGGAATAATCCTGGGTGGGGATGATTAGCAGGAGTTAGGAAGAGCAGAGCAGAAGAGGTGGGTTTTGAGGAGGGACTTGAAGGTACGGAGGGAGGGGGCAAGGCAGATGTGGGCAGGGAGGGAGTTCCAGGTGTGCAGGGCAGCAAGGGAGAAGGGACGAAGGCAGTTGGGGGAGCAGGGGAGGCGTGGGAGGGTGAGAGAGGGGATGGAGGAGGAGTGGAATGCTCGAACGGGTTCGGAGGGAGATCAGGGCAGAGAGGTAGGGGGGAGTGAGGTTGTGAAGGGCTTTGTAGGTGAAGATGAGGAGCTTGTGCAGAATACGCTCAGGGAAGCCAGTGGAGAGAGGAGAGCAGCGGCTACACATGGTCCATGATCCATGGATCCCTTGCCTCAGCTACTGCAACGTCCTCCTTACCCGTCTCCCCTGCTCTGACCTCACCCCTCTCGCATCTCTTCAACACTTTGCTGCCTAAGTCATCCACCTTGCCCATCGCTTTGACCATGTTCAGCTCCTCTGGCTCCCTCTATGTGAATATATTCAGCACAAACTCCTGGTCTTCACCTTCAAGGCTCTTCATGGCCTTGCTCCCCTCTGTCTCTGCACTTGTTTCCTTCCACATTCCCATGCAGGAGCTTTGCTCCTCCTCTGCCACCATCCGCGGCTGCTCGCAATTCCCTTGCAGCTCAAAACATATTTGCCCTTCTCTCTTGCTGCCCCTCATGCCTGGGGACGTTCAGTCCCTCCCTGGATACATTCAGTCTGCTCCCACCCTTCAACTCCCTCCTGAAAACCTCCCTCTTCCATCAGACTTTCTCTGGTTCCTCATCCCCTTAGACTTACCATGAAAAGGAAATGGCTTCCTCTTCCCTCCCTTAGAGTCCTTCTCTTCCCTGCAATTAAAGTTAAGCACGTGCTCCTCCAACAGCTCAACTTCATGTGTGTATCCTTGTCTCTTCCTCTGTTCCCCTCTCCCTTGTTTCCCCCTCCCTTGTCTTTCTTAGATTGTAAGATGCCTGGGGCACGGACCTGTCTCTAGCTACTGATTATACAGTGGCAAGTACACTGCTTGCATAATAACAACCACAACAACAACCACCACCACAACCACAACAACGGTGGAGTCAATCCGATGACTTGTGGATCCCGCACGCACCTCTGCTCACGTGTGCATGCATACGGTTTCTGCACAGCACAGTGTGCCAGCAATGGCGGTGCCTAAGGTTCCCACATGCATGCACGTGGGATCTGCAGGCCATTGGATCAATCCCAATAACAATAATAAATTTACTTTTCTGCAACATGACTACCACACTCTCCCTAAACCTTTCTGCAAAGTAGATGACATGGATAAAGTGTCCAAAAGGGTTTCTGTTACCTAAATGGTAGATCTGTCATCCTTTGGATGCTTCGAGTTCTTAATGGTAGATTAAGATAAGCTACTAAAAGACAGTGGGATCACAACTTTGAGGTTCAGATTATCCTCTCACAGAACCTGCCTCACGACAATTGTGAATAGTTCTATTAAAATCAATGGGTTGCCATTGACAAATGTGAGGCCAGCGTTTGACCCCTCGACGAGAACTAGTGATCTGCAAAATTTCCATTTGGGATTAAAATTATTTTAAATTGACCTGAAGTGTGGTGTGTAGGGCTGAAACGAGAGTTTGCAAAAATGGGAATTCATATTAAAATCCTGGTTACCAATGCAGTTTCAGGGAAATCGAGAACCACTTGGTACTCAGAAACATATCGACATTTCGTTTTCAGGTTTACTGAACATTTTCTTACCAAGATCCTGTTTACCACTTTGCCATCAATTTCAAATCCTGACAGGTAATACCGATGCAATACTGCATTTTTTCTATCTTCTCTGCACTCCATTTCCCCAGTACTCATTGGCAGGTACACAGATTCTTTTATTAATCTGCAATCCAGTTGCAGATTGGTCAAAGGAAAAGGAAACAACATACAACAATAATTCTAATTGGAGGCACTGGAATGGAGGTTAAAGGGCACTGGCGGATGTTAATCGATGGGCCAATCACACAGTGATTGGCTCAGAAATGCAGAAACAATGGACTGGAAGTAAAACAGAACCCTCAGCAATGCAGTAAACGGTAAATGAATGGTATGTGGTACACAGTAGGCCTGGAGCAGCAGCATTGTTTGCCATTCTGCTTTGGGCTGCTGCTTTTTCGACTTCTCTGCTACAGGGCCGACAGCAACGAATGGCAATTTACAATACTTCACAGCAATTTACAGCAGTTTTCAAAAATTTACGGTAGTTTATGGCAGTTTAGGAATTTATGGGAGTGTATAACTTCTATGGCATTTACGATAGTTCACGGCAATTTACAGAAGTTCACGGCATTTTACGTAATTTTACGAAATTATACAGAAGTTCCCGAAGGTTTACAACACTTCACAGAAGTCTACAAGAGTCTCTGAAACTTTCAAAAAGGAGAACAGCAATATGCTTGAGTGGAAAGAGGCAGAAACTATCGGTAACTGCCGCTGCTTCAGTGGGGTTTGCTGTGTACATGAAGGCAGTGTCGGACTGGGTATGTCCGACAAAAAGAGCTGCCGCTGCCGCTTGCCATTTCACCGCTAGTACAGAGTAATGGTAAGCGGAAAGTCGGTAAATCGGGATGGTATCTTGTGGTATTGCAAGAATTGAGAAATTGCATCGATATCAGGAAATGGTCGGGAAATCAATCCCACTTCCTGAGATGGTAAAATTTCTCACAAGCAGCAATTCAGCTGCTCATTTCATCCCTAATGGTGTGAACTATTTTCCCCGTCAAAAACAATTTAACATCAGCAACTCGTTTGGGTGTTAAACACACCGTCTCCCATTATAATGGCTGTTTTGCAAACTTGCTTTTCTCTCCCTGCTCACCATGCTTTGCAACCCCCAAACTCATGCTCACGGAGAGTGAAGAGTTGCCACTTGCATGTAGCCACCGTTATGCATAGATAAACCCGCTGCCTCACTTACAGTTTGTGGTTGTCCATGCTTTAAGCGACAATTTCTGACCAACAGCTGGTCTGAAGGGACTATGGGAATTAATGGGTAGCTATGAAAACACAGTGACATAAATGTCTATAAAACCAGCCACATGCCACAGATGACATCAATTTCACCTCACAAGCTCTGCACCAATTTTTTGGTGTGTGTTTGCCTTGCATGTCCAAGCAGGAGAGCTTGTTGCGCTTATTTGGCAACAGAAGTCGTTCCAGTGAAATCTATTATCTTAGCTACGTTCACAGGATGGTTGCTCGACTTGGTGCTGTTCTCATTTGCTGACTTGAGGAGCTGGATAAATAAAATGGTGGAGTTACAACAGACATGGACCATTAGATAGATGTATGTATAAGCGCTCCTTGCTCCACTTTGAGGTGTCAGATTAGAGCAAGAGAAGCTGTCTAGCAAGTCTTTGTTGGCCAACATTGGCCAAAGTAGGGAAATCTAATACTCTTACACAAACATTGGTGCTTGCAAAGATGGAAGCATTAGCGTCTACCAGCCACCAATATTTTTACCACCATGTACTGCAATCCTCAAACCACCTACTCTGGAGAAGTGCCATTGACTTCAATGGGGCTATTTTAGAGTAAGCAGTTTGAGGATTGCAGCCAATGTCATCAAGTCCTGCTCTGACCAGGGTGCTGAAACCACTTTCAGTGACCATATACCATCAGCTCTGACCATTGCTACTGCAATGGAAGGAACCATGGTCCCTGAAATTCCCAGTATAAAACTCAGTCTTAGGAGCATCAGCTGTCTGTTGCAGTCTAATAAATTGTACAATGAGATTTTCTTCCTCTCCAACTGGCCACCAGAGAATACAGAGTTAGTTGCTCATTTCCTCTTCCTAACAGAATTTTGAATCAAGGGCAAAATGCTCAAAAGCACTTAGGAAACTTAATTCCCATGTGTTTTCATAAGGGCTTTCCCGCATATTAGAAGTTCATTATAGGCAGGGAGAAATTTGGCACTAGGCTTAGCTAGCCACTAGGGGTGGGTGGCATTGGGGGTGATGAAGAGTTAGGCTCCCCACCACCTCCAATGCCATCACCTAGTGTCTAGCTAATCCATTTCCTATCACTCTTGTATTTCTCCTCCTTTTGCATGGCTTCCCGAGTTGCATTCTTAAGTTCTGAAATGAATTTATGAAGTTCATACTGCTACTTTATGTATTTTTTAAATTTAATTTTATTTATTTAAACTTTTATTCCCACCCTTCCCTAAAAAAGGTTCAGGGTGGCTTCACACATGTACACACATTATTGAAAATTATTAACTAATCGTATTTTAATGTATACTAAGAAAGAGAAATTTTTTATAGATTTTGAAGCCCCCCTCATGTTTTAAGGTACAAATTGTACCCCCATCATCAGGCCTGTCCCTAGTAAAGAAACTACTAGAAGGCATGCGGAGGAAAGTGCAGATGTTTTTATGTGTTATGGTAGACATTAATACAAACAAATGCCAGAATGGCTACCTGAAAAATCCAGGTTTGCTCCCCCCCAAAAAACTGGAGCAGCGAACCTGGGCTTGAGTCCATACGTAGCTGATGTTATGAGTGAGACCCCCAGCTATGGGCATGGGAGGCAGGGGAACGTCTACTTCCTGCTGGAAACAGACTAGACCCACCCCTTCCATATTCTCATTGATTCAAGGTGAAAACAGAGATGACGCTAACTCCACTTTAACACCGCTTCAACATTTCTTATGCATGTTGCAGAGCTACATAGGGCACCAATACAGCACTGCAACATGCATGAGAAATTTAAAACGGTGTTCAAGTGGAGTTAGCGTAGGATAGTTCTATCATCTACCGAGTGAAGATAGAACCTCAGTGTGAGTGGGGGGTTCTATCGTCACTCGGTGGGAGAAGGGGGCGGGGCAGGGGCATCATGCCCTCATCAATTCAGTGCTATCCATGATGCTGTTTGTGGGGGTAGTTAGTTACCACTCATGCTCGTGTAACATGTGAATGCTTGTCACGGTTTTGCAGCAAGGGAGCACGTGATAGGTAACGCCAGGCTCCACGCATTCACACATTCAGTGACGCTGAGGGGTATGGCATTAGTTCCTGAGATACTTTGGGAACTTTTACCTGAAGGTGGCATTTTTGTGTGTGTTCAAAGTAAAACACACACACACTCTCGATTTCAAAGTAAATGGAAAACAAAAGAATATTCCCCTGAAATATCATAGGTGAACCAGTTCCAGGAGTGTGACATTTCCACACACACACACACACACACACACACACACACACACCACATTTAATCTCTTTTGCCTGGTATGTAAGGGGCAGAAAAGCTACAATAAGCAGCTGCAAACTGCTCACAGGCCCAGAGGTCAGAAAAAACTTGGCAAATATCACATGAGTAAAACCAAAAGGGACCCCAAATTTTCATTAAATAATCCAAATTCTTATCCTGAGAGAATGGGTAATTCGGTTTCGGTTAATTTTGGGTTTGGTTCTCATGTATGTTGGTTCTTTTTCGGTTTTGGTACTATTGGATCTTTTGCATTGATTTTTGTACTGGATTTTTAACATTGAGTTTTTTCAGTGGGGGACAAACTGCAATGTTAAAAATCCAGTACAAAAATCAATGAAACCGAAAAAGAACCCAAATTTCAGATTAATCCAAAATGGCCATTTTGGGGTACTTTCGGCTTTATCCAAAACCGAAATTCCCATCCTTACCATCTAGCTACGCCCTGTACTTCTTTTTAGGCATGGTTCGAATCAGCTCTTCTGACTCCACGGGAATTTTCCGTGAAATTGGAACGGTAAAGGGAACTTTGCTCAATTGAAATTTTTGATCAGAATTCCAACTGAATGATCCGTGTATGCCCCAAATAGCTGCGGCCCATACTGAGCATGTGCAAAACAGCAGCCGCCATACAACAATATTCATTTGTTTTGTGTTTCACTGGAACGGATTGAAGGACCAGGTTCTGTCGGAAATTTAATCCAGTGGAAAACAAAATTTCACCGCTAAGGAAGGAAACGCTCCTGCCAGTCAGTAGGTGGCGTGTTTGCAGGTCTGGCCAGAGAATCAGGGAATGCAGGTGGGAGGGTGGGTGGTCCCTCAGCTCAGGTATCTGGATGCCAGCCCCTAAGACCACCTGCTCACATGAACCCATTGGAGCCTCTGCCTACCTGGGCAGGGATGTGGTTTTGACTCACCTTGAAAAGGGGCACGCATGCCTGGGCAAGCCCTCTCTATCTTAGTGGCTGCTCAGGGTCAATGAACAGGCGAGAAAAGGGGCATGCATGCCTGGGCAAGCCCTCTCTATCTTAGTGGCTGCTCAGGGTCAATGAACAGGTGAGAAAAGGGGGGGGGGGAAGTACAGGGAGAGGATGTCCATGGGGGAGACTTGGCCTGAGGTTGGCCAGAAGCTTCCCTTCCCCTCATAGTTCTATGGAGGGAACTTGCAATGGGAGTTTTTGTTTTTCCCTCCCTCCGGCCTCCCTCTCTCAGCAGTCCAGGAGTTGAGGTTACCGCTTTGAGTGTTTCCCGGACTGCTTCCTTATGGAGTTCCTTAACAGAGCTAGACCCCCATGCGCCCCATGGCTCTGTCCGCTGGGGCCGTTTGGCCAGCAGTCCGGAAGCTGCAGCTTCCCTCCCCGCTCTGAGTGTTTTCGCCCAGAGTGCTTCCCGAACAGGAACAAAATTTCACCCTTAAGGGACACAATGTTACTTTTCAAACCCACCGCTTCCTCTTGGCAACATTCCCCAAGCACAGCGCCGGAACTAGCTACCACGACATTCTCCGAGCACAGATAATCCCCCCGATAGGGCAGAGCTAGTTTTGTGGCTCTGGACCAGCCCACCAGGAGCTTGTGTTGGAAGGCATGGGCACAAGGATGTAGGCAGAGAGCCTGTGGCCCCCGGCCATTCCTGGTTATGTGACTAGCCTCCAGGGAGTCATGCGTAGTTGCACATGAATGAGAATGCCCCTAAGAATCCTCTGCATTTATGAATGGGTGGGCACCGGCCTTTCACTTCGTTAATTAGAGTGTCTAAAAATAGGACTATTGTTCCTCTGACTCATATCCTGTAAGCAGCACAGCTCAGGCAGAACCAAGCTAAGATAACTTGGTGATCGCTTCCATCTTCTTTCCAAAATAAAGGATTCTCTAAAGTTGGAAGCTTTTCCCTCCCGTGGACCACTTTGAAAATCAGTACAAGCTCCATGGGCCAGATAGGAATTGAGGCAAGTGTTGCTTAAGGAGTTTGCATCCCCTCCAACTTTTGACTGACAGAAATAAGAATACTCCGTGCCTTCCCTAATTTGCATAAATTTGCATGTGCCTCTGAAAATGTGTAAGAGCCTGCTGACTAACTTGGGGCTGAGTGAGGGGAAAAAAAGAAAGAGAATGTATGTTTGTATGTGCAGGATGGATGGTTTGAGTTATAACTCCACCTGTTAAAAAGTCAAAATGTGCGCGCTGACTTTGGCGCTAAAGTTTTAGCTTTAAAGGCATTCAGAGGATCCCAAATGGAAGGAGTGACAGTTGCTTTCAGTTCGCTAAAGAATCATCTCTCACAAACACAGTCATGCCCTTCATACCTTTTTTTTTTTTAGTTGTCATCTTGATCTGAGGCACACAGCTCCCTCCTGCCTGGAGGACCGGTCTTTGTTCTTTGATAGCAGTGCTTATCCCAAGCTTGTTTAAAGTAAGAAAAGGTGCCCCAGCAATGACTAAGCACTGAACAAGGGAGTCACATCCTTTTCTTCTGATGGATTAATGAGGTATTAATAACCCCCTCTGTATGCTGAACACAGTACAAATCTTACCCTGCGGGTAGCTTCCAAAGTACCTTTTTGCCCAGAACAGTAATGAGTATTTGTTATCAGCAAGATAACAAAACTCATTACTGTTCTGGGCAAAAAGGTACTGTTGGAAGCAATGAGTTTGTTTGGGATGGGGAAAAGAAGGGGAGAGTTCAGAGCATAGATCTATATCAGGGCAGGTAACTTCAGGCCCAGGGACCAAAGGCAGCCCATGGCTAGTTGATATTTGTCCTCGTTCCAGTTCCTGGATCTGGCCCCTGGATCCAGTTCCTACACAAGTACTGGAAGACTAGAGTGAGGGAGCAGAGAGGAGGGCCTGTACACAAGGGGAGGGGTCAGATTCATGTCACAGACATGAAGAGATCTGGACCCTTCTCTTCCTGAGCGCACCCCCCCCCCCCAACTTCTATGCAGTTCTTGGAGCTTGTTCACATTTTCAAAATGCCCCGTGGGAGGGAAAAGGTTGCCCACCCTGATCCATACCATAGGGCCCATGTTCTAGCCTTCAAATGGTTAGCATACCTTCCCTTTAAAAGAGGACGCTTATGAAAAATAGATCTTGCAGGGCTGCACTGGAACCAATGCAGCCCTGAACCATGTATTTTTCATAATCGTCCTCTTTTAAAGGGGAGGTCTGGTAACCCTAATCCTTCAACTCCACTCTCTTCCCCATGAGCTTGCTCTTTCAGTGCTTGAAGGTTGGGACTGGGTCCATGTCCCCATATTCAGGAACGGTAATGATGCCAAATAAAAAGCAGCTGTGAACCAGATTTGGCCCGCAGGTCAAAGGTTCCTCCCCAAGTCCCCATCTGCTCTAGAGAATAGAAGGAGCAGAGGAACAAAGAGAGATTCCTTGCACCACTGGACTTTATTCCTTGTTGCCTTTGCCAGGAATCCCTACGGGATCGGAGAGCTAGCCAAGTCTTGGGACGTACAGCTTTCATCAGGTGAAGAATGGTCTGTGGGCTTCGTTTAAAAGGGTTTGCTCTGTACCTCTAACCCTCCTGAGACACTGGGGCTTTGAAGTCTCACTGTAAGGGCTGTGGGGCATCCGGGGCGTGGGGGTTTGGAGTCAGGGTCACGTCCGGAAGACAAGGAAGGAGGGGGAAACAGGAGGCAAGGCTGCGGAAAAGGGCTAGAGAAACACAACTAAGGGTGTTAACCAACAAGACAATCGGGTTGGACCATACAGCCCCCACTCACATGTTTAGCCTCACCAACCTAACAAACATGCAGCCTCCTGCATATATTGCATGCACTTGCAGGAAACCACCACAGGCGGCACCAGTGAGAGCAGAAAGCGGTCGCTCCTCAGATGCTCTAGGATTTCTGCCCTACTACTACTTTCATATCTATAGCGCTACTAGGTGTACACAGCACTTTACAGTTGCAGGTTTTCGGAGACAGGTCCCTGCCCAACAGGCTCACAATCTAAGGTAGTCACAGGTGAGGGGAACACTGGGGAAGACAGAGACACAAGTATATTCCCATTTTACAGATGAGGAACTGAGGCTGAGATGATGTGATTTGCCCAAGGCCACCCAGTGAGTCTGTGGCTAGGGCAGGATTCAAACCCTGGCTTCTGAAGTCCAAGTCCAGCACCTTATCCACTATGCCACACTGGCTCTCAACTGCCCACAACTCTATGGTGCTGGCAGATCTGTACACACGGAGGCGCTGCACGCAACCTAACAGACACGTGGGCGTACATAAGCCCATATTCACCTGCATGGCGGGCTCCACATTCTTTGAGACCCTGCCATGAGTGGGGGGCTGTGGGTCCAGTGGGTGGAGGCCACGTGGGGCTGTGGGTCCAGTGGGTGGAGGCCACGTGGCCAGCAGGAGTGAACACCTAATAAACGGGCAGGTGGACACCCACCTGGTGTGGGCTAATGTGGGCTAACATTTTGTTTTGTTAACACCCTAGGAGCAAGAGCAAGGGCTTGTGAGCAAGACGGTCAAGGAGCAAGGACTGGGGACAAGAGATGCACACAGAGACAAGACAGAGGATAAGGACAGCGTTGCTCTGCCAGGCAGGCTTATACCCTTTCCTGACTGGCAGCCAACCAGGAAACTGGAGGGCGTGGCAGGGGCTGGAGACTGACAGGAGGGATGTAGTTAGGGCAAGGCAAAGAGGCCTCTTGGGGAGACTGGCTGGGCCTGCAGCAAGCCAAGGCCTCAGCACAGGCAGGTTGGCCACCACTCCAGGAACCCTGAGGGTGGGGTTCAAGGCCAGGATCTGACACATTTGAAGTCTAATAGAAAGACTCCTATAACGCTGTGGCGAGGGGCACGTTTCGCCAATTACATCTGGTGCGTGAGCTTCAGCCGTATGTTTCGGATGCGGACCTGGCTACCATCATCCATACGTTGATTACCTCAAGACTTGACTATTTCCATGGGGCTACCCATGGTGACGGCTCAGAGACTGCAGCTCGTGCAGAATGTGGCGGCCCGTCTCCTCACGGGGATGGGTCGCCGAGAGTACATAACGCTGGTGCTCTGTTCTCCGCACTGACTGCCTATAGTCTTTTGGGCCCAATTCAGGGTGTTGGAATTGACCTATAAAGCCCTACGCGGTCTGGGCCTTGCCTACCTGTGAGACTGTCTCACTCCCTGGGCTCCGGATCGGCCCCTGCGGTCATCCGGGGGTGCCCTTCTGAGGTGCCCAGGGGACAACGATGGAAAGGGCGTTCTCGATGACCGCACCATGGCTGTGGAACTCTCTTCCGGTGGAGGCCCGGATGGCTCTGGACCTCCCTATGGTTCGACGCCAATGTAAAACCTGGCTGTTCCGCCTGGCCTTTGGCGAGGGGGTAGGGTGGTGGTGGGGAGGTTGGGTTTCTTGGCTCCACTGGTGTTTACATTTTATTTTACTATTGTATTTTATTATGATGATGTTTTTATAAAACTGTGAGCTGCCCTGAGCTGCTTTGTCAGGATAGGGTGGGGTATAAAAATGTTGAAATAAATAAATATAATGTATTCATTGGGCTTTGGATTGGGCCACTGAAAGAGCTTGGAAGGAATACATCAACTGTTTTGAGAGGATCATAGGAAATGCTAGTTTTTATGACAATAAATGAAGGAAGACATTTAAACAACATGCCCCTCCCTCCCCTGAAACCAAGGAAAGAACAATGTCTTCTAGAACCTGGTTTATAGGGAGTATTACAGCTTTCTCTGACTTTGCATTCATTAAATAGCAGACTGCTCCCTCACTTGCAACCCAGCTGTCTATAAAGCAGTTAACCTATACTAATATTAAAACCTAGCTGCTTTCCCTTTTTGGAAAACAAGACTTTTATCATTTGCAAAATACCGCCAACATAACTGGACAGGGGATCATCATTATAGCATGAAGGGCATTAGCTGATATACAGCCTCTCTGATAGCTGGAACCAGTCCAGTCCTGAGCGCCAGACAAGCCCCGATCAGATGCTGATGGCATAGAGTTAGTCAGCAAAACATGCCAGGATGAAACAACATTAATATGTATGATTTCCTGACACACACAGTCTCTCTCTGTAGTAAACTACAATTTAAAACAACAACAATGGGGTAAACAAATCACAGTACGCTTTATTTTTACAAATCTGATACCTGCCAACATTAGCTAAGAGCTGGGCTTCCTAGCAGCCTTATTTATGCTGTGCTTCACTGCGCAGACAGAAACGTCAAGCAATGACTTGGCACAGACACATTTGGACGTGCCAGTTGTCTGACCTTGCTTTCACTACTTGCTTGTTGCCAGGGAAACCCACCAAGCCAGAATGAGAAAATCTCAATCTCAAACTTTTTCTTCCACAGTTTTGTAGAATTGTCATGATGCAACAGAAGGAAACAAAGAGCAGATGTATTTCAAAATGACAACCACGCTGAACAGCCTTGAAATTTGCAGGGCCCTGGGCAAAGATAAAATCTGGTGGCCCTGGTGGCCCTGGTGGCCCTGTCCCCTTACGGACACCCACTGTGGGAACCCTAGAGGTGGTTGTGCTTGGGGCCCCACTGGGAGGTAGCAAGGGCCCCGTATCCAGACCCTGCCACTGCTACTAATCTGCAAGACCGACAACTCCACCCACAATGGATGCAAAAGCAGCAGCCTCAGGTTGAGGCTGATCAGTGGTTCAAGACAGCTGATTATGATTATCATCAAGCATTTATATAGCACCAGCAATGTATCTGGCGCTTTACAAAGTAATTGAATAGCAAGGGCGGCTGCTGGGTATTGAGGTTGAAGGGGCAGTAAGGCCAGCGGGCAACGGTGGGCGGCATAACCCAGCAGCAAGGAGTTCCAAGGGTTAATGTTGGATGGACATTACATAACTTAATCAAGCAATTTCAGTTAGGTTAGGCAGGTTATAATCACCTCCTCTGCCAGGTTTAAAAGCAGGCAGACAACCTTAAACCTCACTTACAAGCAGTTTTAGCAAAGACACACACAC
>QEPC01001301.1:5504303-5520991 GCA_003113815.1 Sphenodon punctatus
GGGGTAGGTTGGCTGGAGAAAGGCCGCTGGTGATGGAAGAGGGAGAAGGAGGGGGTGCGTGAGAAAGGCTAGAAGGAGGGAGGTGATAGAGGGCGAGGAGGTGAGGGAGGTATAGGGAGGCATCATAGGTCCTCACAACGGCCACAAAACGGCCAGCGCCCTTTTGTCGCCGCCCAAGGGCTGCCGCCCGCTGGGGGCGGGCGTGCACCTTTGGCTTGTGGCTGTGGGGTGGAGCCCTGCTCACCTGGAGGGGATGAGCATTATGGCACTTCTTACATTCTTACAGGCTTCCCTCAGATATTTCCTGTATACTGGGTTAGGGCTGACTTCCCCAAACTGTTTCTGACCACAAGGAGACTTGAACCCTGATCTGAAGTGAGACACTTTATGTCCTTTGGGTCCTTGCAGTCACCCACCTAGCAAACTTACCTCTGCCTTACAGAAACCATCCTTTCTTGGTTTGCCAAATACCCAAATAATGTCTCCTTCTCTGAAGGCAAGTTCACAGGTGGGGTGGATATTGGGACTATCTTCTGAGGGTGTATAATTGTAGATGGCAACAAACTGAAAAAAACCATACCGTAACATTAGCCCTTTTTTCAATGAATGGCACTTGCACCCAGAATTGTTAACCTGTACCACATGAGACATTTCACATACAGTTGACTGAGCTATGGCTTTTAGAGCTCTCTCTCATGCACTGTAAGTCAAGAAGGCCTAATCCGAGTAGACATTCAACTGCTAAACACTCTTTGCTCTTATATACTATATTCCTCCCTCTCTTACTATGGTAAAACAGGGTTACTATAGCAACCTGCATGTGACCTGCATAATCAACATAGATGGGGAAAGCTATTCGCTGACTTAGTGTATTAAGGGCCATGAACAGAATACTCTAAAGATTAATGTTCTCAAGGATCAGATATGATGCATCTATGGATTCACTCACATTCAGCCAAGCATTAACACTCCTTAGGACCAAATTTAGTTTCAAAGGCAGAACTTCAGTCAAAGATACACAAGTACTAACAACGAAGGCATGATCGGTCACATGCTAAATTCAGCACGTTGTATTTAGTGTAAAACTACGTCATTTAACCAACCTGAATATAAAGAGAGTCTAACGCAGCAAAATCGCCCAAATGCTGTAACAGACACACCTGATATTTTTTTATCTATACATCATATCTTGTGATTAGTAAATAATGGGCAACAAATAAAGCCAAATAAATTTAACCGTGACTTTCTCCTAAAATAGCATTAGGCAGGTCATCACTTCTTTGAATTAAATTGCTATATTTGCATGAACTCAATACTTTGTTTTTTTCACATCGCTAGACTTATTATAGAAATTCCATCTTAGGTAGGAGCTCATGGGGTAGCCTTGGGCAAGGCACTATTCCTCAGCCTCGACTCCCCACCTCTACCATGGGTACAACAATGGTTGCTGAAAGGGTAAAACTAAATAAGAATTGCAAAGCTCTTTGAACACTGAAAGCACTATGGAAATGATAAACAAATAAATAAATATTAAATGAGTAGTAAAAAAAAAAAAAGAGAGAGATCGAGAGAGAGATCGATGGTTAACATCCGGTATTCTGACTAGTATGGCGGTTATTTGGTAACAAACCAGTTACCACGAAGGATAACAGTTTACTGCATTACTGCAGAACCAAATACCACCCTCAGTACTCTAGTCCATTCCTAGATTCAGAATGAATTTGTGCATGTGACTGAATGTTTCACTAAACTGGAACAATTTCTTGTAGTAGAGAGTGCGCGATTCCTGCGTTGGTCCCAAATGTAAGGGATGGAGACAAAGTAGTTTAAATGATCTCTTCTATTGGACCAACTTCTCTCGGTGAGAATGTGCAAGCATTCAGACCACCCAGGACCCTTCTGAATCCTCAGGCATGCAGCATAGCCTGTCAGAAACACGTTTGCTCTGATACGTAGATTTGCTCAGTTTTTATATTTCTGACTGGCTACGCTACATGCCTGGAAAAGTGCCCTGTGTGGCCTGAAAGCTTGCACATTTGCACGAACAGAAGTTGATTCAATAAAAGATATCATTTGAACTTTTTTGTCGCCATTTCTTGTATGAGGACGACCATAATGTGTTGATGGATAAAGAAAACTCCTGCTTAAAGTTAAGCACATGCTTATTGCTTCACAAAATAAACATGTGATTACTCATGCGTTTAAAATGAAATAGACTCAGCCTGGACCACAATGGCCATTTCTCTCTCTAAAACTATATAATTCTATTTAAAAAGCATACACTTTTAATTTGAAGATCAGGAACTGATTAAATGTTTTCCTCCTTGGTTTCCAAATAGACCAGCAAATTCTGACTGCACATTTAAAGAAAGAATATCGACCCTAGTTGCAAATGTCCAAAACTGAATTTATTAATCTCTTGGGTTTTGTTACCTCCAGAGCTAAGGAACATTTATAATAATCAGAATAAATAAAGGATAATATATATTTGTGGTGTGGAAACAAAGCTCCAATCCACTTAGGAAGCTTTGCTGATTTAAAGACATAAGAATGCAGATTAATTATATTTTTTTAAAAAGAGCCAGTGGCCAAAGAATAGATTTCCCTCTGTCTTCACTCCTGGGAAATCTATTGTTATTGACAGTGAACAACAAAAGGCCAATAGGATATTAGCAGCACATGGAACTGTAACTGCAAAGAAAACACATCTTACAGCACAGGCAAGGCATGGGCAGCAGAACAGCAATCCCTGCCACGCTCATGTGTGTCTGGTGGTGTAAGCTGACCCCGGCCATATCAGCGCCAGATTCCTGGCTCAGAGCGTGATGGCAGCATGTTTTTAACCCAAAGGGTCTTTCTTCAGACATGTAAGAAGTCATAACTAGACGTTACTAGAAGTCCAGCCTTGAAGGTTTTGCCAAAGCCCAAATCTGAACATTTTCCGGGGGCAATGCAGAATGTATTTATTGAGCCAAGTACTTGGTACGTGGCGATAAAGTTTGGGGAGTTGTTTTTAGGAGAATTTTATATTTTTAGATAATATATTTTCATGGCTTCTTTTATTTTCTGCACACTTTTATAGTGTTTATATTTTGTTACCTGCCCTGAGACTTCGAGGTAGGGTGGAACAGAAATGAGAGAAAGAAAAAAGAGAGGAAGGGGTAGAAGGAAATAGAGAATAGAAAAAAGAATTGACAAATTTTGAATAAACTCCAACCTATTGACCGTCAGAAACATCCTTTAACAGGAGAGGAGGTGGTTAAGTGGGTAAGAGAACTAGTCTTTCACATCTGGAGAATCTGGTTAATGTCCCATCTTGGGTAATCAATGTGAATGTGAGATTTTGTAATTGTCCCAGTTGGTTCACACCACAATATCCATAGCCAATACAGCTTGACTGACATTTCCTACTCACGCAGTGTAACGGAGGGGTGATACAGATCAGTCCTGTGATGACTTTGCAGTACCAGGCACAGATTGTAGTACACCTTTTGCTTGCAGCCTGTGTCCCTCACGCTCATGAGCATTGAGAGATAGGCTTTAAAAGGCATAAATGGTTTTTGAGTTCCATATGTGTTAATAGAGAAAGTAAGGTTGCCGTGTTGGTCCTAAATATTGACAATAGAGACAAGTTAATAGTAAAGTGATATCATTTATTGGACCAACTACAGTTGATGGAGGTATGCAAGCTTTTGGACCTCATAGGGTCCTTCCTCAGTCAGGCAAGTTCTAACTTCAGACTTGCCTGACGAAGGACCCTGTGAGGTCCAAAAGCTTGCATACCTTCACCAACTGGAGCCGATCCAATAAAAGATATCCCTGTGCTTCTTTGTCTCTATAGGTGTTAATAGGAGCCAGGCTCCTAGCTACTGCCACTAAAAATATCTTTAAAAATCTCCTAATTTCACTCACATAACAACTTACCATTTCGGGGTTAGTGCTTTTAGCTTTCAGAGATGTTGAGGACATTAACTGTGGATCAGATGTGACCTGCTGAAAGGGGAAAAATGGGACTTTTGAAAAATACCTGTCTAAGCTGCTACATGTTTATGGGTATTTTGTTACACTTTTCTGAGAGACCAGAGACTATTTTGTGGCCATTTGATAGAGAGAGGTCTGACAGATTTAAAAACAATGTACCTTTTTAGAGAGAGAAATTAAAGAGACTTCCATTTACAGATAAGCAGAATTTGGTGTACAATGCTGAATGGATCATAAAGTTTGGGAGCAGAGCTAACACAAAGAGTGGATTTGGAATTTACTAATATCAATCACAGTCCTCTGAGTATTTGAACAATATTTGCGTTGAAATGGATATTCACCTATCCACTTATTCAAGTATTCCTTTTTCATGACTTCATTTATTTCAGTTATTTGGTTTGGTCACTTCACATGTGCAACAGAAGTGAACGTCTGTTTTCGACCAGATTCCATTTTTGACTGATCCAGTCAGTATTCTGGTTACGTCGGAGGTCCCTTCCAGTTCTATGACTGTTCCAATTTTTATTCCATGGAATAAGCAAAACAATTTCAGCTGGGTCATTCTGCACATTCACAAAATGACACCTGCCTGTTTGCAAAATGGCAGCACCGTTACAACCGGGCACCATTTGGCACATGCACAGTACGGCCAATTGGAAGTCCAATCAAAAATTTCAACAGCCATTCTGTTTTCATGGAATTGTTCCATGGAAATGGAAGGGCTGTTTGAAACCAGCTCTAATGTGCAAAACTGCTCACATGACAAAAACAAAACATTCAAAATAATGCAATGACTGAGCCAAAATACTGAAATAACCAAAATGAATATCCAACAACGCAGAAATGAATAGCGTTTTGTATCTGCTTCATCAGACGTGAATCAAAGCAGGCAAATTCACTGGATATGATATTTGCTGTGAATGTTCGTTTTGTCTCTAGTTTGGATGATTATTAATTATTATTGTTAATATAGTACTAGTGGTGTACCTGGTCATTGTACAATCAATAGTTCCAGACAGGTCCCTACCCCAAGGGGCTTACAATGTAAGAGAGACAACGGAGAGGTGAACATCGGGAGATTCATGAGGTTGAGCAGTTGCAGTTGTATGTGCTTAACTTAGTTACAGGAAAGGGATTCTGAGTGATTGGGGGGGGGAGGGGGAGGAGGGGAAGAGGATGCAATTTCACTCATCTCGAGCCAGAAAAAGCCTGATGCAAGAGGGCATCTAGTCCAACCCCCTGCTCCAAGACAAGATGCCCTATACCCAGGGACTGATGTTCACTATGTTTTCCCCATTGCTGCCAATGCAGAAAATGCAATGAACACGGCTTCCTGCCTGTGCCTACCGCATTGTAAACAGATGCTTGTCCAGCCAGGTGTTTTAAAAACATCCAATGGAGATTTCACACACTCCCTTGCAACCGGTTCCACTGCCCATCTGTACTTAGAGTTAGGAAGATTTCCTAATATTTAACAGAACTCTACCTGGCTGAAACGTAAGCCCATCATTTCTTGTTCTGTCTTCACATGCTCTTAACACTGGCATTCTAAGGCTTCAGGTCCACTTATGTATCAGACACTACATCTGAAGGCTAGGAAAAAAGTCTAAAAAGAAATTTCCTTCTGATTTCCTTCTGATTTATCCCAATTAATCTCTCCCCTCCTGTGTTGTTTCTGCTGACTGGTTTAAAACCATCCGTTTTATCTATCTATCTGATCAAAAAAGAAAGAACAAAAAAAAAGCAGTCTCAATTGAGGAAACCATCATTACATTTCACATTAGCATGGTAATCAATTTCTACTGCATGGGGGCATGGATGCTACCCAGCATATTCTGTAGGTGTTTGCAGTCCGCACACATCTGTCTGATAAGGGGGTAGGTTAATCTTAAAATGATAAATTGGAAGGCTCTTATTTTAAAAGGAAAGCGAAGACCGAGAAGGAAGAGTGTTAAGGATGTTCACATGGGAACGCTTAATCATGCTGAACTCTGTCAAAGTTGTCCTTAAGCCTCAGTTTTATGCCATGCATTCATAAAATCTTGCAATAGTTCAGTCTTTTAAGCTAAAAAAAAAAACCAACCCAAAAATTATTTGTCTTATGTTTATGGAAAGCCCTACAGGCAACCTTAAGCAGGGAAAGGACGAAGGAGAGCTTTTCTAAACGTGATTCAATTAAAAACACCAGACATAAACTACCTTGTTTTGACAACGCAAGATTGAATTTGGGTCGGCCTACCCACGCATGAGCATCACAGAGCACACACTACATTCATCTTCATTTGGGGACATAGACTGATTAGGATAAATGCATCAAGAGTTATTAGTCAAGCTGGCTAGAGGATGAGACTTCAGACTGCCAGAGGCTGGAAGTGAACAGCAGGAAATGGATCACTCCAGCAGGATCTGTTGCGTGTGTGCGCACGTCTCTGGACCAAGCAAAGCTGGCCACTGTCAGAGACAGGAAGTTGGGCTTGATGGACCATTGGCCTGACCCAGTTTGGAAGTTCTTATGTTCTAGTAATTCACGGATTGGAGAAAAATCTGGGCAGGGCAAGCGGGCTAATGTTTCAACAGGTGTTTTGTGAAGGTTTCATGGCACGACCCAAATCAACTCTAGATCTCAGTGTCTGACACAAGACAGTCTAGGTGTGGCGGCCTGACTCTGCACAGTTGATTTCTCTTGTGGTCTGACAGAGCCCAAATTGTCTGCTATTGATGGTGTCTTGCAAGGCCTTGTTTTTCATGTACCTTGACCCTGTGACCAACCTCTCTCCCTCTCCACACCCTGAGATGTACCTCTGTAAATGGGGTGCCTGACACAGGACATATTTTCAGGATCAGGGTTCCATTCCAGTATCTTCTCTTCACCTGGTAGCTATTTATTTACAAGGTAACAGTCCAGTAACAACAATATGCTCTTTCCATATACCTTCAACTTAAAGTCACTCAACCTCCTTCCAGAAGCTCTGTCTAAACTATCACCTTCTCTATTACCTGACCCAGGTTCAGCACCCTGGTCAGCTCACTGCCTTAGCAGCAGAGCTTCTTTCCAGCCTGTTGCTGGGAGCAGACTGACTTAGGCCACTTGCCTATTATACAGAGATACAGCGGTGAAACTCCTGGCGGACTCCCGGTGGCCAAACTCACAAGTAGCTCTTAGCGTGGGTAAGAGCGTCATCAGGCGCATCCCGCAGCGTTTTCTCTGATGGATGTCAGGCCTGGATTTTGAGCCCTGTCATCCATCAGAGAAATCACTGGGTGGGAGGTACCTAATGATGTATAATTCCCCCACGTCCATGTTCAGAGCTACTTTGTGAGTTTCCTTGCAAGGAGTCTTCCGAGTGTTTCCCCACTGTATCCTTTAACGTGGGCAAGTGGCCTGAGTCCCAGGTAGGGCTGAAATGAGATTTCACCAAAACAGGAAATCTTGTTGATATCCCAGTTCCCAATACTATCTCAGTGGTTCAAAAACATCTCGGTAATGTCTCAACCGACATTTCATTTCTCGCTTTACTAACTTTCCTCTTACCAGGATCCCATTTACCACTTTGCCATTTAGCGGTTTGCCATCTATTCCAAATCCTGAGAGGAAATATCGACACAATAACGCATTTCTTGCACTCCATTGTCTATTGTGCTTCCTTGTCACTGGCTGGCATGTAGATTCTTTTACTAAACTGCAATTGGTCAAAGAAAGGGAACAACATAGAACAGCAATTCTGGTCGGAGGTACTAGAGTGGAGGTTAAGGGGCACTGAGGGGAGGTTAAGGGGTACTGGAGTGGAGGTTAAGGGGCACTGAGGGGAGGTTACGGGGTACTGGAGTGGAGGTTAAGGGGCGGGCTCGTCGCACAGTGATTGCCTCAGAAATGCAGAACCAACAAACCCAGAAGTAAAATGGTACCCTCAATCAGTGGTAAATAAATGGTACACAGTAAATGGTTAGCAGAAAGACAGTAAATTGGGACGGTATCTCACAGTATTGCAAAAATTGAGAAATTACATTGTATTGGGAAATGGTCAGGAAATCAATCCCTGTTCCCAATATGGCAAGAATTCATGCAAGCAGCAATTTTGATGCTCGTTTCAGCTGTAGTCCCAGGGGTTACAGCCCTTTGTAACCTCAGACTGGTGTTGTCACAGAAACAGCAAGATCCCTTATAAGGACTAGGGATGGGCGAACGCGGTTCGGAAGTTCGGAGTTCGGACCGAACTCGACCAGTTCGGTTGACCGAATCAAACTCGATTTTCGAACTGAACCGAATTTCCGAACTCGGCTTTGTTTGCCCATCCCTAAAATATAATATTCCATTTAGTTCAATGGGGTTTGAATTTCCAAACTTTGTTCGGAAGTTCGGACAGAACTTGAATAGTTTGGTCGACTGAACCGAACTTCCAAACCGAACCGAATTTCCGAACTTAACCGAACCTAACCTCCGAACTCGGTTCTGTTCGCCCATCCCTAATAAGGACAGCTTCCAAGTCCAAGTTAGTTTATTCATGGCGTGACCCGAGTCATTGCCAAAAGTACAATACAAAATTAATATATAAAATTTCCATTAAAATAATACATCTCTAACATGTTACCAGTCAACAAATTAGCACAATAATAATAAGCATAAATCCTCCATTTAGCCCAAGGCTAATCCAGAACAGGGCTTAAATTTCAGAAAAGATTCCCTTTGAACAAAGGCTTTAACCAAAAAGGACATAATGCTACGCGTAAGCTCCTGCTGAGTATCCATCAGAAAAATAGAAATTAGCTCTGAATTAGATCTACCAGGGAATTTGTCCAGCCAGGAGGCAAGGCGTAACTCCCTTAAAGAATTATACAAGGGACAATCAAACAAAATATGGGCAACCATCTCTACCTCAAGATGGTCGAATGGGCAGAGTCTAAGGGCAAAAGGTACAGCCGACCAACGCCCCTCCAAAATTTTGGAGGGTAGCGCGTTCAACCTGGCGAGGCAAAAATATTTAACCTGGATGGGAGAACATTGATAGTCCCAGTATGAAGCCTTTTTCCCTTGGGGCGGTCAATATATAATATGGGCCCAGTGGGGCTGAGGCAGATACAACCGCCCTATCCTGCTGGTAAGCTATATCGCTAATTCTGGTTGTCAGCTCTGATCTAGCTGCCCTAAAGTCCTTCTGCTGACAGTAAGATAGAGAGAAACCCAACTGCTGTACATTGCACTTCACCTCTATCTGCCATGCTGATTTAAAGGAATCCTCCCTTAAATAGCCTAGAAGTCCCACATTCTCAGTCAACTCAAGTGTCAGCCTAAGATGGAATGCAAATCTTAGTGCGATCTTATTCCAACTAGTCTGGGCTAATTCAAGGCGCAAAGCTGCTGATGGAATGCCAATCGGCATTTGGAGGACTTTCCAAAGGAAGTCTGACTGCATACTGTCTAGGTTGTAAGGTCTCACTATGGCCCACAACACTGCCCCATATAACAATTGCGACCGGATCTTGACATTAAGGACAGCTTCCTGATGCATTGTGACTCACTTTCCAGGGGTCGCATCCCACAGAGACTTACCATCAATCTTCTATGCTCTTATACTGTTCTTTGATGAAATAGATTTCTAAGGCATATCATTGATAGTTCTCTAATCTTCTCCAGCCTTTAGCTCTTTATGAGACCTTACACACTAACTGTTAATTTCTCAAACAGTGCTTCTTCATTGTTAAATGCCTTTACTAACAAACCGTCTAATGTCTAACTCATGTGATACAGTAAGGAGTACAATACTAGATAGTGGTACCTCTGATCATCATCCCGCTGACTTCGGGAATGTTCGAACAGCGTGGATAGTTACCACAACTGTTGCCCTCTACAACTGCTCACATGTAACATGAGAAAGAGGGATAACTCACCCATGAATGGCAGTTACCATGAATTACCCCTCACCTAGCTAAGGAATAATTAGCACTCATCAGCACGTTACCCCTCACAAATATAACATGCACATACTCGTAAGGGGTAACATTTCTGCAGATAGAGAATGACAGCTAGTGGACAGTAGCTAATCACACACTTCTACCTGTTTGTGCAATCAGAGATACCACTGGGTAAATACGCTGAGATTTCTATACCACTTCGTATTATACCTGTTGATGTAACATGTGAACAAGACCTGACTACTATAATAAATTCAAACTAGTTCACAATCCCTGGATATAAGATTGTCCTTTATCCCCACATTCTTGGTAATTATTTCTTCATGAGAAGCTTCCAGATCTAAATCTGTCTTGCTTTGGAGTAATTTTAAACCCACCCAGAACCCTGGGAATAAGGTAGAACCCACAAACCATTTTAACTAAAAAATTGAGGGGGACAAAGAGCAGGTTCTGAAGATGCCCTTGATTCCTTCTTCCCATATGAATGGAGACAGGTCGCCGTGAGCACACAACACTGGTGCTCTGTTCCCTGCACTGGCTGCTGATAGTCTTCTGGGCCCAATTCAAGGTGCTGGTGATGACCTTTAAAGCCCTAAAGACCTGGGCCACATCTATCTGAGCGATTGCCTGGCTCCCCATGTCCCGTTGTGGCCTCTGCGGTCGGCTGGGGGCACCCTCCTGGACTCAGTTTTCCACCGGGTCTCAACTATGAGGAGGGAGTTCTCAGCCATTACACCTTTGCTATGCAACTCCCTCCCCCAGGAGGCCCACATGTGTTTAAGCTTGGCGGCCTTCCGGAGGCAATGTAAGACCATTTTGTGCTGTTGGGCTTTTGGCATCAAGGACTGAATTTTTGCGGGGTGGTGGTGGTTGTGGTTGTGGATGGGGTGTGTGGGAGGAGGAATGGGAGAGAATGTGGATTGTGGCATTGGGTTGGTGTTGTGAGAGGGTCGGGGTGGGTTGTGAGTATATTTGTGTTTTAATGTTTATTTTTATATGTATTTTATATGTTTTTATATGTTTTATTACGTGAGTCACCCTGAGCCTTTTTAAGGGCAGGGCAGGGCAAAAAAATCTGAATAAATAAATAAATAAATAAATAAATAAATAAAATGAAAAACTCCAGCAGCAACTTCCCCCTACAATTTACAGTTGGAATTTGCAGTTACAACAGAACTCTGTATGTGTAAGGTACAAGCTTCACCAACAAACAAATCTCAGTAAGCAGCACAGCAGAGAAATGCGGTACACGTTAGTACTTTGCAGTACAGTGCATAACTGACCCTGCTTCCTGGGTCACTAGCAGTGCCTTCAGATTCAAACACAAATATGCAGAAACGGAAACGCTGCTGCTTGCCATAGAAACAGCCACGGTTATAACCAGAGATGAACCCAGGATAAAGCTCTCTCTGGAAAACACATGTGCTGGTTGCTCTTACCTTGCGACTGCTGTTGTCTTGGCCTTCAGGGTAGCCATAAGAGACTGATGATGAAGTTTCCTTACTTGCCCAAATGACAACTAAACTGAATGCTCATCTTCTTAGAAACCAAACCACAAGCGCCAACCGCCTGGACGCTGATTGGAAATGGCACAGAGAGATCAAGATTTTCTAGGATCGTCTGAAACAATAGGAGGTCTGCATTTTAGAATGTGAAGTGCATAGAGCAAAATTTATGTAGCAGGGATAGGAAAAGTTGCCTAATCCAGATCGCCTCATCCGTGACACTGGGGCTAAAGAGCCCACTTCTGTTATAGAGCATTAACAGAACAATACAGTAAGGATCCACTTATGTAGAACTTGCATAACCTGAATTTCTGGATAAGTTGAATTAATTTGTTTCCCCCACTCCCATGTCTACAGGGATGTAATCCTTCTTGATCTGGAAAAGTCACATTCTGAACCTCAGTAACCTGAATTTTCAAGGTGCATAAGAGTATACCCACCTAGCTAAATACCAGGATCTTTGAGTGTATTAATGATTTCTTGGCAGCATGCGATTAAAACTGTAGTATACTATATACCCTATAAAGGCAAATCTACATATCAGGCCGGTTGAAGATGGGCATTTGGGAACATCCTTTCTTTCCATCGCTAGCTCTCCTGACATGCAGACTCACACAGGCAGCCGGGCAGAGTCATGTGTGCGCATGACTGTGGGTAAAAACAGGTGTGACCTGGGTACCCGCACGTCTGTTCCCTGGCTGCCAGATGTTGGCCCAGGTCTGCCCCAGACTGGGTAGGTAGCTGGCTCAGAATATGTCCCCCGGAGGATCCTGGACAAACATTCATGTCCAAGGGCCATTCAATCAGGCCAACACAACTGTCCAGCCCCACCATCCACACTGCGAGGCGGGGGCTGCCATGGCCAGGAGCCATAGATGTCCCTCATTGGTCACCACGGCTGCCTGTCATGGTGGGCGGTGGAGTGCTGGGAGCAGGGGTTGAGACCAGCCACCCACATGCCTGTTGCGGCCCCATACCTACCCGGGTAAAGTAGGCAGTGGGATAGCTCTCACAGCGGCTGGCACATTTATTCAGTGCCATATGCCCATCCACCCACCCACCCATGTTTCTGGGTGTATCAAGTGGGGTGTAAGGGGAGCAAGCACCAGGTTTCCCACTCTCCAGCCCATCCAAGACTCCCAGAGCCAAAATTGACAGGCTTATATATTACACCACACATGTATATCTACCATGGTATATATTATACCACACATGTATGTCTGCTATTCATTTTATATGTTATATTTGTATACTGTATTTATATTCATGATGTATGATTTGTTTTATGGATTATTATTTTTATTTTTATTTTGTAAGCCACCCCAAGTCGCTATTGATGAGAGGGAGGGGGGGTAAAAATAGAATAAACAAACATTTGCAAATGCAACGCTCAGAACTACCATTCAGTTTCAATTAGAGCTGAAACAAGCACCTGCAAAAATGGATATACTAGGGCTGCATCGAATAGGCGTTCTGAGTACTTGCAAGGATTTCCGAGGTTCCGAGTACCGGGATCGAGTCCTCAGCCATCACTCGGTAGTTTTTCCAAGGGCTTGGACATTGGACCTTGTAACTCTGACCCTTGAAGAATACTTGGAAATTCCAAGGGCAGGGGTCAAGGAGAGAGCCAGAGGCTAGAGGGAGTCAAGGGGGAGGAGAGGGAATGGGCCATGCAAGGGGGGTGGGTGGGTCTAGCAGGGGCTGAGGGGGTAGAGTGCTCAACCTCTGGAGGGGCTCCGGCAATCCATGGCTTCTTCCGAACCTGGTAAGTTTGGGGGGGGGGGGGAAGAAGAAAAAAGCTGGGCATGCTCAGAAAGGCTGAATGGCCCCTTTTGAGCATGCTCGGACCTTTCCAAGACGGCGCCCTCAGCATGCTGACACTGCCAGTGCCATCTTGGAAAGGTTCTGAGCATGCCCAGCTTCCCCCCCGCCCCCCAACTTACCTGGTCCAGAGGAAACCACGAGTTGCTGGAGCCCTTCTGGATAGGCTCTATTCCCTCAGCCCCTGCTAGGCCCCCAAACCCCTTAGCACCCCACTCCTGAGTCCTCGCTCCGCTTTTCCTGGCCCCCCACTGGCCTATCCTCTCCCTTGCCAGCGGTGGCCTGGGGAGGGGGAGTAGGGGCTTAGTGGCCTCCAGTCTCCTTCCCTGTACTCAGCTGAGGACTTTCTGAGTTCTGAAGTTTCAGGGGCCATTCCTCTAAATTTCAGAACTCAGAAAACCAAGCTGAGTACTGTGAAACTTGGGGTTTTCTGGAGAAAACCAAGGACTGAGTTTCAGCACTAGAATATACCCAACAAGTTTCCGGTACCTGAATCAACCCACAACATCAGGTACCAATTGGTAATCGATTGCAATCCGATTCGGGTAACCGATATCCTGGAATTTCAACTTCTGGTCCCGGAATACCGACTTCCGGTATCAATTCTTTTACTTCTGTGCCAATATTTTGACTTTTGACACACATGAATAGGTGTCCCAGAAAGTCAACTCCCAGTCCCCCAAAAACCTGACTTTTGGTCCTGATATTTTTAATTTCCATCCAATTTTTCAGCTTTCTGACCCGATATACTGATTGGTAATCAGAAAATCAAAAAATCAGTACTGGAAGTTACCAATTTTGTGGGTATCCATGTATTCTATCAGTTCCCGATGCAGTGAGCAAAAATGTGGGTATTAACCGTGGTCACTAAAATAAATACCCATTTTAGCTCTAGTTTCAATGTCTTGGATCAGTGATACACAAGTTTGGTGGCACGGAGGTTGATACAAAGAGTAGGACTGAGAGAACTTAATGCTGACAGAGAGAATGTACAGGAGAGTTATGTGATAGGGAAAATACCACTCAAGCTTAAAATAAGAGCGTACACAACTATTTTATGCCCAGAGTTACTGTAATGCAACTGAGTGTCAGCTAACCAGGAGAAAGGAAACAGGCCAGGTGCTAGGGAGATGTTGGGATGGATGCATAGGCTAAGGAAAGACAAAGTCCCAAATGAAGGAAAACAGATGGGACCAATCACAGACAAGATGAGGGAAAGAAGACTATGCTGGTTTCGAACACATAGAAAGGAAAGGCCAAAATTACATTTGCAAGAGAGACTATCAAGAACAAATACTGAAGAGCAGAAGTGAAAGGTGAGAGGGTGTGTGAAGTGATGAAAAACATGGAGAAATGCAGCATGATGAAGGAATTGACACAAGATGGAAAAGAATGGAGAAGGCAGACCTAAAATAAAGGAAAATTGCTAAGGAAGAGAGGTGCTCAGGTACTGTGGAAATGAGAGTGATGTATCCAATTTGCTCTTTGTAAGCTAGGAGCGTCCCCTTCTGAATGGCAGTAGATTGATCTTTACTGTCATGGTATTTTACGCATAAAAAGTCATTACTAGCTAAGAATCTTGCCCATTCTAGGTCTTGGAGATAGCAGCATATTGTAGGTCTGGGAGAGGAGGAGGAAATGTTTCCCTAGAAAGTTATATTCATTTTTTAAAGAGCAGTTGTTTAAAGTAAACATGAATGCTAGTACGCTGGAATAACTCTCCGGAGTAAAGAGCAGCAGAAGCAGCCAATAATGCATGATAAATTAATGTATTCCCTGGATCTGCAATTTATCATGTCCATTTATCACACGTGTACCCTTTACATATGTGTAATAGCCAAGAAGAGAAAAGTAAAATTAAGTATCTACTGTTGAATTTTTAACCATAGATACAGTGCGTTCACATGAGCGTTCAAACCAAGTAAACAAATGGATACTTGTCTATGAATTTAGTATCAGCTTAGGGAAATGAAGGACATCCATGATGTCTGGAAAGCAGGAAAGGAAAAATAAGATGAATGCCTCATGTAATCTGTTCACATTAACAGTTACATATTAACGGTTCATATGCACAGTTCAATCTCCACTTCGAGAGCAGACCTTCCTGTATTTTCAGTAAGGATACTTTACAAGGATGATGCTATTTAAGTGTTGCCCAGAGTTGTGTTTGGTCCTTCAAACCTATTGAACCATGTTGGGGGGTGGGGGGACGGTAACTAAGCAGGAAAGTAGCATGGGGAATTGGAATGTCCCAGCTACATCTACTCCAGGAGTCCTCTAGCCCTGAGTGCCTGGTTTCCTGAGGCCCAGCAAAAGGAACTGAGCAGCCAATGTGGGGGTGATTGGGGCATCTGATTGGTTGGGGGTTGGTCAGGTGACCAGAGAGCCTAAACACTTATGGGCCGGAAGTCTAGCTGAAGCAAGAGAGGTTCGGGAGAAGCAAGAAGGAGCGGCCTCCAGGCAGGGCTGATATACCCAGGAGGCAATTCCTGGAGTAAGGAATGGTGAGTAAGAGTACTTATGTTAAGAATCCTACGTGGGAAAAGGACTGTAAAATAAAACTGTGTACCAGATTCCTTTACAAATGTGAAATCCAGTTGCAGACTGGTCAAAGCAAATGGAACACCACAGAACAACAATTCTGAATGCAGGCACTGGAGTGGAGGTTACGGGGCACTGGAGGGAGGCTAATGGGTGGGTTATTCACACAGTGATTGGCTCAGAAAAAAGGAAACAACAAACCCGGAAGTAAAGCAGTACCCTCGGCAATGTGGTAAGGGGTAAATGAATGGGATAAGCAGCGTGTGATAAATGGTAAGCAGAAAGTCGGTGACTCAGGACAGTATCTTGTGGTATTGCAAGAATCTTGTATTGCAAGAATCTTAATACTGTAAAGGAAGCAAACGGTACTCTGGAATCTCTGTGGATAGAAATTCCATGTATAACAGGGAAGTGTATCGCGTTTGGCCTATAATATCGTCGTCTTCCTGACCAGGACAGTGAGACTGACGGTGAAATGCTAAGGGAGATTACACAGGCTACTAAAGTAAGAAATACAGTAATAATGGGCAATTTCAATTACCCTCATATTGACTGGGTGAATGTCTCCTTGGGGCGGGATGCAGAGATAAAATTTCTAGATGTCATAAATGACTGCTTCCTGGAGCAGCTCGTCCTGGAATCAACAAGAGAAGGAGTCACTCTGGATCTTGTCCTAAGTGGAGTGCAGGTGAAACCCGGAAGTTCCCCGGAAGGCCTACAGCGTCCTGACGCCGGCAGCCACAGCCGGCGCTGAGGCCGCCGGACCGCCCGCCGCCGCCGGAGCTCCCAAAGGTAAGCGAAGCGGCGCACTGACCTTTAGTAGGGGTGATCCCTGGGGGGGTGGGGGTGTTAAACACCCCCCCCAGGGATCGGGTCATACTTACCGGCGGCTGCGGGGACGCCGCGGCCGCTGGTGCTGGGGGGTGGGCT
>QEPC01001301.1:5521102-5555990 GCA_003113815.1 Sphenodon punctatus
AAACCAATGAAATAAAACCGGTACCGGTTACCGGATTTAATCCGGGAATCCGGTTTTCGTAGAACCGGTAACCGGTAAATCCGGTAACCGGTAATGGGCCCAGGGTCCCACCACTACTGAACGGTCAGTTTTCACAATGGAGGGATGTAAAAAGTGGTGTGCCCCAGGGATCTGTATTCAGACCAGTGCTGTTCAATGTATTCATTAATGATCTGGGAAAGGGTGTTAAGAGTGAGGTGATCAAATTTGTAGATGACACCAAGTTATTCAAGGTAGTTAAAATATGAATAGACTGAAAAACTGAAACGAGATCTTACGAGACTGGGTGCCTGGGCATCTAAATGGCAGATGAGATTTAATGTGGACAAGTGTAAAGTGATGCACGTAGGGAAAAATAACCCAAACTATGAGTACACAATGCTGGGTACTAATCTAGGAGTTACCACTCAGGAAAAGGATCTGGGAGTGATTGTGGACAATACACTGAAATCCTCAGCCCACTGTGCAGCAGCAGTAAAAAAAGCGAGCATGCGGAGTTTATTTGCAAAGGAATAAAACTGAGGATGTCATAATGCCTTTATACAAATCGATGGTGCGATCGCACCTGGAAAATTGTGTGCAGTTCTGGTCACCCCATCTCAAAAAAGACACAGCTGAACTAGAAAAGGTACAGAGAAGGGCAATGAGAATGATAAAGGGTATGGAACGGCTTCCGTATAAAGAGAGGCTTGACAAGCTGGGTCTCTTCAGCTTAGAGAAGACTGAGAGGGGACATGATAGAGGTTTATGTGGTATGAAACGAGTAGATCGGGAATGGTTATTTACCCTCTCAAATAGTACTAGAACTAGGGGACACTCCATGAACCTCGTTGCCGCCAGATTTAAAACAAATAAAAGGAAGTACTTTTTCACTCAACGCATAATTAACCTATGGAATTTGTTGCCAGAGGATGCTCTCAGGGCCAGTAGTGTAGATGGGTTTTAAAAAGGACTGGATAAGTTCTTAGAAAAGAGGTCCATTAATGGTTATTAACCAAGCAGCTTATGGGATGAACTTCTTACTGTCAGGAGCGGAGAGTGAACAACAGGGAATGGATTGCCCATTGTGACTGTTGGTTCTTCTCCCATGCTATCAAGATTGGCTACTGTCGGAGGACAGGATGCTGGGCTTGATGGACCATTGGTCTGACTCAGTATGGCACTACTTATGTTCTTAATTAAGAAATCGTATCGGTATCAGGAAATCATTGGGAAATTGATCCTGGTTCCCAGTATGGCAAAATTACTTGCAAGTAACAATGTTGCTCCTCGCTTCAGCCCTAGTCAAAAGGAATCATGCAGGTAAAAAGGAAAGTGGCCTCTTTTGCCTTACTGGTTACTAAAACCCACTCAACATACAATGGAAGATTTTCAAGAGGTGTGAGGGGAGAGGCACGTGAATCCCAGAAGGAACTAGTGTGTACTTATTTTAGAAAGATAGCCATAGGGGAGAATGACACGCACGTAATACTGACCATATAAGTAGGTCTTGCATTGCCTCCGGAAAATGCTCCGGTTAGGGCTTAGGTCAACCTCCAGGGGAAGGGAGTTACAAAGCTGTGGAACAGCCACCGAGAATCTTGCTCTGCATTCTCGTGGTGTCTGAACCTGGTGTAACGATAGAACTTGCAAGAGGGTACCCCCGGCTGGTCTGGAGGAACATGACAGGACATAAGGGAGAAGGCGGTCCTTGAGGAAGCATCATCATTCATGATCTCCTGGAAACTGACCTTGGGGCGCAACTCACCGACTGCCAAATAACTAGGTAAAACAGACAAACCAATCCTCAAAATAACCTCAGGGAAATGAATTAGGAAATACATTAATGGTACCCGGAATTATTCCTGCTTACATTTTCTGGTAGCCTGTTTAGCACAGCAGTCAGGGTTTAGTTCTAATCAGCTATATTGCTGGTAAGGCTGGATGCTAAGCAGTGCTGTCTTTAAAATTACATGGCAATCAAGGGAATAACAAACCCTCCCTGCCATCACGGCGCTGTGTACCAAATTATGCTGCTCATTGGTTCCTCCAAATTAAATATGGATAGAATAAAAACATCTCTCTCAGCGAAGACCCTGCTTACCTTCGTGCACGCCGAACTCGTAACAAACTTGTGAAATTCTCCATCAACATAGATCTGGAGTGCAAAACCAAGGAGAGTTTAAAGGGTTAACAGATTGTTAAACGGCCTTAGAGGTTAGAGCTTTATTAAGGTTTACATGCAGTAACTGGGATGGTTTATGTGCTTACTCAAGAATGATTTGCATTTCATTACATCTTGTTTAGGGTGAATTGATATAGTAGGGCCTAGTGAGTCTTGGAACAGTCCCTTCTGCAGAAGGGCAAATTTCACTCTTCAAGAAGGGCAATACAGTAGGATTTATTGCCCTTGTGCTGCATGAGGTATTTACACTGGTAATCCCCCTATTAACACAACCTTATGAAAGAGAGTGCCTCATAGGTAGAAACATTTCAAACTATCAGCTGATAAAGAACCCTCGTTATTTTAAGACGTGTTTTCACAAGCTTTCCCAATCACTGCTAATTATTCTGGAATTGTTAACAGGCTTGTATCACACTGCCGGTGTGAACAACCCATTTAAACCCACTGTAACCACTCTGAACAGTGGCCCTTTTCAAACGGGCTGGCTGTGCATGGGGGATGGGTAGGTGGGCGGGGCGTGATAGTGCATTCCCATGGACCCCCACCCACCTCCACCCAGAGAGCATCGGGCATTGGCTCCCGTTGCTCCATGCATGGGTAATGGATAGAGGTGGGTGGAAGCGGGTGGAGCGTGGGAGTGTGCACGCACCCCCACCCACAGCTCACGGCATTCCTACGGGTGCCTCCCCAGCCCCCCTGCAGCGTTTGCATGGGCGCGTCCCCCCCATGTGTGCCATGTGAAAACAGCCAGTGTTAAAGCATGCCTACATTCTCATCAACAGAAGCAGATTATATCATCTTACTACTTACTATTTTGTTTCCTGTCTTTTACAAGGAACTCTGGCTGCATTTCCATCTGCGGCGGAGAAACCCGCAAGGAAAAACGTGGCAGCGGGGAGGAGCCGGGGAGCGGAATTAGAGCCGCTGCCAACGGGGATCTGCCGCAGCTTCTCTCGTGCGTGTCAGGGCAGGATTTTGCGCCCTGAAAGGTGCGATGGAAGCCGCGGCACATCCCCGTTTGCACCAGCTCGTCTTCTGATCCCCAGCTCCTCCCCACTGCCGCGTCTTCCCTTGTGGGTCTCTCCGCCGTAGATAGCAATGCAGCCGTTGCAGCTTCTATGGCTGCCCAAATCAAATGCGCAAAAACAGATGAGTAGGTGATAAATGGAAATCAAAGTTCCTGTAATGACTACTTTAAAACAATCAAAGGCATTTATATGTAAGCACCGATCATCACCTGAAGTGGCGTATTCTGTTTGGGACACCTCATTTTAAGCACATTGACAAACTGGAACAGGTTCAGAGGTAGGTAACAAAGATAAAGGGTCTGGAAGACAAATCTTCCGAAGAAAGGTTGAAGGCGTTGGATAGGTTTAGTCAAGCAAGAGAAAATTAAGCAGAGATGTAATGGAAGTCTTCAAATACCTCAAAGGAGGCCACAAAGATTATGTCAAGGAACTGTTCTTCCTTGTTAGAGAGGACAGGACTAGAAACAATGGGATCAAATTACAGAAAGATTTCAGGATGAATTTCCTAACGGGAAGATCTGTTTGACAATGGAACAAGTTGCCTAGGGAGGTCGCAGACTCTCCAGCACCAGAGGCATTCAGAAAAGGGCTGGACAGCCATCTGTCAGGAACGTTGTAGTCATCCGGCATCCAAAGAGGAGGCTGGACTAGATGGCCCTTGAGGTCCCTTCTGACTCGGACATTGTACAATTCTAGGATATTGTTTGGTACGATTCCAATACATCACAGCTGGCAGCCATGTCCACCACAAATCTGAAATCTACATGCTTTCTGTTGAAGACAATAGGACTTTTAACCATTGTCTTCAGTGAGACCACAATCAAGCCTTGGTTAGGAAACTGTAGCCACATCCCTTTAAATATTCATAGGTCAGCCATCCCATAAATACATAAATTCAAGGGGCAAGCAATTTACAGTAGCTTACTGCACTCCCAGGAACTGTTAGATGAAAGGGAAGGGATGGCATCTCTTTAAAAATTGATTCAACATATAAGCAATGTCAGAACATTATTAATATTATATCATTTTAACCACATAGCAGCAAAGTCTGCTGCATACCCATAGATTTAAAATGCATTATGTGTGGAACAGCCTTTCCAATAGTCACCGGGCAAGAAAATTCATGGGGTTTTAAAGCAAGAAATGTACAAATATAATCTTATTGCTTCAATAAGTCAGAAGTGGGAAAACTGGCCATTTTCACATGGCGTTGCTGGGTGTGTGCCGGTGGTGGGTGCGTGCCGTTTCCCACGGGTGCACACCCATCTCCACCCACCTCCACTCATGGAGTCTCCTCCGTTTTGTCGGATGGCTCTGTGGGTGGGTGATGGGTGGAGGTGGGTGTGCAGCGGGAGCGCGCACGCACCCCCACCCAGCGCACACCCCACCCACGCACCCCCACCCAGCGCCTGTGATAGCATGTGCACGGACGCCACCCCTCCCCACCGCACACCTGCCCACACACTGTAAAAAAGGACACTGTGGCTCTAAAGCCACATGCGGCTCTTTGGCCCCACTATGGTAAATGGATGCGGCTCTCGGCATTAAGAAGCTTTGTCTCTATTTGACTTCATTCTTGTAAGATTACGTGTTTTATTTATTGATTAAGAATTTTGTACCCCGCCCCTCCTGCCACAGGCAGCCCAGAGCAACTGGTGCCGAATATAATTAAGTGCTATCCTAGTTAAGGAGTATCCTCTTCTTATTAAGATGTGCACCTAGTATTATTAGTAGGTGTAGTAGCAACTGATTGGCCAATAATGGACCAGATCCTGGGCTGATTTAGTTCAGTATTGCTCCAAGACCTACCAACCTACATTCGTCAGGATCTGGGTCAAAGCTCTTGATGCTTTTGAATTATTTTGGCACCTACAGAAAATTGACATTTTTCCTATTTCATTATCAGGTTTTATATTTTTGCAGACCAATTTACTGCAGGATTTAAAGTGGAAAAAATTACGCAACTTTCTTCTGATTAAATGAACTAGATGAATGGGTAAAATATATGATGGCAATTGCACTAAGGAAAACAGAAAACAGAAGCCTGGGGACTGAATTCTTTCTCTTCCCTCAAACAGACACACACATTTTCAGGTACTATATTAAGAAACCTAAATTCACCTGTTAATAAAAGCAACATTTTTTTTGTCCTCAGGGCTTTTGGCCTTGTATCTCACAAGGAAACTAATTTACAAATAGAAATAAATTAAATTTTCATCATCATCATCCCTTATGATGCCATTATTTATTCTGAACAGCATATTTATTCTGGATTAGTCCCACTGAGAATTATAAACAATATTAAATCAAGAAAGCAAAGGTGTAGCTTTCCCCCAAACGTTGTGGAGGATGCTGGGGAGAACAGCAGACAGGGGGGATAACTTGTGGAATGGCAGAAGACGAGCCTCAATGGCTTACCAAATGCCAGCGCCCATGCTCTGCCAAGCAAGAAGAAACCCTGCTCAAGAGTTGGCCTTAGAATTTGTAGGGCCTAGGGCGTAGAGAAAATGCAGGGGCCCCATGGCTGTGCCCTCTGTAGCCATGTCCCATTAACAATTGGCCGTCTGGTGCTCCCCCACTCCAGTAGGTGGCAGGGGAGAGTAGCAGGGCCTTTCAAGGAGCGGACACCCTGGGGGGCTGAGAGTCGTGGTCAGGGAGAGCGCTCCTCAGAAATAGCCTATCCTGGTGCTATAAGCAGCACCGGTCCTGAGGCTAGCTGGACTGGCCTTCCTGCGGGATCCCCTCCGACTGCAGGGTCCAAGCCATGGCCCCTGCTTAAGACCAGCACAGCACAGAACAACTCTTCCAAAAACCCCCATCCCAAGGAACAGTCTGGAAAAAGAATAGCACCTCCCTGTCTTCACTGCCTGGCTATAGCTGCTCACCGTGCATGGCTGGGTAGCCCAAGTTATCAAACATTTAGTGGAGGATGGGGCTATTGCTGTTCGCCCATAGCCCTAACTTTGCGAGGGACACATTCCCCCGTGATAATTACACCTATGCAAAAAAAAAGTAGTGCTCGCACGTGAGCAGGGCAGAATTAGGCCAAAAGCATGTATTTGTGAAGCACTGAGGATGGCTTGACCCAGTGGACTCTGGTCTCTTCTAGGCCTACAATTCTAAGATACAAAAAGTCAGCCCTGAAATACAATCTGTCACTAAAAACAGCCCCTCACTATTTCTAGTTGTCATTATATAAATACCACTCTTAAATTTCACTAGACTTTTGGCCTTAAAAAAAGAAATATTCTTTGTCCCCTGATTAAGCAATATTGAGACTAAGGGGCCAATCCAAGGTACACATGCGCACCAGGTGCAGGATGTGTGTACACCAAGTGCATGGTGTGTGGGCACATCCTCCACTTGGTATGTAGGTGATGTGCGCTTGGTGCATGCGTTTACCTTGGATTGGACCTTAATTCAGCTAGTGTGTATCTTCTGCTCCGGGGGGAGGGGGCGGGAGGGGGGGAAATCAACCCTCAGTCGTTCATCATACTTCAATTATCATGGAGAAAACACGTCAGATCTGCACTTATGAATAATGATTTTAAATTTATTGGCTTGCTTATCTAACTATGTGTGATATTTTATAGCCAGGGACTCGGGTCCACTGTGTTTTCCCCATTGCCATCAATGGGGAAAACACAGTGAACATGAATCCCTGTTTATAGGAGTATAAAAATTAATACTTACGTGCATTCTAAGCTGCAAACAATTATGTGTAGGAATGGTAAAAGAAATGTTTCAAAACCTGCTGCGACACAAAACATTAATTTTCATTCATCTTGGTGCAAGATAGGATGTGTTACTCAATGTGTACCTTGTATCCTGTAACGAAAGTCCCATTGCTACATCCTAATTCATCCAAAACAGGTCTTTCCCAGCCAATCATCATGCGGCTCTTCCCCACTGTTTTAATAATGTGGACCGAAGCAACTGGAGCTGGGGACTCTGGAGAAAAAACATACATGTAATTCAGCGAGAGTACAAGTCAGAAGGAGGACAGAGTTAGGAACCAGACGATCAGAGCCAAGTTGCAGCTCAATGGCCAAATACCTGTGGTCCAATAATATGTCAGGTCAACGGCACAGAACAGTGACATGTCCGCTTCCTCTCCTACGTCAACCAAGAGCAGAACCTTATGTGCTCTTCTTCAGCTATGTGAGAAGAGAGTTACGTGCTTGTGGCAGTGGTGAGGTTGAAAATTGAATGTACTATGTTTGATACTGCCCTTTATACGTGCAAGTACAGTTGAAATTGTTTCAGGCTTTATGTCTGACAAGAGTCTTTCTCGCAGAGACAGCTTTTAATCCTATTAATGAATGATTCCACGGATTGCATTATCCAAGTGGTGGCTGCCTTTCCAATCTCAGCAGCCAAACTTTGTTCCTGCTGTGCAGAAGCCTCGTCTGTAGTAGAGGAGGATCCTGATATTTTTATGAATAATGAACCTAATATCTTAGCCAGGAAGTTTTATGTTTTCATTTGTATACTGTTACTGTTATTTGATATGGCCTGATGTCTAACTTCAACAAATTAATATTTATTCATTATTATTATTATGTAAACTAAAAAGGGTATATGGAAAGTGACACTGTTCTGTCCTTCCCTCTCAATTTTCATTGAGGGAGTCACCATCCAGCTGGTCCCTTAGGACTAGGGCTGATGCGGCAGCAGCTTTTACCGCGCCGCGATTCCGTTCCGCTATTTCGGAATTGCCCGCGCCACACCGTGACATTTCTGCGGATATTCCGCTAATTCCGCCGGAATTCTGCAAATCGCGGAATTGCGGAAAAATCGCAGAAAAATCGCGGAAATCGCGGAAAACCACTATTCCGTGATTTTTTGGCGCTGGCGGAATTGCGGAAATAGCGAAAATGTCATGTTTCCACGATTCCACTAAGTTGCGGAATTAAATAAGCGGAATCGCGGAACCGCGGAATGAAACCGCGGAATGAAAGCCTCTGCCATGCCATTCCACTAATTGCGGAAACACTGTTTCCGCCGGAAATAGCTACCGCTGCGATATTCCGCTACAGCCCTACTTAGGACCATAGCCTGGGATCGAGCTTTGACTCCTCCCTCTCCTTTACACCACAGAGACAAACTGATGCTAAATCCTGTCACTTTGCTCGATATAATATTGCTAAAATCTGGCCCTGCCTTACTGTTTCCACTGCAAAAACCCTAGTCCATGCTCAAGTCATCTCTCACCTTGACTACTGCAACTTCCCCCTTACTGGTCTCCCCTCCGATCTCACCTCCCCTACCTTATCTCCACTCTGCTGCCAAAGTCATCCACCTTGCTCATTGCTTTTATGACCGTCAGCCCCTCCTCTCCACCCGACACCGACTCCCTTTACGTGAACGCATTCAGCACAAGCTCCTGGTCTTCACCTTCAAGGCTCTTCATGGCCTTGCTCCCCCATCTCTCTCTGCTCTTGTATCCTGCTACACTCCTGTCCAGGAGCTTCACCGCTCCTCTGCCCTCCACCTTTGCCTGCTCACGACCCCCGTGCTCCTCTAAACGCCTTTGCCCTTCTCCCTGCCCCCCATGCCTGGAACTCCCTCCCTGGATACGTTCGCTCTGCTCCCTCCCACCTTTCAGATCCCTCCTGCAAAACTACCTCTTCCACCAGGCCTTCTTTAGCGCGTCATGAGTGAAGTTTCATCCTCTTCCCCCTCACTCAGAATCTAGTTCCCTGTAACTAAGTGAAACACGTGCACCTGCAACTTCTCAACCTCATGAATGTACTCGTCTCACCCGACGTTCACCTCTCTCTCTCTCTCCCCTTCCTTGTCTCTTAAATTGTAAGCCCCCTGGGGGTAGGGACCTGTCTATAACTATTCATTGTCCAGCACCAGATGCGCTGCTGGCATAATATAACAACCACCAATCAATCATCATCCAAATGTATTTGTACGCCTGGCCAAAATAATCTGGAAGTGGGCTACTTGCTGGCAAGTGGGCACTATAAACAAAGGAATTATCTGGCCAAGCCCTAGAATACTGTTACCCAACAAATGAAATTCCATTCTCAGGCAGTGATAGATCCACAACTCAAAGGAGTTTATTTTAACCTCAGGATTGACAGGTAGGGTAGCATAGTGGATAAGGCCTTCATCACCTTGAGGCTGGATTACTGCAATGCGCTCTACGTGGGGCTGCCCGAGAAGCTGGTCTGGAGGCTGCAACTGGTGCAGAATGCCGCGGCCCGTCTCCTTACGAGGGCAGGTCGCAGGGAGCACATGACACCAGTGCTCCGGGCTCTGCACTGGCTGCCTATAAAGCACCAGGCCAGGTTCAAGGTGTTGGTTTTAACCTTTAAAGCCCTTCACGGCCTGGGCCCTGCTTATCTGCAGGACCGCCTCACTCCCCATGTGCCCGTGCGACCCTTGAGATCGTCCGTGGGAGCCTTTTTGGGGGTTCCCTGGGCGAGGTGGGTGGCCACCGACATTAGATCTTTTTCATTGGCCGCCCCTGTGCTGTGGAATTCGCTCCCGGAGGAGGCTCGGTTGGCTCCCACTCTCCTGCTATTTCGGCGTGTATGTAAGACCTGGCTGTTCCACCAGGCTTTTGGCGAGGGGTAGAGGTGGGGGGGCGGGGAGAGTTTTTCTTTTCCCTGCATATTGCATTTTTAAATTATTATTATTTTTTTATTGTTTTATTGATTGTTGTTTGCCGGGCTGCCCTGTGGGCAGGAGGGGCGGGATATAAATTTTACCTAAATAAAAATTAAATAACTAAATAAGGTGTTGGATTTAGATCTGGGAGACCTTGATTCAAATCACATGGAAGCTACGGACTCAGTGGCCTTAGGCATGTTACTATCCCTTATTCCCCCCTGCCATACAATGGGAATAATGATGACCTACCTACCTACCTCATACGGTTGTCATGAGGGTGAACAAGACAAGGATTGTAAAGCACTTTAAAACACTGAAAGTACTAAATAAATAATAACGATAATTCCAGAGCTTGGAATGGACACCAGCTATTCTTGTAGGTCCTCATTCTGCTACTAAGGTTCATGGCAGCCACAGGGAAACGGGCGACCTCCTCCAAAGTAGAAGGATCCAAATCAGCCAGTGCTAGGATGCATAAGTTATGTTCGGTATGACCGGGAAATTTCTGGAGAAAAGTCAATAAAAATCTAGAGCGAATTGCATCATATAGCCAGCACTGAAACAAAATATGGCCAGATGTTTCCACGTACTGCCGGTCAAAGGGGCAAAGTCGCTCTGAGAAATTTAATGAAGAATAATGACCCTCCAGAACCATTATACGGCAATGCATTAAATCTGGCCGACATCAACAGGAACCTTGCTCTAGATGAAATCGCTGATAGCAAATAAAGAGCCATACTGGGGGAGGGCCTTAGGTAAGAGAGATAATTAGCCAGATGACCAGAGGCTCTGATTGCAGCCGCCTCTTCCTGAAAATCCCTGTCCCTAACCCCGACGAAAAGATCCTTGACAACCTCTGCCAACTCCCTCCCCACCCAATATTCTGGGCTAAACCCCAGCTGGTGCAAAAATAACTCTACTTCCAACCGCCATTGACTCTTAAATGAGTCAGTTAACCAGTGGGAAATTAAACCCTTTGGTGGAGAATAATNCGCGGAACCGCGGAATGAAACCGCGGAATGAAAGCCTCTGCCATGCCATTCCACTAATTGCGGAAACACTGTTTCCGCCGGAAATAGCTACCGCTGCGATATTCCGCTACAGCCCTACTTAGGACCATAGCCTGGGATCGAGCTTTGACTCCTCCCTCTCCTTTACACCACAGAGACAAACTGATGCTAAATCCTGTCACTTTGCTCGATATAATATTGCTAAAATCTGGCCCTGCCTTACTGTTTCCACTGCAAAAACCCTAGTCCATGCTCAAGTCATCTCTCACCTTGACTACTGCAACTTCCCCCTTACTGGTCTCCCCTCCGATCTCACCTCCCCTACCTTATCTCCACTCTGCTGCCAAAGTCATCCACCTTGCTCATTGCTTTTATGACCGTCAGCCCCTCCTCTCCACCCGACACCGACTCCCTTTACGTGAACGCATTCAGCACAAGCTCCTGGTCTTCACCTTCAAGGCTCTTCATGGCCTTGCTCCCCCATCTCTCTCTGCTCTTGTATCCTGCTACACTCCTGTCCAGGAGCTTCACCGCTCCTCTGCCCTCCACCTTTGCCTGCTCACGACCCCCGTGCTCCTCTAAACGCCTTTGCCCTTCTCCCTGCCCCCCATGCCTGGAACTCCCTCCCTGGATACGTTCGCTCTGCTCCCTCCCACCTTTCAGATCCCTCCTGCAAAACTACCTCTTCCACCAGGCCTTCTTTAGCGCGTCATGAGTGAAGTTTCATCCTCTTCCCCCTCACTCAGAATCTAGTTCCCTGTAACTAAGTGAAACACGTGCACCTGCAACTTCTCAACCTCATGAATGTACTCGTCTCACCCGACGTTCACCTCTCTCTCTCTCTCCCCTTCCTTGTCTCTTAAATTGTAAGCCCCCTGGGGGTAGGGACCTGTCTATAACTATTCATTGTCCAGCACCAGATGCGCTGCTGGCATAATATAACAACCACCAATCAATCATCATCCAAATGTATTTGTACGCCTGGCCAAAATAATCTGGAAGTGGGCTACTTGCTGGCAAGTGGGCACTATAAACAAAGGAATTATCTGGCCAAGCCCTAGAATACTGTTACCCAACAAATGAAATTCCATTCTCAGGCAGTGATAGATCCACCACTCAAAGGAGTTTATTTTAACCTCAGGAGTGACAGGTAGGGTAGCATAGTGGATAAGGCCTTCATCACCTTGAGGCTGGATTACTGCAATGCGCTCTACGTGGGGCTGCCCGAGAAGCTGGTCTGGAGGCTGCAACTGGTGCAGAATGCCGCGGCCCGTCTCCTTACGAGGGCAGGTCGCAGGGAGCACATGACACCAGTGCTCCGGGCTCTGCACTGGCTGCCTATAAAGCACCAGGCCAGGTTCAAGGTGTTGGTTTTAACCTTTAAAGCCCTTCACGGCCTGGGCCCTGCTTATCTGCAGGACCGCCTCACTCCCCATGTGCCCGTGCGACCCTTGAGATCGTCCGTGGGAGCCTTTTTGGGGGTTCCCTGGGCGAGGTGGGTGGCCACCGACATTAGATCTTTTTCATTGGCCGCCCCTGTGCTGTGGAATTCGCTCCCGGAGGAGGCTCGGTTGGCTCCCACTCTCCTGCTATTTCGGCGTGTATGTAAGACCTGGCTGTTCCACCAGGCTTTTGGCGAGGGGTAGAGGTGGGGGGGCGGGGAGAGTTTTTCTTTTCCCTGCATATTGCATTTTTAAATTATTATTATTTTTTTATTGTTTTATTGATTGTTGTTTGCCGGGCTGCCCTGTGGGCAGGAGGGGCGGGATATAAATTTTACCTAAATAAAAATTAAATAACTAAATAAGGTGTTGGATTTAGATCTGGGAGACCTTGATTCAAATCACATGGAAGCTACGGACTCAGTGGCCTTAGGCATGTTACTATCCCTTATTCCCCCCTGCCATACAATGGGAATAATGATGACCTACCTACCTACCTCATACGGTTGTCATGAGGGTGAACAAGACAAGGATTGTAAAGCACTTTAAAACACTGAAAGTACTAAATAAATAATAACGATAATTCCAGAGCTTGGAATGGACACCAGCTATTCTTGTAGGTCCTCATTCTGCTACTAAGGTTCATGGCAGCCACAGGGAAACGGGCGACCTCCTCCAAAGTAGAAGGATCCAAATCAGCCAGTGCTAGGATGCATAAGTTATGTTCGGTATGACCGGGAAATTTCTGGAGAAAAGTCAATAAAAATCTAGAGCGAATTGCATCATATAGCCAGCACTGAAACAAAATATGGCCAGATGTTTCCACGTACTGCCGGTCAAAGGGGCAAAGTCGCTCTGAGAAATTTAATGAAGAATAATGACCCTCCAGAACCATTATACGGCAATGCATTAAATCTGGCCGACATCAACAGGAACCTTGCTCTAGATGAAATCGCTGATAGCAAATAAAGAGCCATACTGGGGGAGGGCCTTAGGTAAGAGAGATAATTAGCCAGATGACCAGAGGCTCTGATTGCAGCCGCCTCTTCCTGAAAATCCCTGTCCCTAACCCCGACGAAAAGATCCTTGACAACCTCTGCCAACTCCCTCCCCACCCAATATTCTGGGCTAAACCCCAGCTGGTGCAAAAATAACTCTACTTCCAACCGCCATTGACTCTTAAATGAGTCAGTTAACCAGTGGGAAATTAAACCCTTTGGTGGAGAATAATATAATTTCACCCAGAATTTTAATACACCAATCCAGGCCACCATGGACCACCTAAACTGCCCAGTCTCATGTCGAATGGCCGCAAAGGGGGTAGCCCTGGGGACCTTCAACAGTCTCTGGTAGAAACGGGCCTGAACACTATCGAGTTTCCCAAGCTTAGGGGCAATATGGGGTGCCCAGACCTCTGCCCCATATAAGAGTTGGCGTTAAACACCTTAGATGCGGGAAGTATGGCCCTACCCCCAGAGTTCAAATACAGCCTGGATAGAGAAAAAGAAAGCCCCCTCACCACTGATAATGCCTTCTCAACATGACCGCTCCACGACCCTGACGCGGAAAAAAGGAGATCCAGATATTGGAAGGATTTATCCTGGGCTATACTATGGCCCTCTATAGACCATTGGTGAAACTTGCACACTCTGGAAAAAATGTCTATTTTTGATTTTGCATAATTTATTTGAAGCCTATTCTGCTGGCAAAATACGGCAAAGCAGGAAAGCTGCCTCGTGAGGCCCACCCGGGTTTGGGAGAGGATTGCTAGGTCGTCGGCATATAGTAAGCTTCCGACTGGACGGTCAGCCAACTTGGGAGGAAAAAAAACCAGATGAAGCCAACATGGCGACCACTCCATTAATAAACAGGTTAAAAAGAACCGGCGCCAGCACACACCCCTGTCTAACTTCCAGCCAGGTAGGGATTTTCTCCATCAGTGCCCCAGACCGGCCTGTCTTAACTGCTAGAGATGTATTTGCATGAAGCTGACAAACGAAAAAGTTGACGCCTATCTATACCCAAAACAGCTAACTTCTCCTATAAAATGTCCCTATTTACAAGATCAAAGGCCGCCCGGAGATCCAGAAAGGCCACAAACAGTTTTCCGTTTTTTTCCCTATACTTATCTACAAGATGTTGCAAAACAAGCCAATGCTCGGCTGTCAAACGCCCTTTCTGAAATCCGGCCTGTTCAGGGCAAAGAACCTGATCCAGGGTTACCCAGTCGGTTAGCTTCTGTAGAAGTCATTTACCATAGATTTTGCTGATGGTGCAAAAGAGGCTGATAGGCCTGTAATTAGCCGGAGATTTTCGATCACCCTTCTTATAAATAGGCACTACAACTGCCGACCCCCACATTGTTCATAGCTTATGAAGACACTCTCTTCCACTTGTATTACATTTCAGATCATTGTCCCATTCCTCTACATCTAAGACATAGGTGACTAATAACGGTCGATGGGGTGGGTGGGGGCACAGGAGTGAGGGCTAGGCAGAGGTTCTATAAGGCATCCAAAAATCTTGGGGGGGGCACGTGTCCTCCTGTGCCCCCCACCCCATGGGTTGCCTATGATCCAAGCCTACTGAAATACAAGCTGCTCAATGGAAAAAAGAACAGCAGTTCCTACTTCCAATTTGTTTGCTTTCTTAATGCCACTGTGGCTGCCGGCGTCAGAGACGCTCTAGGTCAGCCACAGCCGGCGCTGAGGCCGCCGGACCGCCCGCCGCTGCTGGAGCTCCGCAAGGTAAGCGGCGCGCAAGCTATGCACTTTAGTAGGGGTGATCCCTGGGGGGTGGGGTGGGGTGTTAAACACCCCCCCCCAGGGATCGGGTCATACTTACCGGCGGCTGCGGGGACGCCGCGGCCGCTGGTGCTGGGGGGTGGGCTCGCCTCAGTCTGTTTTTAAACAAAAATCCAGGCTGGGCAGGGCGGGTGGGGGGTGTCCCCCCTTCCACCCGCGCAGCTGGGAGGGGGAGGGGGAAGGAATTCATTTATTTAATTGAGTTCAATGGGGACACAGCGCCCCATTGAACTCAATGAAATAAATCCGGTACCGTTATACCGGATTTAATCCGGGAATCCGTTTTTTGCAGAACCGGTAACCGGTAAATCCGGTAGCCGGTAATGGGGCCGGGGTCCCACCTCTAGTTCTAAGTATCTGTCTATCCCATTCCTATCCTAGAATGCTAATATATATAATTTTAAAAGCCTAGTATCTACTAATATTTATATAATATCTAATCTATCTATAAATAATTGTATTTATTAATTTATTTATTATTATTTATAAGCATTTATTAGCTGCCCCCTCATGCCTACGGCATCTCGGGGCGACTTACAACACACCATAATCAAATTCCATAAAAACAATTTAAAAAATACAACCCCATCAAGAAGTTTAATATATCAAAATCCCATCTCTCCCCCCCCAAAAAAATTATCCCACCCTCCCACCCCCCTCTCCAAAGGCCTGGGCGAACAGCCAGGTCTTGCAGGCTCGACAAAATGCCAGTAGACCTGGGGCCAGGCAAGCTTCCTCCGGGAGGGAGTTCCAGAGCCGTGGCCCGGCCACTGAGAACACCTTCTCCATTGTGGCCCCCCGTCTCACATGGGGAACTTCCAAAAAGGTGCCCCCAGTGGATCGAAGGGATCGCTCTGAGGCGCGGAGGGCAAGGCGGTCCCCAAGGTATGAGGGGCCCAGACTGCGCAGGGCTTTATAGATCAACACTAACACCTTGAATCTGGCTTGGTACGCTATAGGCAGCCAGGGCAGAGGACGGAGCACAGGTGTTATGTGCTCCCGTCGCCCAGTCCCCATAAGGAGACGGGCTGCCGCATTCTGCACTAGCTGCAGCCTCCGAACCAGAAACAAGANTTTCAATGGGGACACAGCGCCCCATTGAAACCAATGAAATAAATCCGGTACCGGTATACCGGATTTAATCCGGGAATCCGGTTTTCAGAGAACCGGTAACCGGTAAATCCGGTAGCCGGTAATGGGCCCGGGGTCCCACCACTACTAATCACTATATTATCTATATCTGTCATCTACATCTATCTATTTTACCTAATCTAATCTATATACCCAAACCTACCTACCTTCATCCATCCATCCATACAGGGGGAGACAGAGAAGGGAAGGAAAAAGGTAAAATAAAGGGTATAAGGAGAGGTAAGGTATAACACTGAGGAAGATTTTTAGTGCAAGTACCAGAGTTCTGTAAACTCAACCTGTAACAGCAAGAGCTAACACAGAACAGGAGTCAAACAGCCTGGCTCTGCAACATAAAGGGTTGCAGTGCCCTCCCCAGAGTCCCCATGATTGGTTCTGGGAGGCAGGAGCAATCACAGGGTGCCAAGTAACTGTCTGGGACATTCTTGCGCTGCTCATTGGCCAGGGATTACATCCATCAGGTCCTTCCCTTCCCATCAAAGGTCCAGTTCAAGAGTTCAACACTATTTCTGGCTCTGAGATGTCTGCTTCCCCCTCCCCCTCCCCATTTTCCCTCCAAAAACAACTGCCAGGCAATAACGAAATCAATAACTGTCGTTATCGTTATTGATTTCATTATTATTATCATTATCATTATTGCAATGACGATGACGAAACGAGAATGTTATCATTACTGATATAAAGAACATGAAGTGCACACCCCTAGCTTATCATGAGAACTCTGATTGTCAGAACCAGCCACGGACAGGACGGATGATCAGGATGAAGAAATGTCCAGAATGGGCTGAGTAAGAGGGTCAGAGAGTTAAGCCAGGACAGAAGCCAGAATAAGAGTACAAGCCTCCTGGAGGACAGAGGCTGCTGGCACATGAGATGGGACAGGGCAGGGGAGCGGGGAAACTGTCATGACCTGAAATCACAGCAGGGGAATCACGTAAAGCTCTGCTCATGCATGCGGGGGTTTTAATGCCATTGGTCCATTTCTGCCATGATTCCACTCTCACGTGAAATCATGGCAGAAATGTACTAATGACGTAAAAAACTGCGCACCCACAAGCGGCGCTTCACGTGATCCCCCTGCTGTGATTTCAGCTCACAGCAGTTCCTCCCCTCCTCCCATTTCATGTGCCAGCCCCGAGTCAGAAACCAGAAAATCAGAGCCAAGCAGGAACTCGATAGCCAAAGCCCCCAAAGTGCTTACGTGCTTAACTTTATGCAGATGAGAAATTTTGGCCCCATTCACCAAAGCCACAAGTGTAGCTATCATTAGTACACGTGGTACAGCTGCCCCCGAGTCCATGAGCACCATCTGTTAGGGATGGGCGAACGCGGTTTGGCAGTTCGGAGTTCGGCCCGAACTCGGCCTGCTCAGATGACCGAACTCGAACCCGAACCCGAACATGAACATACCGAATAAACCGAACGGCGAAATGGCTGAACAGTTCAGTCAGTTCGGATGAGTTTGGGTGGCAAACAAAGGTTCACTGGAAGGTCAAACATGACAGGAAGGTGTCAGTCACTGAGGAGCAGACTTCCAGGCATCAGGGGTGGAGAGGTTTGCAAGAAACGAAACTAATTATCTGCCTTCCCCCCTTCCCAACACCTTCTGAACTAGTCACTGTTCCTGAACAGCAGGCGTTGAGTAGGATTTTTAGATTGCTTTAAGTTTCATTTCAGTTTTGTAATGAAATGAAACTGAAACCATAAACTGAAACCTTGTATTATGCACTGTACAGACTCACTGAGTATGTAATGTATGTATTTCACTACAGACTCCTCTTCTGTTTGTGATTCCCCCATCCCATATATATATATATATATATATATATATATATATATGGATATGGATATGGAATGGGGGGGGGAAGAGAGAGAAAGAGAGAGAGGAGAGAGTTGTAGGAGTTAGCTTAGTGATAGAGATAGCGTTAGTGATTTAGTGTTTGTAGGAGTAGGTCTATGTACTTATTAGATAATCCATTTAGTTCATAGCATTTAGGATAGTTAATAGCAGTTAGATTTAGTGTAGATAGATATATATAATATTAGATAAAATAAATAAATAAAAAACTCCATATAAAAACCAAAAAACCAAATAAAAAGCAAAAGAAAAACATATAAAACCCAATAAAAAACAAAAAAAAACATAAAAAACAAAAAAACACCCATAACAACACTTCCCGAACGGCCGAACCGAACAGCCGAACCCGAACTCGGCGAACTAGTCGAACCGAACGGATGAACCGAACGCAGCCGAACCGAACGGCCGAACCCGAACCGCGATCTGTTCGCCCATCCCTACCATCTGTACATATATTATAGCAATACCAGGAACTGCGGAGAGGCCCATTTCCTCCTAGCTACACCCCTGAGCAAAGCACGCAAGTTAAAATTAAAAACAAGTTAATAGTTAAGATTAAGCATGTGTTTTGATGCATTATGCCCTTTTTCTTTTAATAGCAAAACATGCTTATGCTTCCCCAGTTCCCCTTTTCTGTCTTCAATATAAGCACTCACACTGCTACTCTAGGCAAATTGTGAACTGTTACTCATGTTTATTCCTAATTTTAGCCCATAGCCAACTTTCCACATCAAAAGTTACAACGTCTGCAATGATTTTGATCAAAATGTTGAGTCATGCATGCTCCATTAGGTTACTTCTGTGGAGGATAGTTAAAGGTGACTCCTCTTTGACAGATGACCAGTAGAAATCTCAAGGAGAAAAAAGGTAAAGTAAGAGAGTATTCAAATAGCCAGACAATAACTGAAAAAGATAACAGCCAACTTTCCTGTGCATTAACTGGGGAAAGACTGGAGCTGCCACGAGTCGCCTTGTGCGAGAGGAGTGGAATCGAAATCATTGAAATAAATAAAATTAAAATGACTTTTTCATTAACACAATTATGGTGATTGACTCTGCTTCCATATTTGGCCACTTTCAGACCTTCCCCCCCCCCCCCCCCATTCTGGCTGAGGGAGGGAATGCGCGAGTCAGGATATGCGCGGGGTGCTGCCGGTCTGAATGCCCCCCTGCGCGGCTTTGCTGGCAAACATCTGCAGAGGTACAGAGCAGGAAATCCAAAGCTCTGTATCTCTGCGGGTATTTGCCGGCAAAGCTGCGTTGGAGGGGGGGGGATCAGACCGGCCAAAACCTACACATATCCTGGCCGCGCATTCCCTCCCGCAGCTAGAATATGTGTGCGCGCACGGGGGGGAGGTGAGGTGTGAAAGCAGCCTTAGTCAAATATAGGGCTGAAAAATTGTTTGGGGGAGGTGTCTTCTTTTTTATTCTTTTTCATTCTCGAGAATGCCGATTCTCAGTTTGTGCCAGGAATGAAGAACGAAACTGGAACTGACAGTGTCTCAGATTAATTCTCAATAAGAACAAAACAAGCCAACCAACAAAAAAATAATTTTAAAAAATCATTGCATGCACAAATGGCCGCAGGACTGTTCTCCGCATGCTCGGTTCTTTTCCAAAATGGCGGTGGCAGTGTTGCCAACGTTTTGAAAAAGGGCATCTGGTCTGTGCATGTGCAGCGGTAACTCCGTGCATGTGCAGACTGGCTGCCCTTTACCAAAATGGTGGTGATGCTACTGCCACCATTTTGTAAAAGGGCTGCACATGCACAGAATGACCTAGAACCTATTTGTGTACGTGCAGCAAAAAAAAATGTATTTATGTTACTGAGAACTCAAACAGAGACCAAGATCTCGTCTGACTGTGCCTGCGCAAAATAGCCACTAGGCCATTCCGCGCATGTGCTGCTCACCTTTACGAAATGACTGTGGCAGTGTTGCCACCATTTTGGAAAATGGCAGTCCGTCTGTACATGCAAATTGTTTTTGCTGCGCATGCACAAACTGGGTGCTCTTTTCTAAAATGGCAGCTATACCGCCATTGCCATTTTGGAAAGGGGCTGTGCTTTCACAGAATGGCCCAGTGACCATTTTGCACATGCACAGTGATTTTATTTTTTGTAGATTTATTTTACCAAGAAATACCAAAAATTAATACCCAAAATTAGTAACAGATTTTTATATTTACAAAGGAGCAACAACAGACACTAGAGCAAAGGGTGGGGGAGGGCCACATAGAGGTTCGGGGGTGGGGCACTCTCAGGGTGGGGTAAGTCAGAGAAAGGTTCAGATCATGAATCCGTGCACAACTGTGAGGGTCCAAATAATCTAGGTACAAAATTTAGCATTCAAGCTGGCCCAAAGAGTCAACTCGTTAACGATGCCACTAACTATAACAAAGCCCACATTCTAAACCTGCAAGAGAGACAGTTTATTTGTGAAAAGTAATCTTGCACAAGCAGAGCTCCAGGGAGAAACCTTCATCTAAAATGCAGCCTGCTATCTTGCACAGATAAGAAACAACAAAATGGTGATTTGTCTTTCCAAGGCACCGCATGAAAATGCTAGAAGAATACTTATAGGATGCCAGCTCCCGAGCAAGCATCAATCAAATTTCAAGGAAAGTATTCTGAAAACCACACCATCAATAGCCTGGATGCTGTCCACATCAATCTATTCAGAGCATATGGTGATCTTGCTCCTTCTATGGACGCAAGTCTATTGCTAAATAGCAGCTCCTTAGATTGGCTGGGCTGCCTTTATATAGATGTCTTTATTGCACTACAGCTCGTTCAGACTATTTCCATATTTTGGTAGTTCATATTTACTAACTAGAGTCTGTATAAATTAAATTGTAACTCCAGGGGAAGGATAACAGCATCTGCATGCAAGAGGAACTGTGATGTCTTGGCTATTATTGAAAGTTTCATTCGCACAAACAACCGTTTCTATTAATGGAAAATGGGCTGAGTCCCATGCAACAGTTAGATGGTTAGTTAAGATATAATACACACATAGACACACATGCATGCGTGTGTTCGTATGTACATTTGTTTTTGTTATATATAAACAGAAACACAAACACAGAATTGTAGAATTGGAAGGGAGGACGTCAATAATTATCTAGTCCAATCCCCACTGTGTATGTAAACACAACATATATATATGCATACGCCAGTGCCATTGTGTGTGTGGCCGGCACCATTGTGAGCATGCACGCTGCCATTTTCTGATAGAAATTTCAGCAGTCATTCCATTTTCATAGAACTGTTCCGAAAATAACAGAACCGCTTTTTTGAGCCTTAATGAATATATGTAGCCACAGCAACGTACATATGCGCACATGTATAAAAAAAACATATGTGTATATATGCAATCTAAGTCAGAATTGGCTGATTAAAGCATTGGAAGATGGTATGTAATGGTGGCTTACATCCAAGTAACCCAAAGATCTGTGCAAGCTTAAGTATCAGAGCATTCTGTAGGATTAATTGCGTATCGTGACCTAGAACATAAATTATGTCACTTGGCAAAGATTCTATAGTAAATCAAAGAGAGTTAAGTCTAAACCGAGCAATCTTGACTCTCACCGTATGTTAACTAACCTTTTCTGCTACAGTGCAGGTGTGGAGAATCTTTTCCCACCCCCAAAGTCCTCCAGACATTTTTTTCTCTAAACTTGATATACTGTGACTGCCTTTAGTGACTAACAGAACTGCTCTGAGTGACCTCGCCAAAATCAACTATTGATTGAACAAGACATGGTGGCAGTGTGCTGAAGCAAGGTCAGGATCTTCTCAATCTTATCCGCCACACCCATCCATTTCAACAGTGGCAATTAGAATCGGGTGAGTGACTGATTCTGATTTTGGCATTGAGAGGCACCGTCTCAATGACTTGCCCCATAATACCACACCTACTCCCTTACAAATGCATACTTCTTCCCCCACCCCTCACTCTCCTTACCCTCCCATGATGTAACGCTCCCCAGCCTCTGCATAGAACCCCCGTGCCTCGCTTTGCTCAGGGCACAGCTTGGATTTCTGACTTGCCTGACAAAGGATCCTGTGAGGTCCGAAAGCTTGCAAACCACCACCAACCTAAGTTGGTCCAATAAAAGATATCTCTACACTACTTTGTCTCTACGACCTATTTTTGGGACCAACACGGTCGGCAAACACACTCTCTCTGTGATTCTGAGAAGTAGCAGAAGTTAGCAAATCGGGGATCCCTGTCCCACACTCTACGTGGAGCTGCCCATGGTGATGGTTCGGAGACTGCAGCTGGTGCAGAATGCGGCAGTCTGTCTCCTTACAGGGACGGGTCGCCATGAGCATTACACTGGTGCTCCATTCTCTGCACTGGCTGTCTATAGTCTTCTGGGCCCAATTCAAGGTGCTTGTTCTTACCTCTAAAGTCCTATACGACTTGGGCCACATATATCTGCGGGATCGCCTCACTCCCCGTACTCTGGATCGGCCCCTCTGGTCAAATGGGAGCACCCTTCTCGAAGTCCCCTGGGTATCCCAGAGGGCGACTATGGAGACGGCGTTCTCTGTGGCCACGCCAAGGCTGTGGAACTCCCTCCCAGCAGAGGCCCGGGTGGCCCCGGATCTCTCCTCTTTTCGACATCAATGTAAGACCTGGCTGTTCTTCCAGCTCTTTGATGAGGGGGATGGGCAAGGGTGGGTTTTTATTTTTATAGGGGGTGTTAAGGGTGGGGTATTTTCTTAATCCTCCCTCCTCTGATGTATTTTTATGTGTATTGTAAGTCGCACCGAGCTGCCTTTGGCAAGAGAGGCGGGATATAAAATGTTCTAATAAAATTAAAAAGCTTTTCTTAACTGCCTAGAGCTGAAATGAGTTTTCACTACTCTCCAGTATCCATTCAGTTATTGCAGTATTAATGGTTTTTGTGGCTTTCAGTATCCAGTCGGATACTGAATGGTATCTGGTTTGGTATCCACTGGCTATCTAGTTAACAGGATTATCGTGTTACTGTTTACCACATCATCATTATAAACTTTATTTTTACAGTGGCTCCCCTGCAAGATGGTGCCTTTGAGGACCACACAACCATAAAAGACAATAATAATATATATCACAGGCCATTTAAAACAATTTAAAAGAGAGGGTAAAGAGGAAGGAGAGAACATACTGAAGGGAAACCATCATTGAATCCTAAAGTTAGTTTAACTTTTTATTCCCTCCCTCTTTCTTGATTGGTTTGGTTATGTGGTACATGGCCATCGGTAAATGGTAGGGGAGGGTGTCTGGAGGAAATTATGGATTTGGGTCCATTAAGAGCCTAGATCTTTAATTTCCAGATTTAAATACAGATCTGTATTATGGATTCTTATTCAAATCGATTCAAAAATAATTTAAAAATAAAAAATAAAATTAAAAAACCATTGTACAGCCTCTTCCAAAATGATGGCTGTAGCATCACTGCCAATTTGGGAAAGGGCAGCTGCACTCCGCATGCGCAGACCAGCTGTCCTTTTTCAAAATGGAGGTGATGCTGCCACTGCCCTTTTAGAAAAGGTCATGCATGCACAGAACGGTCCAGCGGGCATGTGCCCTGGTGGATTTTTTGGGTTTTTTAAAATAGATTTTTAAAGCAAACTGCAACGGGCTTACTTGCCACAGTTGCGGTTTGGTACGGATTAATCTATAACTGCCAATTATGGGCAGTTAATCCGAACGTCCCAACCCTAATATCACAGGGGTGCCACAGTAGTCCCTCAGGGTTATGGGGAATTAGCTCACCCCTGCAAAATAAACTTAAAGGGCCTGCTGCTCCTCAATATAATCGTCAGGTTGCCCCACTTTAGTAGCCTTTACACAGTTATAAAACAGTCTCTCTCAAAGTTCATATAACATAACCAATCAATCAGATGTAAGACAAAGAAGTCATCACAAAAATACAACAGAAAAACAAGAAAAATTAAAATTAAAATATATCTCCGATCACCCACAGGGGAGTACATTGATATCTTACTAAATGACTTAAGATACAGATGCTCTAAGTTTAAAAGCAGCTGTCAGAAATGTTGCCATCTGCCATAAAATAAAAGGGTCCAGCCCTTTTAGCAAAAGAACAAGTGTAACATCTTGGCTAGATGATGGAATATTCGCAAATATATGTGATAAGAACTTCAAAAGCAAAGCAGTGTATAAATTACACTAAAAAATAATACGGGCTAGAGATTCAACAAAACACTGGCAACAATAAATACTATGGTCATATGGAACACCATTAAGTCTACCCTCTAACTGCGAAGGGAAATTGATTGAACCTGGCAAGTGTAAGATTGTAAGCTCTCGGGCAGGGACCGTGTCGATTTTATTCTCTGTAAAGCGTCGGGTACATTGCTGGGGCTATATACATGCTAATAATAATAATAATAATAAATCTTCTGAACTCCCAGACCATCAAGGTATGTAGATACGATGCACCCTTTAATTCCAGACAAAATAACTTATAGAATGGTGATATTTTCTGGGAAGTAATAATTGCATTTAGAATCTGGCCCTCTTGATGCAATAAACATTGCCTCACCAGGGAATCGGCACTAGCATATTCCAAAGTACCCAAAGTACAGAGGCCTTCTGCCCAAGGGCATATAACATAACCAACCCCACCTGGGCTCTGCTCAACCTAATCCTGTCTGGCCTAGTCAGCCTCCCAGTCAGATAGATCCAGTGCCTGGCTTCCTTCAGCCTTCTCTGGGCTCCTTGTGCAGCTCTTCCCCTTCAGCAGCCTCCTTCTATCTGCCTGTAGAGATGTGCTCTCTCTCCAAAGTCCAGGCAGCTTCTCCCTCTCTGCAGTTCTTTCCACTCTTATATACCTCCTGCAGTGGGCGTGGCCTCAGGCCCAAGTCTTAAAGGGGCCGTAGCCCTATTGTGGCTCTTCCCTGCCACACCTAATAAATGATAATATCTGGTATCGCAGACTATTGCAAGTCTAACAAACTACTCATCAATTATGAGAAATCTAAAGTTATAGTCTTTTCAAAAACTAGCAAGACATTTAAATGGATTTTGAATGGCTATTATATCCAGCAAGCTAATGTCTTTAAGTACTTGGGCCTACATTTTCAGGCCACAGGTAGGTGGAATGAACACCATGAAAGGGTATATACTTCCGCCAAGGGATCTTCTCTGGTTATCCAGAAGCTATTTGGGAGTACTGGGCGATATGCCTTAGGGTGATTTCAGAAATGACGTGGTGAATGTCCACCACAGTCAACCTCAGTCAAACCCAGGGGGTGGTGAAAGCGCCATGCATGTCTGTTTGCTCGCATCCAGATGTTCACCACAGTCAATGAATTGCCATCATCATTTCCTGCAATTTAAGCTTCCAAAGGGGGACAAAGAGGTGAGTTGCGGCACTCAGTTTATTTAGTTTGTCCCCTTATATGTTTTTATTTTTAGACTGTGTTTATGGAGTTTTTCACTATTATGGCTGCTGGTTGAGTTCGGAGGTTTGGGATATGAATTTGGTGCTATGGATGCCATTAATGATACAGATGATTATTATTTTGGGATTGGCGGGAGATTTTATAGCTTAACATTTATGGTTGACCAACAGTTTGTGTACTTTTGCAAGTTCGGGGTTCCCTGTTATTTAGATATTTTGTACATGGGGGAGCTTATCGATCTATTATTGTTATTTGTCTTTCTCTGCATTTCGTTATTTTCAATTTTTATATTTTTACTTTTCTTCTTTCTGCAATGGCCACCCATAATAAATTAAAATTGAATGAATATCTGGTATTCTGGTTTGGTGTTTAACCTCATGGCCCACTAGGAGTCTGAGATATATGGCTGAAGCCATCGGACCAGATGTAATTGACGAAATGCACTCTCCGCCACAGCTGCCACCTGAGCCTCCAGACAGAACTGTAGATCGAGGAGCACTCCCAGACTCCGAACTTGGGGGACCAAAGGAGGGCAGAGCTCATCAATGAAAGAAGACTCCACCACTCCTAGGCCCCTCAAATCCTTGCCCACTAACATCACCTCCGTCTTGTCAGGATTCCGTTTCAGTCTTCACCATGACTTCAATGCCACACTTATTACAATAGGAGAACCAGAGATTATGTAAACTCTGCCTTGTCCAATTTTATGGGATCATCTTCAGTGGGTATCACCCACTGCTGTGGGAGATGTTCTTGAGGTAGTCAGAGCCACCTCTTGTGAACTGGACCTGTGCCCGTTCTGGCTGGTTAAGGGCAGCCGGGAGACTCTGGAGCTGTTGCTGGCGGGGGTGATCGGTGCCTCCCTTTGGGAGGGCAGAGTACCGAGTTGTCTCAAAGAGGTAGTGGTGCAGCCTCTGCTCAAAAAAACATCCCTTGACATTGATTTTCTCACTAGTTATCGGCCAGCCTTTAACCATCCCTTTTTAGGGAGGGTTATTAAACGGGTTGGGGCTCAGCAGCTTCAGAAGCATCTAGACCATATCAGTTTTCTGGATCCCTCGCAGTCCGGCTTTTGTCTGGACTATGGCACTGAGACTGCGCTTGTGGCATTGGTTGACGACCTCTGCCGTGAACTGGATCAGGGTTATTCGACCCTGCTGATTCCATTAGATCTGTCAGCTGCTTTTGACACTGTGTTGACCATAAGACGTTAGTGACACGCTTGCAGGACTGTGCTGGGATGGGCAGGATTGTTCTTGAATGGTTCCGCTCTTCCTAGCTGGAAGAATTCAGTGAGTGATACTCGGGGATTATTTTTCATATCCCCGAGACCTCTCGTGTGGAGTCCCACATGGTTCTATTCTGTCCCCTCTCCTGTTCAACATGTATATGCAGTCACTGGGAGAGGTTGTGTGAAGGTTTGGTGTTCAGTGTCATCAATATGCTGATGACACACAACTCTACCTCTCATTTTCATCCAACCCAGACCCAGCAGTCTTGGTATTTACCTGATGTCTGGCATCTGTGGGGGACTGGATGAGGGCGAGCTGACTGAAGCTGAATCCTGACAAGACAGAGGTGATGCTAGTGGGGAGGGTGGTAGCGTTGACATCCCCCATCGTTGATGGGGTTCGTCCCCCACTGGTCCCCCAAGTTCGCAGACTAGGAGTGCTTCTTGATTCCCAGCTCCACCTGGATGTCCAGGTGGAGGCTGTGGCGAGGAGTGCATTCCTCAGCTACATCTGGTGCGGTGGCTTCGGCCATTTGTCTCAGACTCCGACCTGACTACTATCATCCATGCTTTCATCACCACAAGACTGGACTATCGTAACGCACTCTATGTAGGGCTATCCATGGTGATGGTCTGGAGACTGAAGCAGGTGAAGAATGCAACGGCCCATCTCCTCACGGGCACGGGTCGCTGGGAGCAGATTACACCAGTGCTCCATTCTCTGCACTGGCTGCCCATAGTCTTCCGAGCCCAATTCAAGGTGTTGGTGCTTACCTATAAAGCCCTATATGGCCTGGGACTCACCTATCTGCGGGACCACCTCACTCCCCAGGCTCTGGATCAACCCCTACGGTCGACCGGAACCACCTTTCTCAAAGTCCCCCGGGTATCCCATGGGGCGACTACAGGTGTTCTCGGTAGCCGCATCAAGGCTGCGGAATGCCCTCCCAGCGAAGGCCCAAGTGGCCCCGGACCTCTCCTCCTTTCGACAACAATGCAAAACCTGGCTGTTCTGCCAGGCTTTTGATGTGGGAGACAGGTAAATGGGTGGGGGGACTGGGTTAGGGTGGGAAGGGTTTTAAGATATTTTCTGTGATGCCTCCATATAGTTGAATTATTTTATTGTTTATTTGATATTGATATTTATTATGGTATTTCATTGTATTTTATGTTTTGTTAGCTGTCCCGAACTGCTTTAGCAGGAGGGATGGGGTATAAGCTTATTAATAAATAAATAAATAGTTTAGTTTATTGCATGGCGAAAGGCTGTTGCATTTATAAAACCATCCTTAAAATCATATAATAAATACAAACAGTATCATTTAAAAGAAAAAGGCAATATGTCTTAGCAGGAAAAAAATCACAAAACGGTCCTGAACAATCGGGCCTTACACCATTACATAACATTTTAGAAATTTCACATTTAATTCGAACCCAAAACTCCATCATGAAATGACTTCCTGGCGGAGCTTCCTAGTATAGACATGCCCTAAAAAGAGGGCCACCTTCCCAATCACCACATTAGAACCGTCGCCCAGGAGCAGTTTCACATAAAATTCCCCCGAACTACCAGGGAAGGGGCTTACCAGAGGGAGGATAAGTTTCCTACGCACCTCAGCAAAAAAAGGACATTCCAGGAGAATATGTTTCAAAGACTCAATTTGACAAAGATTGCATTGGCATAGGCGCTCCACAAAAGGAGTGCCTTTATACCTGCCCTCAACCATGGCTGAAGGGAAGTCATTGAATCTAGCTAAAAAAAACCAGCCTTCTATTCTGTGACGTAAGACCACTATCCAAATAGGGCTGAGGAGAAAAAAATATCATTTGGCCATTGCCGATAGGAAGCCAATGACCTGCTATCCCCGACTACCAATCTCATAGCCTGTCGGCTATTATCCATCAGTCTCTCCAATACTAGTTTTTTGGCGCTGTTATAGCCTAGGGGGGGCGAGAACTGCCGGGTTAAAACCCAGCCTTTTAAACTTTCTCAGCCACCATCTTTATCAAAATATTCGGTGTATGATCTTTAGTCACCAATAAAGACAAGGGGGCAGCCAACCCAAAGTACAACCTCAACCAATAATTCATTGCGCCAGACCAGACCCTCTCTTGCAATGAATGCAAACCACATTCCATATTGAGGGTCGAGTTGCTTATTCCAGGCGGGGCAGTTAATAGTGCATGAATAAAGCCTGTTTGCAATTTTTCCAAGTTTTTTACTTTCTCCAAGGCCCAAAAAGGGCACCATACAACAATGAGGGAATGCACTTCTGGGAAAAGATCTTAATCGCCGGGGCAATCAGCTGTCCACCCCTTGATCTAAAGAAAGCCAGCAAGGCCTTATTAAGTTGTCTGGCCCTATCTTGCATAGGGCCACACCAGCCCCCATTGGCGTGGAACAGAAGTCCCAAAAACTTATAGACCCTAACTTGTTTGATTGCTTTGTCATCTATCAGCCACCTATGCACCAATTTCCTGCATGAGAAAACTACTACCTTGGACTTATCGTGGTTCAACTCTAAAAAAATTCACACTGCAATAGTTTCCAAAGACCTCCATTGAACGTCTTAGTCCCACCTGGGTGCGAGACAGTAATGCCGTATCATCAGCATGTAATAAGCATGTGATACTAGTATCCCCTAGCTGAGGAGGATGGCAAGCGGAGGCAGAAAGCACCTGAAACCAGATCATTAAGGTAAATATTAAACAAAGTGGGGGCAAGAATGCAGCCCTGTCTGACTCCCCGCTCCGACCTAATATTATCAGACAGGGCTCCATGCTGGTTGAGTCTAACCTTGATAGAGGTATTTCTATGTAAGCTACTAATAAGGAACAGTAGTCGTCTATCCATATTCAAGGCGGCCAGTTTTTGCCAAAGATGGTCCCTAGAAATTAAATCAAAAGCGGCTCTAAGGTCCAAAAATGCCGCATACAACACCTTGTGGGAGCCTACATATTTCTGGATCAAATGGGTTAGTAGGAAGCAGTGATCACTTGTAGATCCCCCCTTCCTAAAGCCAATCTGCTCTTTAGCCATGGATCATGTTCCACAAGCCACCCTTTAAGCTTTAAAAGTAGGAACTTAGCATATAGCCTGCCGACCACACGGAGCAAGCAAATGGATCTGTGGTTCCCAGGGACCGCAGGGCATCCTTTCTTGAAGATTGGGACCACAATAGCTTCGACTCAATTCACCAAGGGATTGCCCGAAGCATTTATCCCTGTGAATCGGGACGCTAAAACAGGGGCCCACCAATCCGCCCCTGCTTTCATAGATAAATAATTCAGTTCCTGGATCCGGCCAACAAATCCAGTTCCTACCCCCAAAGCAGTTATAGACGGAGCTCACGGAAAGGAAGCAGAGACGGAGGCACGTACACAAGGAGAGGGAAAGGATCCATGGCATAGATTCATGATCTGGGCCCTCCTCTTCCAGATTGCACCCGTGCTCCCAACCCCGATGCAGCCATTTTCAACGTGGTCTCCAGGAGGGCGAAGGAATGAGAGGTTTCCATGGGGGAGGGGGAATCTCGCACCTGAAATCAGCTCTGTGGGGAAGTGGACAAAAACTAAAGACAATATAGAATATTATCAAAAATCCATTAGAAAGCCTCACTTTGTTCTAAGCCTGATGTAACATTTGCTTTTGAAATTACTATAAAAGGGGCCAGTTTCCCACCATAATCATTACATTAGTAATCTATGCACCCCCATGGAAAAAGGAATTCGCTACAGAATATTGCTGGCAGTTAAAAGCAGCCTATTTTTCCTGACCGGAAACCAAACAGAAAGCAATATCCTAAAATACAGGCAAAAGCGTTGACCGTCTTCTACAACACGTGCTGCATTCGTAGCTAAAATAACTGCCACTTAATATCTCTGTGAAGCTTGATTTGCCAGGGACAGCAGCTACATAATGAGAACAGGTCGGGTACATTTAAAAAATAAAATAGAAATAAAAAAATAATCTGCTGCCCCAGTTTGTCACAAATATAGCCACTGCCAGCACAATCATTTACGATCCTTACAGCTAAATGCACATGCCCGGGACTGGTAGCATGTTTGAATGAAAACCAGGATGCAGTTCAATGCTTCTTTACAGTCTATTGTCCTCAAAACCCATCACATGTTTACCTGTACTCCTGCCACCACATTCACAAACCCTTCCAATAATAATGCCTCCCAGGTCTACTTTGTTTATCTATTTATTTACATTTTTATCCCCCTCTCCTTCCTTCTCTTGGGCTGACCACACAGCATCCTCTTCTTCTCAGCAATGTTTCTTATGGAAGGCATGTTTTCTTTCAATCAGCTGCTTTTCCTAAGCTGATTTTTCACCTCTATAGGAAGCAGATCTTTCCTATCAAACACACAGTAAGATTGCAATTCTTCCCTTTCCCTGCACATGCCGCATGCCGCGTTTCTTTTTTGGACTTTTCCCCAGAAGAACAGACAACAATGATGCATAATACACCATAGCAATGCCCACAATAGAGCCCAACCCATCTGTGAACCTTTATTCTGCTCAAGCACTAGGGCCTGCTCCACACATCTACCTCTGAGACTACGTACTGCAGGCTGGAGAGGACGCTAGAATTGTTTGCTCAGCGATGGAAAATATATTTCATTCTTGGTTTTCCTGCTGGCACAACAAAGAGGAATTATTATGGGGTCTCTGATCTCTAAGCCTTTACAAGCTAAATCAATCAACCCCTGCTGTACCTGACTAGAAAGATAAGAAAGAAAAAGACTGGTAGAAAGATGGAAATTCTAGTAACAAATTAGTGATACAAGGGAAAAAATGAATGGAGTTAACAGCACAAGTACTAAGGATATAACTAAGGCTGAAACCCATTCTCATGATTCTCGATGAGAACCATGGTTCTCAGCTCGTTCTGACAAATGAGGACAAGCCAAGAACCAACAGCATCTCAGCTGCATTCTCACTGAGAAAAATGAGAACAAACAAATAAATAATAATATTTATATAGCGCCCCCTGCCACAGCACTCCACTTAGAACAATTTAACACCACTTTTAATCCTCACAACAACCCTGTGAGGTAGGTTAGATTGAAAGTCACCCAGGGAGTTTCTTGCTAAGGCAAGACTTGCACCACGGCCTCCTCCTACCTCCCAGTCCAGGTACTGCACATTTAGCCACTACACCACAAAAAAGAACTGTGCATGTGCAAAATAGCCACGTGTGCCGTTCTGCGTATGTGCAGTACTTTTCCAAAAGGATGCCGGCAGTGTAACCACCACTGTGGAAAAGGGCAGCCATTCCGTGCATGCATAGTGGCCATTTTGCACGGGCACAGACTGGCTGCCCTTTTCTAAAATGGCGGTGATGTTGCCAGCACCATTTTGGAAAAGGGTCATGTATGTGCAGAACAGACCCAGTGGCCATTTTGCGGATGCACAGTTCTTTTTGTTTGTTTGTTTGCTTACGATATCTCTCGTGAGATTTCATACTGGGCCGAGATCTTGATCCCCGGCATGAAATCATGTGAGATATCTCAAGAGAACAAAAGGGGATTCTTGTTCAGCCCTAGATATACCCCCATTCCCCCCAGATTGCAGAGAGAAGCCGATGAAGATATTGAGGCATCTCCTTCAGAGATAAACCAAAGTGGGGAGAGTCACTTTTTAAGAAACAGATTCATGCCGCTGCTACTTATTAATCTATATTTGTATAATCTGCCAGCTACAGCATGGTCAGGGGTGGGTTAATTTCACCCATACTTTGGAGTCGGCAGTGTCTTCCAATTGTAATTAAATGATACCTTTCACTGGCCCAACTTCTGTTGGTGAGCATGTACAAGCTTGCAAGCTTCAACGGCAGGGCCAATAGAGGCCACGGCCTGGGCCCTGAGTCAGAGGGGGCGTATAGGGAGGCCAGTCTGGTAGTCTCCGGTCCAGTGCTTCCGAGGCCCCGGCATGGGCTATTTCTGCTGTGTCTTCTCCCTGCCCATGAATCTCAGCCCCTGGGGTGACTACTGCCTGCCCGTCCTGTTTCCCTCCCTTCACGTTCAGTAAATCACTGATTCGCGAATCACTCCTGCTAGAGGGGTGGGTGCGTGTGTACTGTATAAACACATTTACTAAGTGCTGATTGTGTGCATGGTGTACGGGAAAGCATGTGTGTGTGAAAACATAGGACACTTCTTTGTTTTTGTACGCAGACACCAGTCCAGACTGTCAATTGTTAAAGGGGTGGGGCCATGGAGGGTGCACTGGTCTCCCCAAACTCTACGGCTGGCCCTGTTCACAAAGCTCTCTCCCAGGCAAGAAAATCATGAAAAGGTCTGTGAAACAACTTGAAAGCTTGTGTACTCTCATAGGACCAATAAAATATATAAATTTACTTTGTCTGCTCTTTCTCTCTCTAATTAGTGTACAGACCCACTGAGAGAATTCCCCAATATCCCATCCCCCCCTCACCACTGCTTAATGAGTGACCAAACTAATTTAATTTCTGTCAGACTTGTATTTATTATCTTCTCTTTTCTTGATTTCAAAAATTATGAATTTAGCTAATGAAGACAGTTTCGGGAGACTGTGCTGGTCCTTTATTTATACACATTACTTGCAATCATTATTTTACAAAAGAAAAATTCCTATAGTAAGCACATATGCCTCTGTGGGGTTCACTCCGGGGATGAGTCCTATCAAACTATTCCCCGCTACTGTAAAGCTGTAACCCACCAATAATATTTTGGTCGGAATTCAGACTGGACCACTGTGCGCATGCACAAAATGGCAGCAGCTGCACAAGAAGAGCATCTTGTACGGCAGTGGCCATTTGCAGATGTGCAGTACGGCAGTGGCCATTTGCAGATGTGCAGTACGGCAGTGGCCATTTGCAGATGTGCAGTACGGCAGTGGCCATTTGCAGATGTGCAGTACGGCTGCTGCCAATTGCACATTTGCAAAAAGAAGTGGTTTTTTCGTTTGGTCTCACTGGAACTGTTGTTTGGTCCACATTCCAACAGGACCAAATGAAACACCCAGTTCTGTCAGAATTAGAACTCAAAGGGCTACCCAAAAATGTAACTAATACCCGAGAATAATAAAGCCCACTACTTTTTTCAGCTCTGCTTTAAATGTTCCACCTTGCTTTGCTGTTTTGCCTTTAGGAGTCAGCAATTTTATGGTAACTAAACAATTTTGTTCTGCGGAACAGCTTCACCAAATACACATTGGAATGATTTACAGACTTGCTGCAAATATTACAGTAGACGTACTAAGTGGGGGAAAAAACAGCCTAGGGGGAAGAGAAACAATGAGATAAAAATGTAAGGGAGAAAACATAGGTCTGCAAATGGAGAATTGATAGGAGATGGACTATCCAAGAGGGAAACAGACACAGACTGGCTACTCTCCAGATTGCAGATTGTGAGGAGCTACTGGAAAGGAGACTCCCATCCCAAACAGTCAAATTATGTTGTGAGAAGGCCAGAGTTTAACAGGGAAAAAGAGATAATGGGGAGAAACAGAGAACACGTAGGACTGACGGGAGTGAGTTTATGGTAGGTTTTAAAAACAAGGAGGGTGATTTACAGCTGACGCAGGGTGGTTTACACACACACATTTCTCCTGCATGTTTGCTGTTACATCCTGAACTTTCTGTGTGTCTAAATCACTCACCCAGATCTTACAAATATTTCTGACCTGGATAATGGGGATATTGTTTAGTGGGATGATGCCAGTTGTATATACTTTTCAGGGGATGTCTTGTTAGGGGACAAATGCCGGCACCATAACCCCCATGAAGGGTAAGCCGTTTTTTAAATGTTAAGGTACTTTTTACCTCTGACTATGGCCTATGGAATTTTAATATGTATGAAACTGTACCCGTATTTTGGAATTTGTATTTGTGTTTTGTGCCTTGTATTGTTCATCTATGGAAATCTTTGTTTTGAGGTTCTCATGTACATTTTGTTATGGCTATGGCTTAAAAGATAAAATGTATTTATATTTTACAGCTGACCCAGGGTGTTTTTACACACACATTTCTCCTGCATGTTTGCTGTTACATCCTGAACTTTCTGTGTGTCTAAATCACTCACCCAGATCTTAAACATCTGGCTCTTTGAACTTCTGCAT
>QEPC01001301.1:5559614-5650755 GCA_003113815.1 Sphenodon punctatus
GGGGGGGGCGGGAGGTTTTTTGGAAGTGATAATTAATTTTATACAGTGGGATAAGAACAGTTGGGTTGGGACAGGCGTCTTGTAGTGTGTGATGTAGCTATAATAAGTTTCCCTGCGTGGGAAATTGTAATTTTGTTATTTTGATATTGTAATATTGATTATTGTTGCCCCTGTGAGGGTTTTTGTGCATTTACATTGTGAGCCGCCTTGAGTCAGCTGTAATGCCAAGAAAGTGTGGGATATAAATTAAATTGTGATGATGTGAGGTGATGATATGTAGTAGAGGGTTTCAGAGAAAGCTTTAGGATCCCTGCGGGTGAGATTAAAATAAGGAGTTGGGTAGAGAACCTTAAATCAATCAGGGGACAGGAGGACTTGGTGCACGCCAAGCTCCAAAAAGAAATGGCGGAAGGGAGGGTGGCTGGCCCATTCAAGTCCCCACCCACCACTTCGCTGCACATACCACCACTGGGAATAGTACCAAAAAGGACACCGGGTGAATTCCGCATCATTCACCACCTCTCCTACCCAAAGGGGGAGTCAGTCAATGATGCGATCCTAGATGAACTTTGAACCATCCGTTATGTGTCTTTTGATGTGGCAACAGACATGGCTAGGGCTTGCAGTCCAGGGGTGCTCCTAGCAAAATGCAACATAAAATCCACCTTTTGCCTCCTCCCGGTCCACCCAGACGACTTCGAGCTACTAGGATTCCAATTTTGGGGAAACTTCTACTTTCATAAGGCCATGCCGATGGGGTGTTCTATCTCCTGTTCGACTTTCGAATGATTTAGCTCGTTACTTGACTGGTTGGTCCAACACAGAGCGTGGTTACGGTATGCCATCCATTATATTGATGACTTCCTGTTCATGGGACGCGCGGGCATGGGTGAATGTGAACTGCTCCTGCAAACTTTCCATTCCATTGCAAGCGAGCTGGGCGTCCCCCTTGCTCCTGAAAAGACGGCGGGGCCCACCACTGTACTTAAATTTTTAGAGATAGAACTGGACACAGTTAGGGAAGAGTCACGTCTCTCCCGGGATAAGTTGATTGCCCCAAGGAGGGTGAGCAACGAATGCCTCACACAAAACAAGGCCACAGTCCACAGCTACAGAGTCTACTGGGTAGACTGAACTTTGTCTGTAGAGTGGTGGGGCCGGGCCGGGCATTCCTGTCCCAACTCTATGCCAAGGTGTTGGCAATCTGACCCCCTATTACCATGTCCGAGTGACAGCTGACATGTGACAGGACCTTTCTATTTAGAGATTATTCCTGTCTGCTTTCAATGGAGTAAGCCTCTGGAGACAGAGGCTACTGCTTGAGGCCAAGCTCCAAGTCCAGTCCGACGCAGTCAGGTCTCTTGGCTTCGGCCTCTAGTTCAGGGGAAAGTGGTGTTCGGCACGATAGCCCCCCGCATGGGTAGACGCGGGAATAATATGCAACCTCACTTTCCTGGAGCTCTACCCCATTGTGCTGGCAGTCCACTTATGGCCTCGGGATTTCACCAACAGAACCGTACTTTTCTGATGTGACAATAGAGCAGTTGTCCACATCCTTAACACACAGTCCTTCAAGTCCTTTAGAGTAATGGGGTTAGTTAGGGACTTTGTGCTGCAATAAGCAATAATATTCTGTTTACATCTAAGCACGTCCTGGGAGTTAACAACGGCATAGCCGATGCACTCTCTTGCCACCAGATGGACCGCTTCTGCCTATTGGCACCAGAAGCCCGTGAGGAGCCCAAGTCCATGCCACCGCACATGTGGAACATTGGACGGTTGAGCTATACGAGGCAGTACAAGGTTCCCTAGCCCCCAGCACCAGAAGGGCATGCCGCAAGGCCTTTTCAGAGTTTCAGGACTTTAGAATGCACCAAGGATGGGAACTAGGCTTTCCCATCCCTGAACCACAAGTGCTGAGGTTCGCGATGTCCCTTCACTTGGCGGGCCTCGTGCCATCCACAATAGTGGTCAAATTAATGGCAGTGGCTTTCACCAGCAAGCTGGCAGGCCACCCTCCGCCAGACCAAGGTTTCTTTTCAAGGAAATTTATTGAGGTCTGGTCGCACCAGCAAAGTCCCAGAAGTGATAGCAGGTTGCCCATCACCCCAGAGATCCTCACAGCTTTGACGCGCTCTTTGGTCCGAGTATGTTTCAATGATTTCGAGGCCACCTTATTTGATGCTACCTTTAAATTAGTCTTTTTCGGGGGCTTTTGGGTGTCCGAACTTGCAGCTGCATCCAAAGGTGACCCTGCTACTCGAGTTATCAGTGATAGGGACGTCACTAGCACAGCCCAGTCCCTCTCCATCCTCCTCCGGGCCTCCAAGACTGACCAAAGGCGGGGCAGATCAACGATGGACAACTGCTTTGTCCTTGCCCATGTCATAGATAAATAATATGTTAATGTGAGAAGGGGGAAGCTGTTTCTTGCGTTCATCGACCTGTCGAAGGCATTCACTTCTGTCCCTACTGGGATCCTGTGGGCCAAGTTAGCTAAGATAGGTTTAGATTCCCACCTACTTGGGTTATTGTTTGAACTGCATTAAAATGCTAGTGCAGTTGTTAAAACTAGCTCCAGTGGAAATATTACTAATTTCTTTCCCCTGCAACTAGGCATTAGACAAGGATGCCTATTATCTCCAATTCTTTTTAATTTTTTTATCAATGATTTGGTTCAATTGGTTAATATTGCTAATCATACATTGCCTGTTATAGAGGATAGGTCGCTGTCCATTCTCCTTTATGCGGACGATGTTATTCTGATGTCTCAAACAAAGCAGGGCCTTCAAAAATGTCTAGATGCAGTGAATTGGTTCTGCTCAGAAAATTCACTCTCAGTTAATCTCAGTAAGTCCATCATATTGTGTTATGGGTCTACTCGTCCAAATTTCTTTTGGAAACTAGGGACCCGGGTGATAACACTATCATCTCGCTATACTTATCTAGTTCTTGTATTTGCATCTTCTCAGTCTTGGAGGGCCAATAATGATATGCTAAGGGCAAAAGCCATGCAGGCATTTGTTGGTATTCTGCATTTGCATCGCTCCTCTCCAGTTGCATCAATTGACCAAACCATTGGTATTTTTACTGTCCAGGTTCTCCCTCAGTTGTTGTATGGAGCTGAGATCACGGACATGGGTTCCTCCAGTAATCTGGAATTCCCACGAAATTATTTTTTATGGGCCATTCTTTATGCCCCTAGGGCAACACCTTTGCCAATGTTGCATGCTGAGGTTGGTTTGCTGAAGGTTGCAGTGCAATCTAACTTAAGAGCGTTATTTTTTTGGCAAAAATTGGTGAGGAAAAATTGCTCAGATTTAGCATCTCAATGCTACCATGAACAGAAATCCCATAGAGGCAGTATAAAGTACAGATGTGTCACCTGGATTAGTAAATTGGTGACAGAGTTCGCCTTACCAACAGGTGGAAATGATCCCCTAGAAATTCCCTTGGATAAAGCAGAGATTTATCCAAGTAGCCCAGTAGCTGCAGTATGCCAGTACAAGTGCTGTTGGTATACCGGGCCCCTTCCTGTCCGGCGGCATCCCGTACCGCTCTAGCAGAGCTGGCCTCGGAGGTGGCGTTGGGCTCCTCTAGGACCTTGGTTCTGGGGGACTTCAACATCCACGCCGATGCTGGCCTTGTCGGGGCAGAGCGAGAATTCATGGCCGCCATGACAACCATGGATTTGCCCCAGGAGGTGATCTGCCTGACCCATGTGGGGGGGGCATACCCTCGACCTGATCTTCGGTTCTGGCCTTGAGGCAAGGGGTCTGGTTGTGGGGGAGGTTACAGCAGTGCCTTTGTCATGGACGGACCATTATCTCCTTCAGGCCAATCTTCTAGCACACCCCCTCCAGAAGGGGAAAGGACCAGTTAGGATGGTCCGCCCTCGGAGGCTGATGGAACCCCAGTGGTTCCAAGAGGTCCTGAGGGAGTTAACCTTGGACTTGGATGGTCACTCTGTGGATGAGCTAGTCCAGCATTGGAACAGCTTGCTGGAGGAGGCCATTGACAGGGTGGCTCCGAGACGCCCTCTGCCTCGGTCTCGTCACCGCAGGGCCCCTTGGTTTACTGAGGGGCTGCGGTGTATGAAGCGTGTGGGCAGGAGGCTAGAGCGACGCTGGCGTCGGACTCGGTCTGTCTCCGATCGTCTTCTCCATAGGGCCCATTTGCGGTCCTATGTTGAGGCTGTGAGGACGGCGAGGAAGGAATTCCTCGCGGTCCTCATAGCGTCTGCGAAGTCGCGTCCAGCGGAGCTGTTTCGGGTGGTGCGGGGGCTGGTTAGTCCGGCCTCCCTCCGCCTGGATGGGGACTTGTCCCGGGCCCGCTGTGAGGAGTTTGTCATCTACTTCGCAGACAAGATTGCTCGGATTCAGGCCGACTTCGACGCTGGGTTGATAGCAGTAGGGGAAGAGCGCGGGGGGGCGGAGGGTCCGTCTGGTCCATCTTTATGGGGTGAGTTTCAGGAAGTGACGCCGGCCGATGTGGTGGATGTCCTGGGGTCTGTGAGGGCCACGTGTTGTCAACTGGATCCGTGCCCGTCCTGGTTAATAAAAGCTTCCGGGGAGACGTTGGGGACGGTGCTGGCGAGGGTAGTGAACGCGTCCTTGCAGCAGCGGAGGTTGTCGCCTTGCCTCAAGGAGGCGGTGGTGCACCCCCTGCTGAAAAACCATCTTTGGACGTGGATGCGCTCGCCAGCTACCGACCTGTCCCTAACCTTCCCTTTTTAGGGAAGGTTATTGAGCGGGCGGTGGCGATCCAGCTCCAGGGGCATCTAGATAGCATCGGTTTCCTGGACCCTTTTCAATCGGGGTTCCATCCCGGCTACGGCACTGAGACGGTGTTGGTGGCCTTGGTAGATGACCTCCGCCAGGAGATGGATGCAGGATGTTCAACATTTCTCATCCTGCTAGATCTCTCGGCCGCTTTTGATACTGTGGACCACAGGCTGCTGGTGAGGCGGCTGCGTGACCTGGGGGGTCTGGACGGGACTGTTCTTTAATGGTTCCGCTCATTCCTCTCAGGTAGAAGCCAGCATGTGGTGCTGGGGGATGAGACATCGTGTCCCGCGCCTTATCATGCGGCGTTCCGCAGGGTTCTATTCTGTTTCCACTGTTATTTAATGTATACATGCAGCCCTTGGGGGAGGTCGTGAGAGAGTTCTGGGTGCGGTGTCACCAATATGCTGATGATACTCAGCTGTACCTCTCCTTTTCAACTGACCCAGACCCAGCTGTCTCGTTGCTATCCCAGTGTCTGGAGGCCGTGGCGGAATGGATGCGGCAGAGCAGACTGAAGCTCAACCCCGATAAGACGGAGGTGATGTTGATGGGGAGAGCGAGGGAAGTAGTGGCTCCCCTGATTGGGGGGGTTCACCCTCCTATAGCTCAGCAGGTCCGGAGTCTGGGGGTGGTATTGGACGCAGACCTTTGCCTGGAGCGGCAGGTAGAGGCAGTCGCTAAGGCTGCCTTCCGCCAGTTGTATCTGGTGCGTAGGCTGCGCCCGTTCGTCTCCGGACCGGACCTGGCCTCCCTCATCCATGCCTTCGTCACCTCGAGGCTGGACTATTGCAACGCGCTCTACATGGGGATTCCCATGTGCCTGGTTCGGAGGCTGCAGCTAGTGCAGAATGCAGCGGCTCGTCGCCTTACGGAGACGGGTCGTCGGGAGCATATTACACCTGTGCTCCGGACTCTGCACTGGTTGCCAATAGCATGCCGAGCTAGGTTCAAGGTTTTAGTGTTGGTCTATAAAGCCCTTCACGGTCTGGGCCCCTCGTACCTCAGGGATCGCCTCGCCCTCCGCACCCCAGAGCGGCTCCTGCAGTCGGCCAGGGGTGCCTTCTTGGAGGTCCCCCGCGTAAAGCGGGGGGCCACAATGGAGAGGGCATTCTCGGTGGCCATGCCTTTGGAACTCCCTTCCAGAGGAAGCCCGCCTGGCCCCAAGCCTGTTGTCATTCCGGCGGTGTTGCAAAACCTGGCTGTTTGCCCAGGTCTTTGGGGAGGGGGGGTTAGGGTTGTGTTTTTCTCCCCTACCCTGTTCTATTGTTTTAATGTTGAAATTGTTTCCCGGGGCCCTGTTTTAAAAGTATTTAACTTGTTGATTGTTTTAAATTGTTTTATATTGTTTTATTATTGTTGGAAGCCATCCCGAGCTGTTTACAGGAGGGGCGTGGGTATAAATATTTTAAATAAATAAATAAATAAATCCTTCCTGGCCCTTTCCTCATACACAGAGACGGCTCACCGATGACCCACCATCAATTCTCTGCCATACTGCATCAAGCCCTCCATAAGATCCATCAACCAGGCCATCGGTTTGCATCCCACACCTTTCGCATAGGCGCAGCAAGCTATGCTGCAGCGCTCGGCCTGCCAGAGGGCAAAAATACAAAAAATAGGGAGATCGAAATCGGTGGCCTTCCGAACATACATACGCACATTACCACATTGACGGCTTACTTGCTAACTCCGATTTGTTTTCATCTGCAGGATTGAGACCGAGGGTCCAGCACAAGTTGATCTGGATAGCTGGCCACAGTATTGTCTATTGGGCGGGCAAGGCTGCTTGTCACTCCCACTGGGGCACCCAGCTTGGTCTCAGCAACAAGGCCGAAGTTGTCTGGAAGGCCAGGCGTGGCATGAGGTGGGAGCAGCTGATGCCGCTGATCCATGAAGCCTCAAGAGGGCAGCACCCCGATATCCTTGTAGTTAACCTCGGTGAGAACAATCTCCCCCAAACAACAGGTCTAGAGTTGGTGGTAAACATAAAAAGGGACTGGTTGGATGCGGGCAGCCTGCTGCTTGCCACCAAATTGATATGAACGCACATGCTCGAGAGGATAAAATGGGCCAACATGATCCGTCCCGGCAAGGTTGACCGGGGACGCAAGATTAATCAAGAGGTGGAGAAGTTGGTCCTCGCCCACAGCAGGGACACCATTATTCACTCCGGAATTAATTTTTCGCGGTCTGAGCTGTACAGGACAGATGGGGTGCACCTTTCTGAGGTAGGCATCCATTTGTACCTGTCAGTGCTAAAGGAAAAGTTAGTCGACTTGGTTAGGGGTGGGGATCTCAAACCAGCCAAGCAAGTGCTGGTGGTTTGCTGAGTCCAGGGTGTTAATCAACAGTTCAATAGAGTTAGCTGTGTGTTAAGTCATCTCCTTAAGAGATGGGGTCACGGGCAAAGCTAGCTTCCGACCCAGGCGGGAGGGGTGAGCTATACAATGGAGGATAGGGGTGATCCCCTTTCTGTGGCCACCACCTCCCTCCTACTTTGGTCACAAGAAGTCCCGGACATCCCCGGCCAGCCAGGCGGCTGGAGTGAGAGTGACCTAGCGCAAAAACAAGTTCACGGTACCGAGGGACATCGGACCACCCAAGTTAGATGTTATAGTTAGCAGTTAAAATCATAGTTTAGGCTGGAGCCAGGAGGGAGAATGCCCCCTCCCCGATTTTTAACTATCAGTCAATAAACCCCACAAAGTGTGCTTGTCTTCTTCTGGGGTGTGAGGGCAAAGAAAGTTTACTATCAACGTGACTGGGTTTCTGTCTCTCTCAGAAGGCAGATTGTGGTGCACTGAGCCTGCCAAGGTCTGAAGTCAGGCGCACATTCATCTCCTCCCACCTCCACCCATCTACACGCTAGGCCAAGGGGAGGTCCAAGTGTCACCATGTGGATGTTATTTATGTTTTGTTTTTTCTAGCTCAACCTTCTACTGGTTATTTACTAATATCTGTATTTGAGCCTGGCGACCCAACTGGGCCCGTTGAGCTCAGGTTGGTCAGACTCTCCAGCAGTAAGAGGTCTCACCTCTCAATGGAACACATTGATGTCATCATGTCCATGTCAGAATGGGGGGGCACCTTAATCCCACCCCTTTATATTGTAACACTGACCATGACCTGTACAGATGACTAGGATGTCACAGAGCTCCATGGAGGGGTGGAGGGCGAAGGGTCACGTGCACACATCGGGCTCAGGCTCACAAGAGCTCCATTGCATCTGGCTCAAGCCCAATGCAGATGGGATGAGCCCCAAATATGGGAACCAAGCAGGACTCTACTCTGTATACAATACTGAAGATGCTCAAAGAAAAGACAAAAAAGCCTTTCCCTGTGGGTGGTTTGTTCTAGCTTTGTCTTCTGGAGCATTTTTTCATGGTCGCAGTTAGCAACGCACTGAATGGAGCACTGACCTGTCGCAGTGTGGCCATCTCTATGTATGTAGAAAATGTACGACTGGGGTTGGAAGGGGAGACAGCCATGAGAGGATGGTTATATTAGGAAGAAGCCTCCCACACCACATGAAAATATTTGAGAACCGCCAAGTTACAAGATTGCCTATCCAATTTATATGGTCATCATTACCATAATATCTGAGCCCTTCACACAAGGCCAGCCTTACAATTTGTGGGGCTTGGGGTGAAGATAAAACGAGGGGCCCTTGGTGGACCCTCCCCCTCCATGGTGGCTCTGCCCCCTCAAGGGCACCCTCCACAAGGGCCTAGAGGTGGTCAGGTTTGGGGCCCTAGGAGGGAGTGGGGGTGCTGCACCCTATCCTGGTGAAAAGCAGGGCCACTGTTTTTATTAGAGAGAGAAAAAACATACAGAGAAAATAAGACGGGATTGCGGACACTGAAAATACTCCTGTTTTCACCACAGAGAAAATAGCAGGGTCCCCCTTTGATAAAGCCAGCCCTGCCTTCACACACTGTTTATCCTCACACACACAAGACTGGCCCAGCAACTAGAGAATGTAGCTGGGAGAGAAGGAGCTGCCTGACTGAGTCAGACCAATGGTCCATCTTAGCCCGTATTGTCACAACCTGACACGGCAGCAGGGCTCCAAGTCCAGCTCTCCAGGGTCTCTGGCAGAGGCCTCACCACCTGCGCCATGGCCCACCCTCTTGGGACAAGGGGCCATTCTCTGGACTCCTGCTCCACCACTCTGCCCACATTGCAAGTCCCTGTCTAGAGCTTGCACAGCAGGTTGGTGCATTAATCCTGGTCCCCAGGGCTTACAGTGTGGTCAATGGACACTTTCCCTAAGCTTCCCCCATCCCCCAGTGCAAGTCCAAGCCCTGGGCTGACAATGCAGGTGGGGCCTGCATTGCAAGCCCTGGGCTGACACTTGTCCTGCAGGCAGGTGGCACAATATTTTTGGCTGGGGTGGTTAACCACCTACAGCCAGACTTCTTACCACATAGTTCTGAGCCAGGAAAGCGCTAAGGCACAGAGTGATCGAGGAGCTCATCTAAAGTCACACAATTAATTGGAATATGGGTCTCCACAACTTTGTTCTTCTCACCACTGGGTCATTCCTCCTCTTCCTCCTCCTCATACCAGGAGTGCAGAACCAACAGCCTGTGGGTCAAATCTGGCCCTTTTCCATGTCCTGAATCTGGCCTATGGACCCAAGTCACCAAAAGACTGAGCTCGGGACCAGGGCTGGCCCCATGATTTGCGGGACCATGTGCAACGTCTTGGTGCGGGGGGGGGGGGTGTTCCGATCTGCATAGTTTAAATAATTTGCCAGTGCTGCCACCCCCAGGCATGGGGCCTAGGTTGGTGCGGGGCCACGTGTGACCGCACATGTTGCACATGCCTAGGCTGCCCTGCTCAGGAGAGAGATCAGAGAGATGAGGGCTTGCATTTAAAATTAGGGGATGGACTCATGGTATAGAGATCCATGACCTAGACCCATTACTTCCTCTTCCCCCCCGACCCATCCTAAGCACACCCTTTAAATGCCGCCATCCCCAACTCCTGTCTAGGAACTGGAGTGGCATAATTGGAAGTGGAGTAATTTTCATAGTGGCCTCTTGGAAGGAAATGGCCCCCACCCCTGCCTTATCCTCTCATTTTTAGTCCTACCCAACAAACGTAACATTTTCCATTTGAGCAAGAAATCTCTTATTTCACACAAAATTAATAACCAACTGTCAAATGGAAGAAGGTAGAGGTGAGGCTAAAACTCCTTTCCTGTGTCCCGTCTTTCATCACACACGCGCGCACACACACACACAGACACACACCTCCCGCTCGTTCAAATATCTGCATGGAGGGTCTGGACAAAGCTGCTATTAGTAAGTAATGGACAGTCTAACATCTGCGTTAGCTGAAAAAATACATCCCCATATGGGCAGAATAGCTAAGCTGCCCTCTGCTTGGAAAGAAATGGAACAGATTGCTTAGAAATCTGCAGCCCCCATTAGCCTGAGCAAAAGGAAGCTCCCTCCCTCCAGATGGGGCACAGGAAACCTACGCCGAGCATATATCTTAGTCACAAGAGGGGCGTCTGCAATCACTCTGGCAAAGGACAAGGAATACCACCACAGACGAGCGATAAACTAAGCACCATTTGTCACATGCACTCATTCAAAATATTGCACATACATGGGCTTCCCTATTGAGAGATTTATCTAATCAACTGAGAGCCTTTTTTGCTACATTCATTTGTTTAAACCATGAGATGGGGAACCTCCTAGGCGGCCACTTGGAGAGTTAGAACAATCTCAGCAGGCCAGATAGGAGTTGGAGGTCAAGGTGCTTAAGGGGCGTGCTCAGGATGAGGGTAGAGAGGGAAGGGTCTAGACCATGCATTCATCCCTTCCTTGAGTGCAAGCGCATATCTCAGCTCCTTTATTTATTTAATTACTTTATTTTAACTGATATCCTGCCCTTCCCATAACGGCTCAAGGCAGCTTACAATCAATAAAAAAACTCCCATTAAAACATAAAAAAACCCATTCCCCACTCCAGAAACCCTACACCTAAAACCTTCCCAAAAATGTCCCGCCACCAACCCACAACACCACACAACCCTCCAGTCAGCCCCAATCCATATCCCTGCCTGCCAAAGGTCTTACTAAACAAAAAGGTTTTGCACTGCCTCTGGAACAGTGGTTCCCAAACTTTTTGTGACCGAGTACCCCTTTTCAAATTTCCCAATGAGCTGTGGACCCCCACCAAATTTACATAAATTTGCATAAGACAGTCTTAAATTTACATACAACAACAAATAAGAACATAAGTATTTGTGAAATTTGATGATTAGCTGGTTTCATACTCTCATTTGAGAGCACCTCATAACAGAACACACTGTGGATGTGACTCTTCAGCCGTACCAGTAGACGTGAAACCCATTTTTATGTAGTTTGGGTCATAGCGCCTAACTTTTCTGTGAGCTAGATGCCTCCAAAGAATCACTACTTTGACATTTTCGACTGGTGCTGGGAACTTCATTAATTATTTCTGTCTGCCCTTCCCTATCTGGCAAGCTTGCTACTTGTCCTTTCTGCCCTGTGAGCCTCACTTTCTTTAGCTACCGGTCCATGGTATCAATTCACCAGCCTAAGAGGGCAATGCAGAAGAGAAGATCAAGCCAACAGCAATGTTTGCCAGCCTCTTACTACCCTCCAATCAACAACCATCCCTTCTCCATGTTAATTTCACCCCTTCATACCTGCCCACTGCCTGGCTCCCTCCCGTGCTCCAGCCTCACTGGAGTTTCGAGCCCAGACTAAAACTACGGGAGATTCAGAGCGAAACCGCGCCCCCCCCCCCGGCTGCCCCCTCTTCTGCTCTGCCGCTGTCACATGGTGCCAGGGAGGTGGGCGGCGGGTGGGTGCTGCTGATGTCCCGCAGCCCAGCAGCCACAACAGGTCCGGCTCCAGGAGGATGTGGCTCCTTGTGGCTACAACTTTCTGTGGATTGCTGCTGGCTCCTCCGGTTAAGTAGGGTGGGAGGGAAGCACTCTCCCCCCCCCCCCCCCCCCCAAGGCTGCACGCTGCAGCCCCAGACTTGTTGGGCTGCGCTTGCAGACAGACACCTCTCCTGGGAGTGAGGCAAGTCACACTACAAAGTTCGTGCCCACTGCCCGCTTGCAGCCTGCACCTGCTAGCTTTAAAAACCCACTGCTTTGAAGGGATTGCTGAGGGCAGAAGTGCCTTAAACTTCTTCCGCTTGTGTCAGTGGCTGAGCTCGGAGTCTGTGCCATGCCGACACCGAGCCCAGTCACCATGCCGCGCAGCTCAGCAACACAAAAACAAAACAAAAACCAAGCAGGACACAAGAGGAGGCCTGCGGGCCCCCTGCGGGGGTGTTGCGGACCCCAGGGGTCCCCAGACCACAGTTTGGGAACCAATGCTCTGGAAGATGCTCAGACTCGGGCTCAAGCAAACCTCTGGGGGAAAGGAGGTCCAGGACCTTGGACTCGGACCCAGCCACAATCATCCATGCTTTTATTACCTCAAGACTATTGTAATGCACTCTGCGTGGGGCTACCCCTGGTGACGGTCCGCAGGCTGCAGCTGGTGCAGAATGCGGCGGTTCATGTCCTAAAGGGGACGGGCCGACGTGAGCACATTACCCCAGCGCTCCGTTCTCTGCACTGGCTGCCGATAGTCTTCCGGGCCCAATTCAAGGTGTTGGTGTTGACCTTTAAAGCCCTAAACGGCCTGGGCCCCACCTACCTGCAGGACTGCCTCACCCTCTGGATTCTGGATCGACCTCTGAGGTTGATGGGGGGCACCCTTCTTGGGGTCCCCCAGGTTTCCCAGGTGTCGACCATGAGGAGGGTGTTCTCGGTGTCTGCACCGCAGCTGTGGAACTCCCTCCCACTGGAGGTCCGCCTGACTGCTGACCTCCCCTCTTTCCGTAAAAAGTGTAAGGCCTGGCTGTTCCTCTAGGCCTTTGCCGAGGGAGATGGGATGGGTGGATTGGGTTAGGGTGGGGTTTTATTGTTTTGGGGGAAGGGTTTAATGCTGGGGAATGTTGATTTTAATGAATTGTATTCTATGTGTTAGCTGCCCCGAGATGTTTGTAACAGGAGGGGGGCAGCATACAAATGCAACTATAAATAAAACACTGGAGCAGGCACCGAATGCTCCGCCACGCAAGCCCCGTCCCAAAGACAAAACAAACAAATGGAACCCACAGGAGGCCACTTCTGGCCAATCACAGGGGCCGCGATGGAGCATGGTAGGACAGGCGGTCTTTCAGATACGTGGGGCCCAGGCCACTTAGGGCTTTAAAGGTCAAAACCAGTACCTTGAATTGTGCCTGGAAAGCTATAGGCAGTCAGTGCAGACGCCAGAGCACTGGTGTAATGTGCTCACAGCGACCTTTCTCCTGAGCTCACTCTTTCAAGTGCTTGAGGTTCGGGACTGGATTGTTGGGCTAGATCAGTGGCGTAACAAGACTGTGGTGGACACAGGCTTATGTTCCAATTATGTTCCCGCTACACGGAAATGGAGTCTCCCTAAGGAGCAGCTCTTGCAATGGGGCACCCAGCCAGCGTTGGCTGGCCCCCACAAAGGTGGTGGTGTCATCCTGGATCCCAGCAAGCCTCTTACCAGTACTTAATTTGTAAAACCTGAATGGTTAGGGCCAAAGACTGCCCAGCAGGCCATGCCCCCTCCCCAGAAGCCACGCCTCCATTCCACAGCTTGTTAGAGCAAGGAAATGGAACCCTATTCTCCATGTAGCAACCCAACCACTGGACTAGCCTGCACCTCTTCAACTGAATGTAAAACAGGAATTCATGTGATTTAATCCATATGACCACCAGTGCAGGGTGTCGGGCAGGAAAGTCCTTAGTAAAAGCCAAAGAAACCATCTAGAATTGGGGGGGGCGGAGGAGGGTTATTTTCATTTCTAACCCTGAAATGGCCAGCATCAGCCTTTTCTTGGTCTTTCACATTTCTGGATGCACACTCCTCCTGGGAACATTTCCCAGGGCTCTCACCCCCCACTGAAATTAACTGCTGGGGCTCAGTCCTGGAAAGCCTCCCACCCACAAATTAAGTCCTGCCTTTGACCTATGGAGTGGCAGCAGTCCCGCCAGGAAGGAAGTTTTAAAAGTGGGTGGGGGTAGAGCCAGCTCTTCACCCCAGCCTACTGGGAAAACTTCCTTCTTGGCAGGTCTCTTTGCAAACGTGCTGCTAGAAAATTTTCCGACGGGTGGGAGCTGAGGGTTGGCCCTGCTCCCTATCCTGTCAACTCTGAAAATGTTCTAGCGGTGGCTCAAACTGTTTTCAGAAAGAGCCCCCACCGAGGGCTGAAACACGATCTCGATAGACTCGCTTTTCTCAACAAGAATCCAGTTCCTAGGCTGGTTCTTGCAAACGAGAACATGCCGAGAATCTCAAGAACAGCTGTACCCCACCTACACTTGCAAAAAAAAAAAAGGAAGAAAAATGGGGGGGGGGGTTAAAAATACATTTACTCACTGGGAAGACTGCTCCAGCCACTGGTTCTTGCTGCTGGTTCTCTCCCCGCTTGGCTTCTCTGGGGGGGCGGGAAGGGAAGACGCAACCAAAGAGGAGGCCAAAAACAGAACAAAAACTCTGCACATGAGTTAAATGGCCACTGGGGCTGTTCCGTGCATGCGCAGCCCTTTTCCAAAATGGCGGCGATGCTGCCAGCATCATTTTGAAAAAGGGCTGAGCCTGTGCATGAACAGAATGGCCCCGGTGGAAATTTTGCACATACGCAGGGATTTTATTTTATTTTTTTGGCTTGATCTCAATCCCAGCCAAAATCTCTCAAGGTATCTCGTGAGAATCAATTTTGATTCTAATCTCAGCCCTACCCTTGCTCCAAAAGGGGGGAGAAGGGCATCTGTACGACAATAAGCAGAGCCAGTGTGGTGTCATGGTTAAGTGTGCAGGGACCCCAGTTCTAGTCTCGCCTTAGCCAGAAACTCACTAGGTGACCTTGGGTCAGTCACACCATTCAGCCTAACCTACCTCACAGGGTTATTGTGAGCCCAGGCTCAACTGAGACCCCTAGCTACATCTAGCAAGTATGCAAGAGGGCAGAGTGTTGGGTTTAAAATGTCCCCTTACATCGGTAAATGAAGACAATCACATACAAAACAGCTGTGCCTAGGCAACTAGGGGCATTCATTTTATTAATTGAGAAAAGGATCTCCACGTTGCTGGATCATTTAAAAGTCCAGTCCAGGACTGCCTCTGCCCTAGAATCCAGAAGACTTTAACATTTAACTGTAGGTCAAATGATGGGGCAGATTCTTTCACTCATGGAAGGATGATGTGGGTCTTCTCAATGTTGTAGTTCTGGGACTCCAGTACCAGCTACTGTGCTCATCCTTAGGAGGTAATTTATTTATTTATTTTCTCCTGGAGTTTGGGAGATTATTTTTTTAATCTAAAGTTATAACAGCTACTTCCCTCCTGCTGCCATAAGCAGTATATCAATCAACAGTATTCTCTTGTTAATATCGTCTCATTCAATTAAGGAACCCAAGAATTAAGGGAATTAGAAAGCGGGCACAAAGCAGACCTATCAACCTCTGTGAGAAAAATACCCAGGCTTGCCAAACCACACCGAAGACTGAAATAGAAGTTATTGTAACTGCAAAAATGGGATTCACGGTAGGTTAGGTTTAATTTTCTTTAGGTCAGAATAGCTCTTCTTTAAATCATACTTCTCTTTTCTGTACCTAATGTATAAAATATTGCTCCAAAAAGGGGGAGAAAGGCATCTGTATGACAATACGCAGAACCAGTGCGGTGTCATGGTTAAGTGTGCAGAGACCCCAGTTCAAGTCTTGTCTTAGCCAAAAACTCACTAGGTGACCTTGGGCCAGTGACACCATTCAGCCTAACCTACCTCACAGGGTTATTGGGAAGATTAAAAGTTGTGTTAAATTGTTGTATGTAAAGCACTCCAAGTGCCATGGGGGGGCTATATGAAAATTATTATTATTATTATTATTATTAATAATTATGTTGTTACAAAATTCGCTACAAAGTTATTAAAACAGAGAGACAATGACACTGATCCTATTCCCTGCGGAGCCTGCGCGGAGCGGTACGTGCGCACAGCCACATGCAAACCATGCGGCGCCTCATAGGGGGTTATCGAGTCTCACAGAAACCATGCTTGCATGTGCACACTGTTTCTGTGGGACTCAATGCACCCCCTATGGGGTTCTGCACAGTTTGTGTGCAGCTGCACGTGCATATTGCTCGGCACGGGCTCCACAGAGAATAGGATCGGGGCCACTAACTGAATGCAAGTCAAGAGAATTTTTTTCCACTGCAAAAGGGACCCGAACTCCCCTCCAGCTACCCATCTTATTATGAAATTTAGGAGTCCTATGTACTTTGAGATTTTCCATTCCTCTAACAAATTTAGTTGAAATTGCACGCACACACACACAAACTGCGTAAACCTTCTCTACTTAGGAAGCTAGGCGAAAAGATGGACAATAAGGTTATAGCAAATAGGGATGTGCATGGAGTCAAGTGTTTGTATCTGTATTTGTGTTCTTGGTATTTGCATTTATTTTTATTTTTACACATGTTCACTTCATTTTCCCCATCGCTGCCAATGTGGGAAACACAATGAGCACAGGTCGCTGCGTATGGGTTATTTTGGCGCAGAAATGCAGTGAGGCTCTGCCAGTTTGACAGGCCTATAAGGAAAGGAAAATGCAGTTAAAACTGCTGCTATGTCTGCTACCAATTTTAAAAGGGGGGCACTGGTTTGGGTGAGGGTGGAGACTTGGTGGGAAGATTGTAAGCTTGGGAAGGGATGAGTGGGGCTTGAGTCGGGCTCAGAGGGGTTACTGTGTGAAGGGAGGAGTGGGGCTTGATTATGGCTCAGGGAGGTTACTGCATGGAGGGAGGAGGGGGGCATGATTATGGCTCAGGGACGTTACTGTGTGGAGGGAGGAGGGGGGCATGATTATGGCTCAGGGAGGTCACTGGCTTAGGGATAGGATTGCTGGTTTGGGGAAAGGGGAGCAGGGCATGGGACTATGCTCAGGGGAGGTGTTGCTGGCTTGGGGAGACAGGGAAATGAGGCTGCCAATGACTCCCCATTTCTTCCTGACTGGGCTGGGCTTTGCTTTGCTGGCCTGGCTGCAGTGCCGATGACTAAGACAGGTGGGGAGGGCTCACTACAGGATTCCCAAGCAGGCAGCTACAATGAAACTCAGAGAGCAGTCAGGCTCTTAGCTGGATATGTGCGGCAGCTTTGGGGGTCCAGTTTGAGACCTTGGATACCACATTTTCAGGGAATTTTGAGGTCATTTAAAACCCAAATGCACAGCTCCTGTATTTGTGCTTCAAATAAGGAACCTGAAATGGGCTTTTGTGTTTGTATTTTTTATCAAAACCTGCCTACACAGCCCTTGTAGTAAATAAAAAAGCAAGAAAACAAAAGGAGTGCTCCACAAAGCATTATTGTTGGATAAATCAAGTCTTCTTATACTTCCTGCTACCATAAACAGTCCACCCCCAGCCGACTTCATGTACAAATTCCAGAATCCCTTGATAATCTTACTCAATGCTGATATTCAATCAATCAACACTTTTCCTGATACATTGAATTAGATAAGTAGAAAGAGGAGAATCCCTAGGACTCAAGCAAAGCTCTGGCCATGAACAGAATTGAACCTCTGATGGTATCGCCAATAGATTACTCTCCTGTGGCCTTTTAAATGCTGCTTACTAGAGAAGGCCTACCTGCAGCCAGATTTAAGTAAAAATAGAGCTGTAGCTACCATGCCCACAGAAAGAAACGGGGATTATCAGTAAGAAAACTCTTTTAGAAAACATTCCAGTGGACAGTAACATAATGTGACCAAAACCTGCCCTTCTTGCCTCACAGCTGACTGGAAATAGCAAATTAGAACAATGCATTGGGTCTAACGATAGATCTCACTATAATTAAAATTAGGATTCATTCCCATGAGACTTAGGTTGTAAGAAGGGTTATGAGAAAATGAGATGTACATCTTCAGAAGTGTCTACATCAGACAGCCATGGGTACGTTGAGTTTTTCAAAATGTTTTTAAAAGCAAACTTTTAAAAATGAAATCACACACGTATATAACATTCCTCCTTGAACCAGTGATGTTCTGGTTTCCCTTTCTAAGCTCTATCACTTGTGCTACAGAAGCAACACCTAGCGACTTCTTGTTTGCGGTTGTTAAGATGCTGTGGCAACATTTGCAGTGCTGCTGGGTAGCTAAGTTTTGGGGCAGCCATACTAAGAGTTCTGAGTTTTATACCTGATTTGTCTTTGGGTCAGCTTATTTAGAAAGTGAAGGAACGTTCTACTTCCCTACTTTGTAGAGGAGGGAGTTTACTGGACGGAAAAAAGACGAAACAGAGAAAAAGCACGATCAGGAGGTTAAAACTCATGAGCTTTAGTACCCCAGCCTGCTGGTCATTTTTCCAGGCTACAGATCTGTGGTTGGAGGATATCAGCATCTCTCTCTCTCTTTCTCCCATTCCCCTCCCTCTACCTGAACAGGAACATCCTTACAGTTAAAGAAGAGATGGTCCCTTCTTTCTTAAACATGGAGTTGAAGACATATTCCTCCTCCTATTTTTACACCTATGCTGGTATCTGCCAAGAGTGTTGAGCAGATGCCATGTTGTTGGGATATGGGGCAACAAGAGGTGTAATTAAATGCCTTGCTGACATAATGCAGATGGAGTTTAAACTCAGGTCTCCCAAGATACATTCATTCTCTCTTTAGACTCTATTCCAGCTAGTACTTGCTGGCAGTTAAGAGGCCACATAGAGGGCCCTGCACACGATGTAACAGTAGTACACACATCCTACTGTGTGACAAATCCTTATTCTCTCTGTTCTACAGTAGAGCTGAAACAGGTTTGCTACTCGTGGGTAATTTTGAATACCATATCGGTTGCCTGATGAGCTACCCAAGCACCCATCGGGCACCTGGTTACCTAAAAATACGGTAACCAAGTTACAGATTTACTGATCAGTACATGGATACAGGAATTGGTAACGTGGTACGGGAAAGTCAACAAAATGGCAGTGGTCGTTGGAAAATCAGAATGAAGAAGGTAAATCAGTACATCGGGTATTCCATCGAGCACTAATACTCAGTGTTACTGACTTTTGTCAAGGTGCCACAGCTTCAATGGGTATACCCGATTTGATGGGGACTCCCTCCAGCTCTATTCTAGAGCATTAATCATGCAGCAATTTGAAAGACCAAAGCTTCAGAATGAAAACCCATAATCTTCCTAGCACAGTATTACGGGCCAAAGCTTCTCTAATAGTCGGTTTTCTATATTCCGACACCTTCTGCCACCCTATTTATTCTTTGCAAGAATTTCTGCTGTGACAGAAATTATCTAAGACCAAAGCTATTGGCTGCCTGACCGAGTGAAAATGCAGTTTTATAAACAGATGTGGGAGCTCTTGCTTCATCAGGCCTTAACAAGAAGGGGCTTTGCTGTGGAAATCTCACTGCACACTTTATCGGGTCTTAATAAGCAGCTTTAATCCTTGTCAGGTTAAGATTAAATGGAAATGCTAACTCTAAGTAGTAATTAAGTCGGTCCCTTTCCACTACAGGAGTGGAGTCCAAAAGACACACATGCTTTGTTAGGGACCAAAGAAAACATATCCGATGTTGAGGTCAAATCGTGCTGTCTGGGGTCAATCCAGAGTAATCTTAATGGCTTCTGACAGAATTACTCCAGAGAATAAAATCTGAATTATAGCTTTCCTATATAAATGATGAGTATACATTTACAACAGAACTGGGTGTTTCAATGGGTCTGATAAGGATTCAGATTGGCAAAACTCTGATAACGATCGGAAAATGTCCGGTATTTTGTGCATGTACAAAACAGCCCCTGCACAACAAAACAGCGGCCACTGTACCACAGTGTGGCTATTTGTGCATGCGGCTGTGGTCATTTGTGCATACACAAATCATTTGATCCGAATGCCAAGCAAATAATATTCTGATCAGAATTCCAATCGAAATTCCAACAACCATTTTCTTTTCACAGAACTGTTCAACGATACCGGAACAGCTGTTTTGGACTAGCCCTAGTTTGCCTCAACTGCTCCCAAAATTTTTGCCTGTGCAACCCTATTTAGAAACTAGAACAACAAAAAACGTACCAGTTTAAAAAAACCACTTAAATGCACAAGACATAAAACCCAAAAAACAGGGAAATTAAAACACAATTACAACTACAACACATATAGCAAAACACATGTACATAACCATAATATATCTACTACCTTACAATCCATAGCTTCATTACTTACAAGTAATCATGGTCACTTATCTATTTTTTACATTTAAAATAATTAACATAATTAGACCACACAAACACACAACAAAGTGCATTTACTGTGCTTGGCAGGGCACCCTTTCCAAGGTACCATCATCTCAGTAGTGAGACAAACTGGATACGTACTGAAATTGCATACAATTTACAGAATGAGCAGATAACCCTTCCCAAGGTACTTCCCAATCACCTGAAGGTACTTGATTAACTCCTGTAGAACTGAACACCGTGTATTGAACAAATAGGGGACACATCCCAACATAGTGTAATCCCTGCCAAGCACAGTAAAAATGCACTTTGTTGTGTGTTTGTGTTGTCTAATTATGTTAATAATTTTAAATGTACAAAATAGATAAGTGACCATGGCTACTTGTTGTTAAGTAATGAAGCTATGGATTGTAAGGTAGCAGATATATTATGGTTATGTACATGTGTTTTGCTATATGTGTTGGAGTTGTAATTGTGTTTTAATTTCCCTGTTTTGGGGGTTTTATGTCTTGTGCATTTAAGTGGTTTTTTTTAACTGGTAAGTTTTTTGTTGTTAATTTCTTGTGTTTTTTCCCTTGTTGTTAGTTTAGTTTTTTGTTATGATGGTTGTTGACTTAAGTTTTGTTCTCATTGTATGTCATTGGTCAGAGGGTTTGACATGATGACAAACACTAACTCCACACCTAACAGCATCCCCTGCTCCGCCCAGCAGACCTGTCCCCTCAGTATCCCCCAAACAACCCCCCCCACCAGACCTCTCCCCTCAGTACCCCCCAACCAAACCCCTCCCCTCAGCAATCCCTGCTCCTCATACCACACGTACCTCCTAATACCATTTCCCTTGTGCTCAGGATCGTCCCACCAAAGCACACTTATTGCTGACTGCTCAGAGCTTCAGCTCTCTGAAGCAGAAAGCCTTTGTGATGTCACCAGGTGCTTAACTGATCAGCTGGTGACATAAGTGAAGCACAAAGCTGAAAACTCCATACGTACTGAGCATGTGCGTACCAGCAGAACCAGCAGAACTGATTTTCAATCACTAATAACTCGGTTTTGGCTGCATCTATCAGTATCATGTTTCAAAAGCACTTGTTATTGATCTCATTCTCGAAGCCTGTGAAGTTTGGGGGCTCAACTCATCCAGGGGGAGGAGATATTGATGATTCAAATACGTGAGGACGGTGTGAATTTTGACCACACGCAATTAACGTTTAAGCAGTTATAAGATTTTATTTTCCCAATGGATCCTTTTCAAACTTTGTGGATATGATGGTCCTCACAACTTACAGCCATGGTTAAATTTTTAGAAAGGTAGGTCAAGCGGTTTCCTCAAAATCGGGGCTTCAGCAGTCCCCTGTTTATAATGAACAGTGGCTGTGCATTTAAGTTTCTTCCAGCTACCGCTGGAAGAAAATCTCATGGCCCCAGACAGCAACGAAGACAGGCCAACTATATCCAGTATTATTATTATTATTAGACATTTATATAGCGCCAGTCGTATGACCTGGTGCTGTACAGAACACAGAACTAGACGCGGTCCCTGCCTATGGCTTACAATCTATTAATTGGGATCACAACTAGAGCTGGACAAATACAGTACTTGCAAATTTGGCTCCTTCCAGGTCCAGCAAAGTGGATACAAAACACTATTGATGCCCACTTTGTTCCAATATGTGTTTGGGTTTTTGGCTATAGCTGGTGGGAGAAACTATCAGGTAGCTTGATCCATCACACAGCTGCAGTATTGGTAGGCAATCGTGATCAATTGTTACATCTGCTAACATCACTCGTCTTCTAGGCACTGAAGACCCTAAGATGATGACATTTTTGGGAGAAAGCTATTTTATATCTGCTTCAAAGGTCTGGAAAATACTTTAATTAAAATTTCTCTCCGTGTATAAATCCTATATTCTTTATAACTTATAGGAGGAGCCTAGAGCCAAAATACTGTAAATAATATGCAAATCCAGTAACATGTCTGAAAATCACAAATTCATGATAGTGCAGCGTGATGGCTTTAGAGGCATCTCTTCAAGTGACTTACGCAGCTCTCATAATGCAGAAATACTCATGCTTTGCAATTCATGCCTGTAATGGTAGGTGTACTGTCTCTTTAAATTTGTAGCCAAACTCAAGCAGGCAGCAGATGGAGTCGGTTCTAAGCAGATGTTGTACAGTAATACAGGGGGGAGAAAGAGCTTTATGATACTAATTGTTTTATATATATTCTAATAAATGTCCTTGTCAGGAGGGGGGAACGATTCTATGATTTATTAACGCTGTCAAATAGCAATGCTTGTAAACATTTTACAGCAAAATGAGCTACATTGTGCTGCCGTGCACTTTGTAGGATATTTTTATTGACGAATCGCCATGTTTAACCTGACTTCCTATGGAAAGAAAGCTTACGGGATCAGATTGTGTGTGTACATCTGCCTTTAATGTTTTTTGATCCTCTAGGCTACTTTTGGCCCAATTTATTAGCGGGACAGAAGACTAAAATAATAAGAGGAAACCCAAACTTTTGAAACAGTGGGTGCACCGCACTATAATCCCCTTTTATAGTCAAAAAAACTCTCAAAGCCATTTTTCATGCCTTCATCCAATCAGGAAGCACGAATCACACTATGCAACTCATGGGTCCAATCACATTGCACAAGCAGAGGATTGCTGACAACACAGCTCTAAAATAATTTGCTCTTTACATTCTAAAAGCTGCCCATAAGAGGTATTTGGAAGAAGTATAACGCACACATCCAGCTAAGTCACAAATGAAAACAAGGCTACGTTTGTCATCTTATTCTATACAAATAACTTGAGTGCTCAACCCATCATAACAGCTTGAGTGCTCAACACATCATCTCAGAGGCCCTCAATTTAGCAAGAAACCAATTGAGAGACCACCTGAGCTAGCTCCTAAGTATTATCATTTGCTTTGCTACAGTGAAAGAATTTGAAGGACAAAGTGTTCGGATGTAATGAATTACCCAGCTTTAAGTTCTTATATATCAATTAGTGCATAACATTTTGTTTGCTTACAATCTACAATCTAAGGCTGCATCCACACTGTTACAATCTAAGGCTGCATCCACACAAGACCGTACTGATGGGAGAAAGGAGGGAATACCAGGCGAGTGCAATTACAGCTAACATACCTACTTGCAAAAATGGGCATAATCATCAATACTGTGGCACCTGGACCCTCTTGGATGGTACCTGTTTAATGCCTAGTAGGGATGGGACTAACAGTATTGGATTAATCCGATAATGCCGATAATTGTCGATATCGGATTAATCTAATACCGATAATATCGATATCGGTATATATTTTTTTTAACATTGCTGATTTTTTGGATCTTTAACATTGCGGCCATTTTAACATTTAACTCCTTGCCACCGGAGGTTCATTTGAGCCCGAGCATCTTCCGGACTTGGTGTAAGACTTTCCTGTTAGTAAAGGCATTTGGTGGGCAGGGGTATGGGGCGGGGGCGGGGAATGGGGAGGTGGTATTGGGTGGGTTTTGTGTGAGGTTGGGGGAGATGGGTGGGGATAGGTGGGAGGTTGTTGGCAGGGGTTGGTGTGTGTAAGATTTATTTGGTAAATAGTATTTTAATGGTTTTTTAAATTATATTTTATGTTTTTTGTAAGTCATCCTGAGCCTTCAGGGAATAAATAAGCCTTCATAAATAAATGAAATAAAGAAATTATACTGTTTATCACTTATATAGCACTTTCTGTGTGTTCAAAGTGCTTTACAATCCATATCTACTTGACCTTCACAAAAACCTTGTATAGAAAGTCATTATTATTCCAACTTTACAGTTTAGAAACAGAGGCCAAAAACCAGCTACTTGCCCAAGGCCACTCTGTAAGTTCACGTCTAAGACTAGATTTAAATCCTAGTCTCCCAGTTTCAAGTCCAACACCTTATCTACTGAGGCTGCGTTCCCACCTGCAGCAGCGGTGTCGGCAGCGGGAGGGAAGATGCAGTAGTGCCAAGGTGCCAGCCGATGAGAAAAGAGCTGGTGCGAACGGGGACCTGCCGCAGCTTCTCTCGCGCATGTGACGGCGCAAAATCCTGCCCTGACATGCGCGAGAGAAGCCGCAGCAGATCCCCGTTCGCACCGGCTCTTTTCCCGTCGGCCGACTCCTCCGCGCTACCGCATCTTCCCTCCCGCTGCCACCACCACAGGTGGAAACACAGACTAAGCTGCACTATCCCTGTGGGAGAAGTGTCATGGAAAATATCCAGGATGTTTCCACCACAGATCTGGCAACCGTGTGCTAGATCCATTCAAGGATCCCATTGTGTGCTAACCCTGAGACAATCCCATGGGCCTGTGATGGGGATTTTATATGATGTTTGAATCAGGCCAGAAAACATCAGGATCCATTGAAGGAGAAACTTGTAATAGCAACATCCAAGTAGGAGAATGTAATGTTCTCCATTTCTTTCACCAAAACACTTTTTGTTATCTTCCTGATTCCACATTTTGTTGCTAGAATAGGCAAAATTCCTCTCTGATTAAAGCAAAAAACTGTTGTCTTGTTTACAATACAGCACTAGGATTCTGCAAACCCTAAAACCAACAGAAATTCACAAAATATTCACGTAGCTGAACCACCTCCCTTTCACCTTCACGTAGCTTGAACCACCTCCCTTATTTGGCGAGGGAGAGGGGTAAAGGGTGGGTGGGGAGGATGGTGGCTGGGTTTTTTCGCCTCCTGTTGTGTTTTAATGTTTTAAAATGTCTTAAAATATTTATATTATATTTTATATCTTTTATTGTTGTTCGCTGCTCTGAGCCGCCTGCGGTGGGAAGAGCGGGGTAGAAATGTATTAAATAAATAAATAAATAAATTAAAAACCAATTATGTCCAATACCCATTTCCTTGCAAGCCAATGGATCAATACCTGCTATATCAACAAAATTATTTCCTAAATTATTTACCACATCCTTTTTTTAAAAAATTACAAAAATAAAAATGCAGAGAATTTTCAAAACCAGTTTATCTTAATATTTTGTCTAGGCAAGATCTTTTTTGGAAAGAAAAAGGTATAGTAAAGAACATCTTATACCAACAATAAGAAAGAAACTGGTGACAATTTTACTATTGTCCCAATGTAAGCTTTCCAATTAGCTACTTATGGCATAAGCTAAAAGCATACGGAAATTTTTAACCCAGATATGATCTTTATGTTGGCAGGTTTCCTTTAAAATTATTCCGTAGCAAAGAGCAAAAACCAAAATACAATTATTTTTATAATGGGGGGGATCACATTGTTAAGATTCTTACCTTGTTTTATTTCTGTCGCTTTTACTCTTTCCAGTTTAGCCGATTTCTCCCCCCCAGGATTTTGACCTTTATTACTTGCTGACAACACATTTGATAAATAGCTTTTTGCTGCGGTAGTTGATGTTGAGCCATCTGGTTTTTCTCTAGAGAGCCATGTGTTATTCATAATGGCATTTTGTTTTCGCCTTCCCTGGAGAACAGCACCTGCATGTTGATTTCCTGTTTGCCTATGGAGTATGTCACCAAATTTAGACAACTGGTTCCTCCCTTTCACGCTGCTGGAAAGGGGGCTGTCTGAAAGTTCCAGCATATTGTTTGTTGTTGACATTACAGGGTGGGAAGCCATGGACTGCTCTTCATGGATTGGATCAGAAATAGACAGCAAATTGCATTCCACCTCCAGATTCGAATTGGAAGAAGCCATCGAGGATACCTGAGGAGAACAGACGAGAAGAACATGTTATTTTGGAATGGTCACAATTTACCCTGTCTGAAAGCCTGGATATGGTAGCCTTAAACTCATACTCATAAGTCATAACACATCACAACGCTATAAGTTGTGCCCCAGAATTTAACTGTACCATGGAGAGCAAGTTAAGGCTACCTTACCCACAGAGCTGGATCCATAACAGTGCAGCCGGTGCATAAGGCACCTTGTGTTGGGCCGGGAGGGGGGTTAGGACTGGACCCTATACACGACGTCTACAAATAAACTTGAAACGACAACGTGAGGGTTAGAAGCACCTGCACAAAATACTGGCCCAGCAAGCATCAAAAGCAGAAAACCTCAGCCTCTGGAAGGCCCATGACAATTCAGGAGAAGCCTCCATACACTGGCCCCATAAATAAACTAGAAACAACAACATATGTGTAACATACAGGCCTACAAGACAAGGAGCCCCAACCACTGAAGGGGATGTTATGCTTCGTTTTTATAATAAATGAATCACCATGTGCGATAAGGATCACAAAACAAACATACATGTTACATACATGTTCATAAATGGGTACTCTGTTAACATTATATGCCCATGTCTGGTGTCATATAACTCAAAATTAAGAGAGGAATGTAAAACATTATGAAATATTGAATGGAAACTTAGTATGTAAGAGATACAAAATGAAAAGACACCAGGGTTGACCCCAAACCCCACAGATCCTGCGTGCAGACACGCATGTATGCAACTGCATGTACAACTCCATTGCGAGCACACTGCACCTTGCGGAAACCATACACAGGAGCCGCGGGCCTTGGGTTCGGCCCCATTAAATGTAATCAAAGGAAAATTCAAGAACAGACTTTGAGCCCAAAAGGAGACAGCCGCTCTGTCTGAGAGGGACAGGCAGAATGCACAAAACTGAACAACAACTCAATAGGGAGCGTCAGTGCTGTCACGGGGTTGGGGTCCACTACTCCACTTTTCTGGGTTGGGTGACTCAGTTTCCCTCACTTGCAGCCCATCTGAATCAGTTCTCTCTCTAGCTGATTCAGTCCTGCAAAGGGGACAACACTTTTGTCACCCAAGCTCCAGAGACTTCCCGCTCACAGACTCTTTCTCTCTGGGTTCGCAAGTGCTTGAGGGCACAAGATACTCAGACTGTGTTTCCCAGTGTGAGACGACAGAAAGAACTTCTGAGTAAAGAAGAAAGTTTATTGATTACATAAATAAAGATAGTTTGAATGCAGAGTGGCAATTAAAACAAAAGTAAATAACGCAATCCTAGTCTGTACTGAGAAGGCCCCTAGTTAAGATCTTACCCTACAGAAAGTCCATGCGCTTGAATCCGTTTCTCAGCCAGATGTAGTGAGGCTGGGCTTTGAGTTCTTAGAAGCAAAGTCTCTTCTCTCAGTACATGGCTTCAACAGGCTGGCTGACAGGCTTCTGCCTTCCAGCTATAATCCAAGACTCAGCGAGTCCTAGGTTGAGTGAGTTCCCAACTGACACTGTTTTCTATGGGTCCGAATGTCCCGTATAAGTCCTCGGGGGGGGGGGGGGGAGGAGTTTCTTCTCAGGTCTTCCAGAAAGTCCTTTTGTTTTCCCCTCTTCTCTCCTGAACCTGTGGGCTCACTCATGTATGCAGTTTGCTTTTCACTTGCATTCTTAAAACTGCTGTTATAGATACTCACATCTTTTGGAAAGACCTGTTTACATATCAATGCTGTGCTGCTCCTATTTCACAATGTCTCCTCTTTTGCAATGTTACAGTAATGGTTTAACATCTCTCAGCTTGGCATCATTGTCACAGATTGATTTCTATAACTTAATAGTACACGTTACAAACTGGTTTTGACAAATTAACAGTGCATGTATGTTCCCTCTGGTCATGTGTGACCCTATGTTCCTTCGTGACAAGGAAAACTCTGGAAGAACTGAGAAAAGTATTTAAGAGAACCATCAACTGACAAAATAGAGATACCTTCAACCATTTTACACTGACCAACTCTGCAACCACAAGCAAGAAAACCGCACCCAGACAAGATCCATCACGGGTGTGGGGGAAAAGAAAAGACTTCAAGCAGGAATCATTGACTGATTAGGGTAAGATAAGCTTTGAACTCACGTAGTAAGATAAATATGTAAAGATTATGCAGTTCTATTTATTTTCTTTACTTATTTAAGAATTTTATATCCCGCCCCTCCTGCCACAGGCAGCCCGGAGCGGCTAACGAAACTAATAAAAATATAAAATATTATATAACAGGTAAAAACATCATCATACAGTAACACTAAAATAACAGGGGAACAAATCTACCTCCACCCTTACCAATCTTCCCGCCCCCAACCCACCCATACCCCTCTCCCTTGCCAAATGCCTGATGGAACAGCCAGGTCTTACAATTCCTACAAAACGCTGGGAGGTCTGGGGCCAGACGGGCCCCCACCGGGAGGGAATTCCAAAGGCGTGGCGCGGCCACTGAGAATGCCCTGCTGTGTGCGGCCCCCTGGGAAACCTCCAACACTGCGCCCCCAGATGACCGAAGGGGCCGGTCCAAAACTTGGGGAGTGAGGCGATCTCACAAATAAGCAGAGCCCAGGCCGTGGAAGGCTTTATAGGTCAAAAACAACATTTTGAATTGAGCCCGGAAGACTATTGGCAGTCAGCGCAGAGATTGGAGCACTGGTTAAACGTGCTCCCGGCGGCCCAGTCCCACCAAGAGCCGAGCCGCCACATTCTGCACCAGCTGCAACTTCTGAGCCGTCACCATAGGTAGCCCCACGTAGAGCGCGTTACAGTAGTCTAACCGAAAGGTAATAAAATCATGGATGATCGTGGTCAATTCAGGAACCAAAACCAGCAGCCGAAGCCGCCACAACAGGTGTAACTGGCAGAAGGCACTCCTCGCCACCGCCTCTACCTGGAGATCCAGGAGGAGCTGCGCATCGCGGAGCACCCCCAGGTTCCGTATCTGGGAAGTCAGCGGAGGACAGATCTCATCAACAGAAGGAGCTGTCACCTCCACTGACTTACCCACTAACATCACCTCCATCTTGTCAGGATTCAGTCGCAGTGGGTTAGCTCTCATCCAGTCCCCACAACTGCCAAACACGGGGTAAGAACTGAGACAGCCGGGCCTGGGTTGGTCGAAAATGAGAGATACAGTTGGGTGTCATCCGCATACAGATGACACCTCACCCCGAACCCTCTGATCACCTCGCCGAGCGGCTGCATGTACACGTTGAACAGGAGAGGGAACAAAACAGAACCCTGTGGAACCCCACACGAGAGGTCTCGGTAAGATGAAAAACAATCACTGAGTACCACCCGCTGAGTTCTCCCGGTCAGGAATGAGCGGAACCTTTCAAGAACGATCCTGCCCACCCCCACACTGTCCCTCAGGCGCATCACCAACATCTCATGGTCAACGGTATCAAATGCTGGCAAAAGATCTAACAGGAGCAATAGGGTCGATCAACCCCAATCCTTTACACAGCAAAGATCATCCACCAAAGCCGTAAGTGCTGTCTCAGTGCCATGACCCAGATGAAGGGCAGACTGAGAAGGATCAAGATAACCGACGCGGTCAAGATGCCCCTGGAGCTGCTGCACCACTACCCGTTCAATAACCTTCCCTAAAAAGGGAAGATTAGAGACAGGCTGATAGCTGGCAGGGGAGTCAACGTCAAGCGATGGTTTCTTGAGCAGAGGCCGCACCACTGCCTCCTTGAGGCAGCCTGGCACTCTGCCCTCCCATAGGGAGGCGTTGACCACCCCAGCCAGCAATGGCCCCATTGTCTCCCAACAGCTCTTAACCAGCCAGGACGGGCACAGATCTAATTTAAAAGAACAGGTGGCTCGAACAGCCCCAAGCACCCCCACTACGTTAGCTGGTGTCACTGACTGAAAGTGATCCCACAAAATTGGACAGTCCGGGACTTCTACAACCTCTACATCCTCCGCTGTATTAAGTGCGGCATCGAGGTCTTGGTGAATACGAGCAATATTCTCCACAAAATAATCCGCAAAAAGGTCACAGGGGGCCGAAGATGACTCAACCCCAGGGCTGAGGGAGGCCAGACTGACCAGCCCCCGCACAACCCAGAACAGCTCTGCCGGACAGGATTTAGCGGACGCTATGAGGGCAGCACAGAACTCCCTCTTTGCTGTCCACATAGCCACAGCATTTTGCTTATTTTGCTTATTGCACTCGACATAATTTTGCACTGTATTTTAATCTTGATTCACAAATTAAACTTCTTTTAACTAAGTCTGTTATGCTTAAGTGAATTCCTGACACTGGAGTTACAATGTGGAAGGATTCTGGGTTTCAAGACACAGACGAACCTTTTATTTCATTTAGGTGGTTGGGTGCCGTAAGTGGGGAAACTGAATCCCAGCTAGCCTAGAGTGGGGCAGAGAGGTCCCAGTCCCATCACACTGTGCAGCCATCAGATATTCCTACATTAAAAGGGAGTCCCCAACTTCCCTGAATCCAGGACTGCTTATCCAGGCTTTCAGTATTCTTAAGTTAGGATCATAAGTAGAGCTGAAGCGAGTACGTCCTACTATCCAATATCGGGCCAGGTATCACAGTTAGGGCTGAAAATAGATTTCACTTTTTTCTCAATTCTCATTGAGAATCAAGGTTCTCAACTCATTTTTAATGAGAAACAAGAATTGAGAAAAAAGCAGTTCTCGAACGTTTCTGAATAGAGTTTTTTTTTTCTTGATTAAAAAAAAAATTAAAACCTGTGGATGTGCAAACATGGCCACCAAGCCGTTCTCTGCATGTCCAGCCCTTTTCCAAAATGGTTCTGGCAGCACTGCTGCCATTTTGGAAACGGGAAGCCATTCTTTCCATGCGCAGCAGCTATTTGCACGTGCGCAGAACGGCTGCCCCTTTTGGAAAAGGCTGCACATGCGCAGAATGGCCCCACAGCCATTTTTCACATGCGCGGTTTGGGGGGGGCGGGTTAGCGAGAATCTCAAAACATTAGTGAGATCCTGCCAAGATTTCACTAAGGGTTCTTAGTTTTCACGAGAAGGGTCCAGAAGCACTCCAAGGCTGAGAACCTTAGTAATTAGAGGAGGCAGGCCAGCCCCTTCAATGACAAGGGTTCCAATCCCCGCCAAGTCACAAGATCAGCTGACCATCATTACTTCAGCTTCAATTGGCTCACTCTCATCCAGTCCCCAACAGCAGCCAGGCATTGGGTAAGCACTGAGACTGCAGGGCCTGAGTCAGATGAGAAAAGGAGGCAGAGCTGGGTGTTATCCGCATGCTGATGGCACTTCACTCCATACCTCTGAATGATCTTGCCCAGAGGCCTCAGATGCATATTGAAGAAGAGGAGAGACAGGATGAAATCCAGTGGGATACCACAGGGGAGGTCCTGAGGGGACGACAAGCAACCTGCCATCACCACCCACTGGGACCTCCCCGACAGGAATGAACAGAACCACTCAAGAGCCGTCCTGCGCGCCTTGTCAAGTCCTGCAGTCATGTCAATAACACCTCATGATCAGCTGTATCAAAGGCCATGAAAAATTCTTGCTCTCAACCTGGTCTTGCTCTCAACCTCGACCCCTTTGGTCCATGCTTTCCCTTTTCACTCCCTTCCTTGTCTCACCCTTCTGTATGTAGTCTGGTTTCCTTAGTTATAGCTTGGACTCCCCTCACTCATAGTTTTGGGTTGTTTGTTTCATGTTCCCTGCCCTCTGTTTGGTCTTTGTATCTGGTTCCCTACCCTAAACTCTCACAGCAGGCCCCTTGGTCCTCATTCCTCATCTGAATCCTTGTTCCCACCTTTGTGACCTCGATGATGAGCCGGAAGTCCTCACGGTCTGGGCGTTTCAGCTCCCATGCTGAGAACTCCATCCCCTGGTAGCAGGGAACGGCTGAGAGGTTTCCTATTCCATCTGTGGAACTTCTGTTCCCTTCAGCCCTTTTCCCTCCTATGTGCCCTTCTCTCCACCCCCTTCCCTGGCTCCTGACCCCAAAGCCGTAACACTCGGTAGTCTCCTTGCCAAGTCTCCACCATACACAGTTTCTAGCCAGGTAAGAACGTCCTGGCTTCCCCAGAATCCTTAACCCCAGCCAGGCCCGCTCTCTGGCTGTTACGTACAGACTTAAGGACCAGGTGCAGTTTCTCTGGCTCTTAGGGCTTCTGGGCCCAACACTCTCCCTCCGGCTACCAGCAAGCCCTCTGCTCACTCAGGCTCCTGCTCCAAGCTCAGCAATCTCTTTAGGCTTCTGGGAAAGGCGTCCCCCTATGTACACAAACCTTTCCCCAAAGCCAGCCAGCCCTCTGGGCTTCTTCTAGAAACAGAGCTGAGCTCCTGCTCATGTCTCTGTCTCTCCCACACTGAGCTCTGCCTCAGCTTTTCACTCTGCCACACTCAAAACAGTGGCCTCTTGTTGGTGCTGACCGCTGCTTCTGGCAATGCCTACAGCTCCAATAGCACAGTCACCCTGCCAGTGCTAGCTCGCTCTTAAAGGGGCAGCGGCTTGCGGTGATTCTGCCCTGCCACATAAGTTATTATATTACTGTCTTGTATATACTTCAGGTTAGTCAATTCAGTAATATAAAAAGGGAAGAGTTAAGGCGATGGGTGAGGTGTGGCCTAACCAAGCTCAACTTCACAGTTCTTAGACATGTGGTGTTTAAGTCTCATTGTACTCCAAGTTCAGGAAAGGGTACAAATTTATGTCTCTCTACCTTAACTAATCATTTAATCAAGGGGTGGGGAGGTTGGTTGGGTTTTTTTTATTGGGGAATAGACTCATAGAAGTATAGAGTAGGAAGGTACTGCAAAAGTCATCTGGACCAACCCCCCAAAGATACTTACTATCTGGCCTTGGTAGAAAGAAATACCCAAGAAACCTTCAAATGTTGTTCAGAAGGAAAACAAATAATCTCTTGAAATGGTTAATCTGACAACAAAAAAATGTGTCTGAGTCTGCTGATCATTCTTTGACTTAAAGCAACGATTCATTAGATCAGCAATTGCCTTCTTAAATTTTGTTCTGTTTTAAAGACCAAAGAGGATAACATGGCCTGGATGTTGTCTGAGTTTAGCAGCTGGCTCTCACAAATGCAATTGCAATTGATCAGCTCTTTCCTTAACAGGATTCCTGCAGTTAATGGAAATTACTTTAAAGAGCTTTGGGGCACAGGAATAATTGGATCATTTTTTTTTTTTTTACAAAACAAAGAACAAAACAAAAGGATGATAGAAAAAGGAAGGGCAGTATCTGAAGACTGGATGGATTTTTGCCATCATGAGGTAATTTCAGATGTTACGAAATCGCCTTTCACCACAGTGGATCCCCTGTGGTGGCGACAACAAGTCCATGAACTTCTGTTTGACCCCCCACCAGATGTTCACCACAGTGAATCTCTGGCGGGGGTCAAAGTTAACCACAGTTCTGAACCTGAGGCTGGCCTCAGGTCCAGAACTGTGGTTAGATTGGCCACGATCCGGGATGGGCCAAAGGTAACGTCTCTTACCTTTGGCCCATTCCAGATTGTGGCCCCTGCAGTATGGGATCGGGCGCAGTGGCCACACTGGCCGCTGTGCCCGCCCATCTCCCTGAGGGCAGGCGGCCGAGGGAGCGTGGGGGTGGGTGGGGCTATGTGGCCGCACATCGCTCCGCACAGCCCCACCCCCTCCGGAATTCCCCAGCACGATGGAGCCGGCACGTCTAAAACACAGCTTTAGAGAGATCCTGGCCCAGGATTCAGCGTGGAGGGCCAAACGGCCCGTCACATCTGAAATTACCCATATTCTTTCTCCTACCATCCTGGAATTTCATACCATAAGCTACACATGATCAGAATAAATCTAAGAATTATTACCAATTCTCAACCAATAGGTAACAACACCTATAATTAAATTAACCCTCCAATTTTCTTAGCTACCACTAAAAGATAAATAGTGAAAGAGGGAATTTAAATATTTATGTGATTTTATAAAGTGTCTGCTAAGAATAAATGACCTCATTAAATTAATAACCATGAAAGTGATTTATTGACCTGGTAATTGCTGTGATGGTTTTGTCCGAGCTCCCGATGCAAGGCTACGATCCTCTCTGGACTTGTTAATTTTAAAGAAGTCGCGGCACACTTGTTTTGAGGGATGTGGACTCTGTGGATGTCATTTGCCTCTTGGAAAAAGCTTGCAGGAACTGGCTCCACCTGCTCATTTACACCAACGTAGTATGTTCCATAGTCATCTGGCAATCCAGTGGTGCATGTTAGGTTTACAGCAGAGGAAGGCAACTGCAACCTCTGCAACCAAGAACACTATCATCAGGATTAAAGATTACAGAAATTTGTCACTCTTCATTGTTTGCTTCAGACAAGGACAAGTCACTTGGATGAAATCATAACATCAAAACGGAAAAGATGCAGACAGCAAGGTAAGTATTATTGACAGTACGAAACACTGCATAGGTGTCCACTTGTCAATCCAAAGTGGAAGCATTTTCTTACAATTGTTAACCTTTGGCTCTTGCCAGCATCTAGAAAACTGCCTTCTCGAGTTTGAGTCAAAGAAAGAAAGAAAGAAAAGAAAGAAAGAATTCTCTATCTTAGAAATCACCATAATTTAGCTTGGTTTAGCATTCCGAGATCAGCAGGTGCTTTCTCTGTTTTGAAACTGTGACACATTGTGACGCAGCCCAGTGGTGCCTTTGGGAGTTTTTCTGGTTACCTTAGTGGGTTTGGGATCAGACCACTTAAATGGTGAGTTATGGCTGAATTTGCCACAAGACAAACCTGGATTTACTAGTTTGTATTCTCAGGAAAAGGTCTTTAAAACCCTCATCGTGGTCTTTTAATTTAATTTAACTAAATTTATTTATTTATTTAGTAACAGCAATGCGGCCAGCAGCACTGAGCAGTCATTGGACTAGATGAAGGTTGGACTGGACCCTTGAAGTGCATTCCAACCCTACAATTCTATAATTAGAGACAGTTAGAGGTGATTAGAGGTATGATTAGAGGCTTCCCACCCCTGCCTTAGCTACTGCTGAAATGAATAGTGGATTTTGCATTTGTTTGATATTATCTGCATTTTCGGATAGCTAGTCAAATATCCACCTGTAACCAAAATGGATATTTGCATAGCTGTTTGGGGTTTGTTGGGGGTTTTTTTTCCTTGTTTTTTTGTCTGTCTGGTTATTTGATTGTTTGCTGCTTCAAACCTTGGATTTTTTGTTACAATCTAATAACCAAAACAGATATCCTTTGCAGATGGACCCAAATAGCAGTGATCGATACTGGATCCAGCGCATACAGTTCTAATAGGGTGAAATTACTGGATATGATCTTCTCTGTGGATACTCCTTTCAGCTCTCTCTTAGAAACAGTGGTTTCATGCTGTCTCAACCTGCCATACGCTGGATAAGAAGCGCTGAGGTTTCCTTGCGGTGTTCCTTAGCAAACTAGCAACTGTCTCCATCAACAAAATATATCAAATGCAAAATGAGACCTCAACAAGAAAAAAATCACAAACAACAAGGTGCTTCCTTGTTTTGAATTTCCAAAGTTAAATCCAGCTCTCAGTACTGATGAGAATCTCATCAGCCCTACTAGGGGAAGTTCAAGACACACGGACGCATTGACGTTCCTGGCTGCTAATTGGTATCCAAACACATTTCATCTACTCATGGGGGTTTCAGCCCTGCATATCACTTCTGCTTATTGCAACTGCGTCTGTTCAGAATAAGACCATTAGGCTCCCCTCCCATGCGACAGCAGTGCCATGCAGATGTCACTTGAACCTGTAGGAGCGATTGGCAACTTATGTGCTGAAATCAAATGCCTACACACGAGAGGAGAGAAGACGGTGTGAGCTGTGGACAGGACCGGCCCCAGGATTTGTGGGGCCATGTGTGAAGTCTTGGTGCGGGGCCTAATTTGCATAATTTAAATGTGCCGAATGCAAATTAAATGTGCCGCCACCACACGTTGCACATGCCTGGGGCCAGCCCTGCTTGGGGACACTTGCGGCTGCAAAACAAAAAACAACAACAAAACCACTGTCCTCTGGGTGCAGTGATTCTCAAGTTTTTTGTGGCCAATTTCTTTGTATTTTTTTTTAATCCAGAGCCCAGCGTTTTCAAAAATCCACAGCCAGGAGAGGCTGGACAGCAGCATCAGGGGTAGGACGATCCCAGAGGGGAGCTAGTATGGTGGAGAAAACCAAGGAGATTGAGGGCTACAGGGAGGCATGACCTTCCTCCCTCGATCTCAGCCCCAGCCCACGGCACCTCAGAAGACCAAAACACAGGACAGTAGGGAACATGGGATGTAGCCACACAATACACCTAGGGCAGGCTACCACCCCCTCGGGAGGCCTCAGCCCACTCCGGGTGGCCATAGCACGTGATATAGCGCGGCATGTGGCTGGCGTCTGCCAGATGTTTTCCCCCGCTGCCTGGTGGAGCGAGCAGCTAGCTGCTATGCGATGAATCCTCAGGAAAAGGCTGAGGACATGTTGTGTAGCAGCCTTACCCAAAATGGGGGAGATCTGCCCAAGGCATGGTAGCCCGTGGGCCCGGACCCGTTCTGCCCACCATGCAGTGAGCTCTGTGGCGGGGCTTTGAGCAGTGGGTGCTGTCGCCTGTCACAGGCAGCAGGAATTTGGTTGGGGCCACGGGAGGGAGGCGGAGCAGGGCACCGACTCACGTGGCTGGCAGCTCAGCCCACCCCTACCTTGGCAGGAGCTCCAGCAGCAGCCTGGCTACCCAGCTTCCACACAGGGGGGAGTGGGTGACTATCTTCCCTGCTCCCCATGCTGGCCCCACAGAGTGGCGGCAGCACTTGCCTACCATGGGGCCACGCAGGATTCAGGCCGATGCAACTCGATGCTGCACCCATGGTAGGGGATGTGATGCAGCTGCACCAGGCCTTGTGGGTCCTCCAAGACCACAGGATCACCATGGTCGCTGCTGTCCCATCCCCAGACAGTCGCTGCTGTCCCACACCAAGGCCACCCTAGGGCCTAAACCTACACGATTTTATTGGGCCCTTTTCCTATTCCTGAATCTGGCCCATGGATCCACCTCCTTCCCTTTAAGAGCTCAAAGGGACCGGAGATAGGGGCATGCACTCAAGGACAGGGGCACTCAAGGATCTATGGCACTGATGCATGATTTGTCCACCCTGAGCACACTCCTTAAGCATCCCCAACTCTGATCTGGCCTGTGGAGCTTGCGCTAGTTTTCAAAGTGGCCCACAAGAGGGAAAAGGTTCCTTACTCCTGTTTTGAAAAGTAGACATATGGCAAAGCAGAGTATCTGCTTTGGGGGCATGGAGAGATTGGTTGCAAAACTGGGGAAAGCATTTACTCCCTCCTTGAGGCATTTCCAGTGACAGAATAACGTCCGCAATAACAGGGTTGGTTTGGGAGTTGAGCAATGCACTCGGATGAAAATTGCTGACCTCTTCTGTAGGCAAGGGAGGGTGTGAAACTACCCAGAAAAGCCCAGCGTCAAATCATCAAAGTTTTGTAGGCAGCGTGTGTTTGATTGCCTAAACTCTAAAGAAAAATCTGCATCAAGAAGCCACTTACCATTTCCTTTTGTTCAATGTAAGGGTTCGGGAGGGTTTCCCTGGTTACTGGGAAGCAGCTCAAGCGAAAGCAGCAGGACTCAATAGGAAGCTTACACTCATGAGCTGTACCAAGCAAGGGTCCGCCATTTGTATAATCCTTACAGTACTGGCTAAGGCTCTGATCAAAGTACTCAACAGCACCATCACCACTGGCTTTTGTGGAACTTGAGCAATTGCCCCCCACCCCAGCCAGGCAATTGCCCTTCCCAAGCCATTCGGATCAGAGGAGTGGACACATCAGAAAGCAGAGGGTGCAAAAAGGGCTCTCCTGCCCCTTTTTCAACATGACCTCATCCCCTTTCCAACCATGGTGACGCCATTGCACTAGGAAAGAAGACATGGCCATATAGAGAAGAGGCAGCGCAAGCCCTTCCCCATCCTCGTCCTGATGCAGCCAAGCTTCTTTCCAACCACCATGATGTCATGATGCTTGGAAAGGGGTGTGATCCTGGGGCTGTCCCACCCCGAAGGAAAATTCTACCATTGCTAGAGCTAAAACAATTACTCACAAAACCTGGAATACCTGCTGAAAGGATGGTACCCAACCTAGTAACATCAACTACTAATTGGTACCTGATTAGTCCCCGATAGGTTATCCAATTTACTAATATTATCCCTTAAGGTATATTCCTACTCCGGGTGCACATCTCTTGAAGTAACTCACAAGGTACTGACTCTCCAACCTTGCCCTTTTCGGACATTGTCACCTGCACACAAGATACACAATATCCCCAAGGGAAAGTCGGTTACCGTTAACCATTCTTTTTTCCCCTTCTTTTTTGGTGAACGAAAAGGCCCAATTCATTTTACCATGGGGAAGATTTCTACCCCAGCCATGGGCCCCAAGAATTAAGATTGATAATATGGCCAAATTTATTTCCACATGGGGTAGATTTCTACCGTGGGCAGGGGTAGAAATGTAGCCCAAGAGGTCTGATGTGAGTTGACATATTCAACACTGGGATAAAATTCTGATACACACAACATTGTATTTTTCATGGGTTAAGTTGAGGGTTTTAATAAAAATAATAATAAATCTTATTTTTTAGAACATTCCACCACCAAATGGTGCTTGGAGCACTTTACAAGGCAAAAATAAGAAGTGCCGTACTGGGTCAGACCAATGATCCATCTATCCCAGAATCCTGTCTCTGACAGTGGCCAATCACAATGGCTTGGGAGAAGCACCCAACAGGTCACAATGTGGGATCCATTCCCTGTTGTTTTCCCCCAGCTCCCGTCATGTTCCCTGATCCTGTCTGGCTAACAGCTGCTAATGGGATCTATCTTCCAGAAACTTGTCCAAACCTCTTTTAAACTCAGCTATAATACTGGCCCTTACCACAGCCTCTGGCACTAGATTGCACAACCCAATTATATGGTGAGTGAAAAAATAGTTTCTTTTATTTGTTTTAAATTTGCCACCCATGAGTTTCATGGAGTGTCCCCTAGTTCTAGTACTAGCTGAGAGGGTAAATAACTGTTTCTTGTGTATTAGTTCCACACCACTCATGATTTTATAGACTTCTATCATATCTCCTCTCAGTCGTCTCTTCTCCAAGCTGAAGAGCCCCAACCTACCAAGCCTCTCCTCATACGGGAACCCTTCCATGCCCTTGATCATTTTTGTTGCCCTTCTCTGCACCTTTTCTAGTTCGGCTATGTCTTTTTGGAGATGGGGTGACCAGAACTGCACATAATGTTTGAGGTGCGGTCACACCACTGATTTGTTTAGAGGCATAATGACATCCTCCATTTTATTCTCTATCCCCTTCCAAATAATTCCTAACATTGTTTGCTTTTTTGACTGCTGCCACACACTGAGCTGTGGATTTAATTGAATTGTCCACAACCACCCCCAGATCTTTTTCCTGAGTGGTAACTCCTAGCTTAGTACCCAGCTGTCAGTCTCAGGCGCCTCCGGCGCAATCGCCGCCAGGGCGCCCGCCNAGTGCGTGGGTGAGTGTGTGAGTGAGTGGGAGAGTGTGTGAGCGGAGTGCCTTGAGCCCTTTCCCTTCCCCCCTGGGGGGGGAGCTTCCTCCCCGTAGTGTGATAGAGTGTCTGCCCTGTTCCCCCTGTTCCTTGGGCCTGCCTCCCCCTCTCCTCACGATAACCACGCACCCCCTTTCCCCCTGGTGTAAGCAAGTCGCGAGTAACGTGGTTGAACGGTGGGCAGGGTTCCCCGGTCTTCACTCTTCGGCGCCCTATGATGATAGGGGCCTAAGTTCCAGGTGCGTAAGCCCAGGGAACAACGGCCCACACACTATCCTGACGGGCATTCTCCCAGGCTCCTTCGTGCCGAGGAGGTGGGACCCGGGTTGCCCGTGTCGCACGCCACGTGTAGTGAAAGTCCTCTCCTACCCATTCCCTCTTCTCCTCGACGCAACCGTCCTTCCCATACCTCTGACACCAGCATTGTGTATGCATAGTTTAGATTATTTCCCCCTACAATATATACAGTATATAAAATCCATTTAAATATAAATCTGTGTAAAAACATTTAAAAGGAGAAGGACAACACACATTAAGGGGAACCAGCAGTGGGTCCTAAAAGCACCTGGAGAATAAATAGCTCATTTGGTGCTTTTTAAAAGTTAGGCGGGAGGAACGGAGATGAACATCGGGAGGGACTAAGGGGCCTCGAGGGGCCACAAACTTAAGACATGATGGTGGAATCCCCAAATAGCAAATGGTTTCTGAGTACGATAACCAGCAGCGTGAAGCTGATTTAGTGATCTGACAACGTCTGGTGCCAATTTACCAACTTTAGGTACCACTTTTTTGGTTTCCCATACCAATTTCTCAGTTTTGTGTGACTGAAAGTGGTTGGTAAAATGGAAAATCAGTAACCAGGTAACAGTAATACCTGCTATTTCAGGTAACAAGACTTGGTACTCGGGTACTGAGCGGGCACCTGAGCGGGCACACTCAAAATTTCAGGCAGCGAATGTGCTCCCTGCATCAGCTCTAGCCAGCACCCCTGGCTGTTGGAGTAACTGAAGAGTAGGCTGTAAACTCCCACGCCTGCCTCAGCAGGCACCAAGCTACATATAAAACCAGGAAGAGTGCAGCTGTTCTGGGAATATTCCCAGGACGTTACAGATGGCAACAATGACTTCATTCCCAGGACACGTCTCACTACAAACACAAGCTACGTTGTATCTTGCTTTTAGGGTACGTGTGATCCCCCCGCCAAGTACCCCATCGGATTGTGAGTGACTTTCTGCACCTTCCTTTTTCCCCCAGAATCAGTTCTTTGCTCTCTCTGCCGGACTCTGCCAGCAATGAGAGGAGAAGACTGTGCTAGAACAGCCCACAGAAGCAGCTAGTTCAAAAGGACATAAAATCATACATGCCTAGTCCTGAGAAGCATCCATTTCTTTTTAAAGTATTAATAAAAAATATTTTAAAGTGAGGAATGATTAATGTTTCTGGTACATTTTCTTTGATCATTTAGTCTGAAGTTAGGGGCGGGAAACATGCAGAACTTTAGGGAAATTGTTAAATAAAAGAACCTGGATGCTACTATAATGAGGCTTTGGTGTTTTATAGAACTGCTTCTCCTGAGAGGCAGCCTGAACGCCAAGCCATTTAGCGCCGCTGCTAGCCCTTAGCTAGCAGCGTGAGCTTAGATGCTAGCCCTTAGCTTAGATGTGAGTCCCAGTCACGTTACTGAAACTCATGCCAGAGCTAATGTCTAGCACAGGGCTCGAAACGGTTTGAGGCGTATGGTGCACATGTCTTTGCTTGGGATGAAACAGAATATTTTGGCTGATTCTGCTCCCACCTGTTCTGAATCCAATTCCCATTTCATGAGAGATCTGAAATGGCTAGAAAGGAAACAAAAGGCTTCATCACTTGCTTCCTTGCATTGGTTAAGCTGCTGGCAGTCGGAGTTGCATGTGGGAGAACACAATGGCTGTAGCCTCCCAGAACTGGAAGAATTCTCAAGGATCTCCTTGTCCAGTGCTCCACACAGAAAGCAAGACACACTTAGTTTCAACCATCCTCGACAGAGGTCTCTCCAGCCTCTTCCTAAAACCCTACTCCAACGAAGCACATTCCATAACCTCCCTCAGCACCATGGGTTCCCAATTCTCACAGTTTGGAATCTCTTCCTAATGTTTTTAACCCAAATCTGCTTTTCTGGAGGTTAAGCCCCCACTGGATTACCTTTAATGAGCAATTCACCCCCTCTTTTTACACTGTGCAGAAACAAGCGTTTTTCCTTACTAGCCTTTCAAAGTTTATTAAATTCATTAGACAAGAAAGGAACACATCAGTTCCTACAGATACCTGTTGGCTCACGCAAGAAAAGCAACATGTTCCATGTCGAGGTGGTGCTATTACATACCAAAACACTGTGCCCACAAGTGCCATTTATTTCTGCCAGAGCAAGAGGGGAGCTAAGAAAGTACCCCAGAAACATGAAACATGCAAGCTTAGTGTGCGACCATGAGTGTGCAAGAGAGAATTCTGCTCCTGAGTGCTTTGGCACAATTTCAATGCCAATGAACTATGTACATTACAGAGAAAAAAAGTCAATTCCCTAATTGAGACTTCCAGTCGAATACCCTTCCTCCCCACTCAGGGAGGAGCATCTTTGTCACTGCTTCCCTTAGGCAGAGAGCGCAAAGATGGGGTGAGGGGAAGGCTGCAGCTGGAACCTGGAGAGCACCATGCCCAGAGCAGGGTTACTTAGCAACCATGAAATCTCATCCCATAAGACTCCTTTGTGGCCATGGGATCCAGCTGAGTAGGATGTGCGAACATCCACTAGCAAATACGCAGCACTGCGAATTAAGCTGGTCATCAATTTGGGTCCAGGAAGGAATCCTGCCCCCCCACCCCCGCCAAGGACCTTTGATTGGCTGTGAGGACTTTGGTTTTTTGCCTTCCTCCCCCCAGTGTTAGCATTAAATAGCAGCCCAATGGGCCTGTGCCCACGATTTGTCTTTTATTATCGCACTCGGTGGTCCAGTGGATAGCTTAAGGTTTCAGAGGAATACCAACAAGAATCAAGGGACATCTTATCAGATGGGGGATGGAGGGCAGCCCTGGGGCAGGGGGCAGCCCAACCGTTGACCCTTCTCAGCAGCTAGGGGGCGCAGCCATCCAACATGAAAGACAGGCGTGGTTCCAATCTTCTGCAACTCAGAAGGCCTTGTTAGGGGGCCTCATAGGAACCATTACCACCCCCCACCCCCAAAGTTCGGCGTCTTGGGGGTGGAATGGGAGTAGATGATGCCAAAGGGGGCTTTCAGTTATGAAGGGTGAATCCAAGCTGTACCTCAGGGCCTTCTGGTATTAGTTTGCAAGTGCCACTGGACCTGGGTTCCTTCTTGGGAGAACTGACCCCTGTCCAGACTGTTTTGGTTCTGTTAATAAGGAGTGCAGTCTTTTCTAACCCTACCATTTGTATTCTTGTTTCTTTCTGTGGTGTGGCAACAAAGCTACTTTGCTATTAAAAGGTTGTTAAATTCAGTTTGATTTTTGTTATAAATAAGCCCATTCTCAATAGTTTGACATACGCCACTTCTGAACCATCTCGGTTTTCTTCTGGCAAGTCAGTCAGCCATTCATGGTAGCTGAAAAAACGAATGAATTCATCATATGAACCTTGCTTACAATGCGTAATATGATGAAGCCTTGGACAAAATGTATCTACTTTCTTACAGTCCAGGAAAGAGAGTGAAAAGTGCATGCAAACTTTAAAATACTTGCAAAAGAAATCACTTATGTGATACACCATCCAGACTAGCATAAGAAACTACGTTCGTAAAGTTGCAATGTCCAACTGGACGCACAATGGTTTTTTTCATCCCCAGTTGTCAGGCTGGCCTTACCACAGGGCGGATATGGGGAGAGAACCCCAAGCACTGCAGCCCACCCTCTAGCCACCTGTGTGGTCTTCAAAGGCCCCATGCGGCTGCTGAGGCCTCTTCCCACGCTCTGACAAGCAAGGGGCCATGCTCCAACTAAACAGGAAGTGGCCCGATTCCACTTCCTGTTGGATCAGAGCATGGCCCTTCCCCTTTCCAGAGCCTGGGAAGAGGCTGCAGCAGCCAGCACTGGGACTTTGAAGGCCTCCGACTTAGCTGAAGGGTGGTGGGCAGCACAGAGGAGCAGCCACGTAAGAGCCGGAGTGGGGGGAGGGAGGGAGGGCAGAGGGGGCTGGAGAGAGTGAGAGTGAGAGAAAGTGTGTGTGTGTGTGTGTGTGTGTGTGTGTGTGTGTGTGTGTGTGTGTTGGGGTTGAAGGGAATGTGTGTGTGTGTGGGGGGGGGGTCCTATAGTAACAATAACTTGTAATTGTAATATCTCAGTTTCTAAGGGGCTGGCGAATGGATCCATTAAAATCTAATCTGAATTATGAATTCTTGAAACCAATATATACTTGCAATCTTATAAATGTAACATGCTATCTTATTGATATTAACCAAAATGCTGCATGGATGTTGACAACCATTATCTTCCAAATAGCCTTGCTGTTTTCCTGGATATGTTGTTTGTTGGGAAAAACAACTCCATTAAAATAGATGCAGTTGGACAATTGATCATGCAAGCAGTAAGACCAAGAGTCCTCTTAACTCCACTTCAGATCAGACTGGCAATCCAACTACACCACCATTGTGGTTCACGTTACTTCATTGACACTCTACATGCTCTTGGATTTTATGCACCATACCACGAAGTCGTGAGATTCGAGTGATTATCTATTGTTTCCTGTGGCTCAACACTTGAAGGGATAATTCCACAGCATTCTGTTCAATATGTGGCTGACAATGCTGATCATGACAGTTGCACTATGGATGGAACACACACTTTCCATGGAATGGGAATGATAGCAGCGATCACACCATTCCTTAGAAGTAGGAAAGAATGTATTCCTCGCCCTGATGTGCTAAATGAGGAGATTGTAAAGGTCGGTAACATTGAAATATCCACTACAGGACTGATGACACTGTGTTAAGAAACATCACATTTGAAAAGCTTGAACCAGTTCTTCTACTACAAGACCCCATAGCTAATCCTGATGTACTTTGGTTGGCTTCTTAGGCAGCCACAACCAGGTTGGAATGGTACAATGCAAACTGTAACGGTTGGTGATCATCCAAGTAAAGCAAGTATAGCCTTTCTCCCAATGATTGACCTCACTGCAAGTGATGAAAGCTGTATCTTCTCAACCTTAACGTTTATCAGCACACAAACTCCTCAATATGACTTTACACCCATCATGACATTCGACCAACCACTGTGGTGGAAAGCTATGAAAATAGTCTCTTCAGTGCCGACTGCAAGTGTTGTGGCAAATGCTGTATTGAAAGCTCGGTGGCTTTCACAAATCTGATGAGTTTCTTAGGGTGTATAGACCACATAATGAATAGATGTGGGCTGCGTGAAGTAATGGAACTTATGTATGCGGAAAATACTGTCCCACACCTTCTAACAGGGAAAGCAGTTTCACGTTCTATTAGAGCACATAATATAATTGACTCAGCCCTTCATGCTTTCTAATGCATGACATGGTCAAATCTGAAGACTTCTCAGCCTCTGGCCAGTGCTTGTCACCAGAAGATGCAGCCTCTGAACAGTATTTGTCACCAGAAGATGTTAGACTTGTAGAATGTCTATGACAAGAGTAATGTCAGGCAAGATGGACGTTTGTGATGCTTGCTTATCTCCCAATGTCAGGAAGGTTGTGCAGCTACTTCAAATAAGAAAGAATAATTTGGCTGATGCATGTACGGCAGCATTGTGGCTGCAGTACATGGGGATGGTAGGACTGATGTGGAAATTTATTAGAGCAGAAAGGACTGGTAAGTGGAAGTTACATCTTCAGACCTTATGTGAGATGCTTCCTTTTTTTACTGCAGCTGGCCACAACAATTACAGCAAATCAGTATACCTTTATATCCAAAACATGAAAAAATGAAAATGTCACCAGTCCATCAGTTTTCTCAAAACTTGAAAATGGAATGCATGTAATTAGAAGGTCTGATAGATTTTGGGCAGGTCCGTCACCAGACTTGGTCATTGAGCAGAAACTCATGAGAAACCTGAAGACTTCTGGAGGACCAACGAAAGGCAGAGGAATGACTAAGGTTCAGCGCTCGGTTTGGATATTATCTCGTCCAGCTTGTTTGGAGGTCAACTTACTGATGGAGAAGCTGACGGAAGTATCATATGTAACAGGTGACCAACATAAGGAAAGCTGGGACTCCAGACAGGAAAGAGACTGTAAGGATGTTCAGATAGTACTTGAATATTTAACAGAATCATCATCCTTTGAAGGTGATCATCAGCTATGAAGTACAGCCACAGGAATGGTTGCATCAACAGGTGTTAATGCTGATATAGCTAGAGAAATTGGACAGAATATAATAAACAAAATGATTGGAAAGACTGCCACAGATATTTCATTTAAATGTAAGGTCAAAATTGTACAGCTAACTACAAAGCAAACACCTAGAGGGGTGATAAAGCAATTGGACCCAACACTTTTGTTACAGGGATTCCTCCTCATTGCCAAATCCAGCAACATTTCAGAAGAAGATTGCTTCAGATACAAGTTGTGCTCACACCCAGCATCCTTGTTTGACAGCAGCTTCCTTTTCCGAAAACCAAATAAACCTGAACTTCTTCATGCTGTTCAAACAGTATGTCAGACAGACAATGCTATAGTCTGTAGGCCGGCAAGTGGAGTGATGTTTGTGCTGGATGGTGGGCCTCTTCTTCATAGGATCCAATGGACTGTGACCGAATCACACTCAGCCATCATGGAATGGTATTCTTACTACGTACACAAATATTACTCTGGAGCTACAATAGTGTTTGATGGATATACAAATGGACCCTCAATCAAGGACATGGCACATACCAGCAGATCTAGAAGAGGTGGTCGAGAAATCATTTTCACTAATAAAATGAAGCTGAAGATCAACAAACAAGAATTCCTTTCATGCAAAGTCAAATAAACAACGATTCATCAGTGCACTGACAACACATCTAAAGGACAAGGGATTTACAATAGTTCAAGCTACTGGGGATGTTGATGTTTTGATTGTGCAAACAGATGTCAAGCTAGCCTGGTCCATTGACACCATTGTTGTAGGAGATGACACCAATCTGTTCATCCTGCTTTGTCTTCATGCCACCACAGCTAGCAGAACATTGGACTTCTCTCCAGAGCAAAGAAAGGAGGGGTACCAAAGGCTTGGAACATTAAAAGTGTTCAACAGCAACTTGGTGAAGAAGTATCCAAACTATTACTATTTGCACATGCCATCCTTGGTTGTGACAGAACTTCCAGGGTTTCTGGACTTGGGAAAGGACTTGATGTACAAACACTGATGGTCAAGAGTGAATTTCAAAAACAAGCATTGCTGTTCCTTCGCCAAGATCTTTCTCAGGCTACCATTGCTGCAGCTGGTGAAAGAGCTCTAGGAATCCTGTACGGTGCTCCACCCAAAATAACAATGGATGAATATCGTCGCCAGGTATTTTCTGAGAAAGTGCTTAGTTCTTCATCGTTTGTTCAGCCTGAACAAGTCCCTCCAACATCTGCTGTTACAACAAAATACCACAGCTTGAGGGCGTATTACCAGGTACGGGTGTGGACTAGAATGACATTTCAGGCATGAATGCTACTGAGTGGGGATGGAAGGAACTTGATGGTATCTTGTACCCGATCATGACAGATCTTCCACCAGCTCCAGCACAACTGAAAATAGTGAAGTGCAGCTGCAAAGGCAGCTGTGACACCATGAAATGCAGCTGCAGAAAAAATGGAATGGAGTGCACAATTGTATGCAAAGTGTGTAAAGCTAGAGACTGCTTGAATAATAACAACAGAACCATGATGGAGACAGAAGATTATAGCAGTCACTGATTTTCTTGTTTGCATCACTTTCTAATACTTAGATCCAGGTACTATGAAGACTAGCCACAGGAATGGCTTCATCAACAAATTTTAATGCTGATATTACAAATGTTCGGCAAAGGAAATTTGAAAGATTAGCTTTAGACGTATTCGATTTTTTGTTTTTTCATGATAGTTGTGCTAATAATAAAGAAACAAAAATGACCCTATTAAATGTTTGAGTGTTTAAATGTTTGAAAAGCTACTTTACGGGAGGGGGAAACGGACCCATTTGACCTCATAGAAGCGGAGATATTACAATGCCAAGTGATTGTTACTTTTCAGCCGTTTCCAATAACTACTAGGGACAAAAAAAACCTGTTCTGCATCAAGTTGGACATTGCAACTTTTAGTATGTTGTTTCTTATGGGAGTTTGGTGTCTCAAAAAATAATTTCTTTGCAAGTATTTTAAAGTTCAAGCTTATTATTACTGGACTATTAGGACCAATTAAAAAAAATGAAGTTGAAATATTGTGACATTTTCCACTGCAAAATCTGGTTTCCATTTTTTTTGTTTCGGATCTATGACAAAAATTCAAAAAATGGTTGTTGTTGTTTAAAGATTAACTTAGAAACAGTGAAAAAAAACCACCATCATCTTTTATAAATTGTTCTACCCTTCTTGGAAATTAACCAATCATTTTAATGTTATTTTCTAAAAAAAAAAAAAAAAAAGTGTTGATTTTTTTTAAAAAAAAATATTAAAATATAAAATTTGAAATGCAAAAATGGTTGATTTTTAAGAAAATCTAATTTTTATAAATATTAAAACCAAGAAATAGCTTGAATGAAATGAAAACAGATTTTTATAATAAAGCTTTTCATAGGATAGAAAAGAAATTTCAACCCTGTTCTTTATTGTTTATTTTCATTACATAGAAGTTCCCAATTTTATATTAAAAACACTGTTCCATGGTAGTTATATTTGCCCTTCTGGAGAGCTGGTTTTCTGAATCCCCCAAATTAAAGCAACATTGGAATTATCCAAAGGCTTTCGTAAAGTTAAACAAAATACACGATACTTTGGTGTCTGTTCATAGATTTATAGCACTAGCCAAGGGCAGTGTTATAATCAAGTATCACAGAGAGTTTATTCAAGTCTAAGAAGCAATATATTCCTTGTTTAAAGTATTAATTCCTCTAGAACCTTATTTACTATTATCAGAATAAAGCAACCCGAAGTTCAGAATTAATCATTGTACCATAGGATGTATCTGCAAGCACTAAGGCTTCCTGAAACATCTTTTCTGGAACAATGAACAGAATCCAAAGATGGAGGACGCTACTTACAGCTGTTTACAATGTGGCTTGAGAGTACTGATTCCGTCACTTTAAGATGCTCTTAGACTGCAACCCTACCTATAGGAGCACCTTCTAAGTGCCTCCATAATTTGGGAGGAGGAGGAGGGGGAAATACATTTCAGGGAACTGGGTAAAGCAACCATTTTCGGGAAACCTCAAAGTGGGATGCTCCATGCTTTGCCCCCGTTGTCTCAATTTGCATAAATACGTGTCCGTTAACATGAATGAACACAATTAAACAGGTTGATCATTCGCACAGACATGCATGTAAACACACGTGGACAAGCACCCCCCCCCCACAACCACACTCATCAGTGGTGGATGTGGAAGATTGGGCCGGCAGTTGTGCGTGTCATCAAGCAGCAGATGTCAGGGTCCAGTGCCCATCTCTTGTCCAGCCCTGAGGCCAGGCAAGATAGAATAGTCCTGCGGGGTCTCTGGGGGGCAGTGGGACAAGGCATCTGAAGGCGTTACAGGCATACATTAGGATATCTGTTCATTACAGAACTGGGACATGTGAAGCAATGTGTTAGCTTTTCTGCCTTGCTCCGTACATCGTCTAAGAAAGATAGAAGACACGTTTTGTGATCTCAAAAGACTGAGACAGATGCTCCGCTGGGATAACTGCCATAGCTTCAATCAAGCCAATTTACACCATGGATGAATGAGCCCCCAATGGTTTATCTATCCTGCTAAATGACACTCTGGGCACCCAGACATTGGTGCTATAAAATTCAGGGGCGGGGGAAATTAGCAGCAAACATGTTTCTCCATCTGCTTCGCTACATTTAATAGAAAGAGTGCAGGTCCTGTAAGGAATTCACATGCATTTACCTCTTGATTACACATGGACGGAAAGGCGGTAGTATACTCCAAAAGCACAGTATCATTCACCAGACTCTTTGCCTCTTGGGTGAAAATGCAATCTGTAATTCCGTGCTCGTGAAGTTCCTTGACCAGGCGAGTAATCATGCCATTTCTTTCATGGCATCGCCGGACGAGGCAAGCCAGTTTAGCCTACAGAGCAGCACAACATACAATTAAAACTCAGTCCTCCCTAGAAAACTGAGATTATACTTTCCATCTAATCTGTTTTAGATGCCAGGATGCCACAGCTTAAGCGAGAGAGAGCTCCTATCCTGGAATTTCTAGGCCAGTGGTAGATTTAACAGTCAGCAATGTCGGTAAATGCTGACCAGACCCACCTGGCCAAGGAGACGTATTGCCATACAAGGTTCCAATAACTGAAAATATGCAAGCCTATTTTCCTCTTCCCTTATAATGCCAACGATGGGGGCACTTTTCCCTCCCAGGGGCCTTTTGAAAGTTAGCACAAGCTCAGATGGCCACGCAGAGATTGGGGTGGGGGTAGTTAATGGTTGCACTCAAGCAGGGGAAGGACTAGATCATTCATCTGTACCATGGTTCTGTCCTCCATCCTTCTGTGCATTCCCTCATCTTTGCACCTTTACCCCAAGCTTTCACTTTAAGTGCATGAGGGTAAGCTCTCTGGCAGGGACCATGTCTATCTTATTTTCTGTAAAGCACCAGGTACATTGGTGGTGTTATATAAATGCTGCTAATAATAATAATAATAATTATAATTATAATAAGGGTAAGATCTGGAGCCATGGCTCAGATCCAGGACCTGTAAAGGGGACACATAAAACTAGCCGCGGGTCATATTTGGCTCCCGAGTCCAAGGTTTCCCATCCCTATTTTACACAGTTCTGGATCCAGGGAAGTTGGGGTCCTGCATAAAATGATGGTGTGGGCCTCTTTCTAACAGAGAAGCATCTGACTGCGGACACACACACACCAATTCACCCATTAGAAAAAGGAAAAACACGGCGGTCTTTAATTGTTGACATTCAATGAACCATAGTACCCCTTTCAGGTGCCCGAGCCCCCTGTATTGCGGGTCTGTATTTTACACGTTACTGCTAGTTTATTTGTGGGCCTCATATGTTGGAACCCCCTCAATCACCTCGGGCTTTTCACAGGCCAAGGCTCCCGATGCCTGTGAGTCTGTACAGGCCCCCATTTGACAGCAGTGCTTCTTACATTCACATTGTCTATTCAAGTTTATTCCTGGAGCCACTTACGGGGGCAGAGTGCAACCCATAGGGACCTGGGCAGTTGCAGTGTCCACCCTGTTCTGGATCCAGACCTGCTCTTGTATTTATTAAAGCGTAAGGTGGCCAAATGGGCAGCTGCAGGTTTCATTTGTAGACCAGCCTCTGATCTTTTGATGCCACCATAGTTCTAGGCCATCCCAATGGTAACAAACACATGCAGCAGACTGCTAGTAATGGATAAATTGGTTTTCTGTCCTTGATCGCCCCCTCGTGGCCCAAAGTAATAGCCATTAACCATGCTAAGCCTGGCCTGCAGCCCATTTAAAGTCAATTGACTGCGGCCGTTTTTAGACAGACCCGCCTGGGGAGCGGGCCCGTACGCGCTGTTGTGCACTTCTGATGCGCCGGGAGGGCGTCACATGGCAGTGGATGAGCGCGCGGTTGGTGTGTTCCTGCACCCATGCACCACACATTCATGGCCCTGCATGGAGCAACCGGGAAAAACCCAGGTTGCTCCATGTGGGGGCATAGGTGGGCAGAACGTGGGTAGCAGGAGCACACCTCCACCCACGCTGCCTTCAGACAAGTGCCCGGGTCCGTGGGGGTGGATGAACCTCTGTGGGCACGCCCGTCTAAAAACAGTCAATCTCAAGGGGCTGTTCCTTGAAACCATAGGACAAAAGATATGGCAGGAGGAGTGGACACAACGTAACACTACTGAGTCAGCATAGCAAATGCTTAAAGTAACGAAACCTAGTTTTTCTAAAGGACAGGGTTAGCCCAGGGCCTGCGGTTTTCTCTTGCTCTGGTCCCTGTTTTCACTAGGGCAAGGAGTGAATAGGCCGTAAACATGACCATCTCTAGGGCTCTGTAGAGGGTGCCCCCAAAAGGGATGGTGCCACAAGGCACATTTTATCTTTGCCCTGGGCCTTGAACATTCTAAGGTCGGTCCTACTGAAGGAAAACAATGTTCTACGTAGGCTGGTGGGATTTTTCAGCTACAAAAGTGGCTTTCATCTCCCATCCACGTCCACCTATTGCTATGAAATTTTGCACCACTGCTTACGTTTTAGCCTTCTGCCCTTCTAAAAAATGTGGTTGAAAACAGACCATTGGATCAAAAGTTACTAAGGGAAACACACACACACACACACAGTCTTGTTTCCATAGGAAACTAGGCTAAAAATGTACTGTTGCTAAGAAGTGAGTTAAGACTGCTGTTTAATCAGTGCAAAAAGCCAAATACTGCATCTATTTCTGCCCTTCTACAAAATTGGGTTGAAAACAGACCAATGGATCAAAAGTTACTAAGGGAAAACACACACACACACGAGATTACCTTGAAGGGAGCTACAGTCAAGCTGGCTTCACTTTTCATCCTCTGAAGTTCCCCATTCTAAAAGAAAGGCAGACATATTATAATTATTCAAGAGTCCCTTCATTAAATTACAACATGGTCAGCTGTCTCCTTTAACAAAGTTTCTGTGAAGGAGAGGTTATGATGCTTTACAGATCTGTAGTGTATGCTATGCTCCTATTTACCCAAAGCACAAGGCCAGCACACCCATTGGACATGGTGAAGTGAGCTAAGGTTAGTGAGGCATACTAAAAACAGCAAAAAGCCATTTGAGTTTTGGGTTTGTTTTTTTTGGTTTTTTTTAAAAGTATATCAGAAGGGGAAGACTAAGGAAATGGTGTGTCCACTGCTCAGCAAAGATGGTGAAATGTTAGGAAGGGACAAAGAAACGGTAGAACTTCTCAATTACTGTTTTGTCTCCATCTTCACAAAAAAGAGAAATTGTGACCAGTCTCTGAAAGGGTGTATGGAAAAGGGAAAAGATTTCAGGCCAGAATAAACAAAGAGGTAGCCAGAGAGTATCTGACTACTTTGAGTCTTCAGGGTCAGATGACTTATACCTCAGGGTGCTGAGAGAACTTGTTGAAGTATTCTCAGAACTTCTGTCAACTATCTTTGAGAACTCTTGGGAAACAGGTGAGGTGCTAGAAGAGGGGCAAATGTTGTCCCTATCTTTTTTTTTTCTTTTTTTTTTTAAATGGGGGGAGAAAGGAGAATCTGGAAATTACAGGCCAGTCAGGCGGACTTCAATACCCTGAAGTATACTAGACTAGAATACAAACCAGTCAAACGGTAAGCCTTGATGACAATGCAGTGATTGCTCATAGTCAGCATAGATTCATCAGGCACAAGTGTTTCCAGACCAATCCAGTCTGCTTCAATAGATTAACGAGTTTAGTGGATGAAGGGACTGCTGTGGACATGCCAGACCTTGATTTCAGCAAAGTGTTTGATAAAGGGTGACAACAGACGTGACAGTGGCTCGCTGTGGCCCACCTGGGCCGGACACTCACCTGTACTTCAGTTCACCCGCCACCAGATGTTGGCCCGCTACTGCCCCAGAGTACCTAGGTGGCTGGCTTGGAATGCGTCCGCCAGAAGATCCCAGGTGCCGATTCCAGGCCAACGCCCTCCCACGTGAGCCAAAGTAAGCCAGCGAATCTGTTTGGCCCTGCCATTCCCACCACGGGGCAGGGGCCACCATAGATGCCCATCATCGTGGGGGCAGGGCACTGGGGACACGGCAGGGATGGCTGGCTGCCCGCATGTCTACTGCGGGGCTCCGCCTACCCAGGTCATGCAGGAGGTGGGACCACTCTCCCAGCGGCAGGCTCGTTTATTCAGTGCCGCTCACCGTCCTGGAGAGTGGTTGCTAAGGTTTTCTGCCCCAGGCAGGAGAGCCACCCCCCTGCCTGCACGTCTGTTTGTTTTTACCCAAAGCTTGCAAAACAGACAAGCTTGCAAAATGTGGGCTGGAAGACACTTCAATAAGGAGGACCGATGGCTGGTTGAAGACTGATCAAAGGGCGATCATTACTGGTTCATCGTCAAACTGAAGGGAATGGAGTCGCGCAGGGCTCTGTCCTAGCTCCAGAGCTATTCCACATCTTTATTATTAACAGACTTGGATGAAAGGGTGGAGGGAATACCTATCAAGTTGGCAGACGATACAAAACCAGGAGAGGTACCTAACACCTTGGAAGATACAATTTTTAAATAAAATATCTGGGCTGAAATCAATAAATGCAACCAAGATAAATGCAAAATTCTGCACTTAGGGAAGAAAGAACAAATGCACGAGTATAAGATGAGGGATACCTGGCTTGGCAGCAACACCTGTAAAACAGATCTAGGGATTGTGGTTGATCACAAACTCAACATGAGTCAGCAGTGTGACACAGCTACAAAAAAAGGCTAATGCAGTTTTAGGCTGCATTAACAAACGCATTGTCTCCACATCAGCAGAGGTAATAATTACACTTGTTAGGCGCTGGTCAGACCCCACCTGGAGTAGTGTGTCCAGTTTTGCATGCCTCATTTTAAGAAGGACATTGACAAATTGGAGCAGGCTTAATAAAGGATCTGGAAAGCAAGTTTTATGAGGAAAGCCTGAAGGAACAGGGTCTGTTTAGTCTAGCAAAGAGAAGTTTAAGTGGAGATATGGTAGCCATCTTCAAATATCTAATGGGCTGCCAGCAAGATGATTATTATTAATTTTTTATTATTATTATAAGCATTTGTATAGTGCCAGCTGCGTACCTGGCGCTTTACAGAATAAGATAAGACGCGGGCCCTGCATACAGCTTACAATCTAATAGACACGGAGGGGGAGACAAGGAGAGGGGACATAGGGAGAGACAAGGGAAAATAACATGCAAGCGGATGTGAAGCCTCAGGTGCACGTGCTTGGCTTGGTTGCAGTTAGGCAGGAGTCTGGGGGGAGGGCAGACATTAAATACTGAAAGGAAAGTTCTAACAGGCATTGGGAAAGGCGGTGAGGAGGACGTGGGTTTTGAGGAAGGATTTGAACGTGCAGAGGGAGGGGGGCAAGGCGGATGTGGGCAGGGAGGGAGTTCCAGGAATGGGGGGCAGCAAGGGAGAAGGGACGAAGGTGGTTAGGGGAGCAGGGGAGACGAGGAAGAGCAAGGGAGGGGGCAGAGGCGGAGCGGAGAGTGTGTGCAGGAGTGTGTAGGGAGACTAGGGCTGAGAGGTTAGGGGGAGCCAGGTTCTAAAGGGATTGGTAAGTGAATACCAGGAGTTTGTGAAGGATGCGTTGGGGAAGGGGGAGCCAGTGAAGTGAGGAGAGGAGAGGCTGCACGTGGTTGAAGCGACAGGCTGAGTGGATGACCCTAGCAGCGGAGTTTTGGCTGGAGATAAGGGGGGGGGACGGGTGAGAGCGGGGGAGGCCAGTAAGGAGGAGGTTGCAGTAGTCAAGGCAAGAGATGATGACCATGGCGTGAACAAGGGTTTTGGCTGAGGAGACAGAGAGAAAGGGGCAAATCCAAGCAATGTTACGGAGGGCAAAGCGACAGGACTTGGCAACAGAGTCGATGTAAGGTTTAAAGGAAAGGTGAGTATCGAAGACGAAGCCAAAGCTACGGGCTTGGGGAACGGGGCGCATGGTGACTCCATTGATAAGGATGGACAGGGAAGAGGGAGAGGAAAGATAAGGAGTTCAGTCTTAGCCATGTTGAGCTTGAGGTGACGTTGGGACATCCAGGCAGAGATATCAGAGAGACAGTTGATGAGGTGAGCTTGGACAGAAGGGGAGAGAGAGGGGGTGAAGAGAGAGAGTTGAGTGTCTTCAGCATAGAGGTGATATTGGAAGCTGTGGGAGGCAATGAGTTTGCCAAGGGACAGGGTGTAGATAGAGAAGAGGAGAGGGCCCAGGACAGAGCCTTGGGGAACCCCAACCGAGAGGGGGAGGGAGGAGGCATTGGAATTGGGAGGAGACACATTAAAGGAGGAGACCCAGTCAAGAACAGAGCCGCAGAAGCCTAGGGAGTGAAAAGAGTCCAGTAGGAGTGAGTGGTCGACAGTGTCAAAGGCAGCAGAGAGGTCAAGGAGGACAAGAATGGAGTAAAGACGCTTAGATTTAGCAACAAGTAGATCATTGATGATCTTGGCAAGGAACTGTTCTTCATTACTACAGAGGGCAGGACTAGAAACAATGGGCTCAAATTACAGAAAAGTAGATTTTGGTTAAACATCAGGAAAGAATTCCCAACAATAAATGCTGCTCGGCAATGGAACAAATTGCCTAGGAAGGTTATAAGCTCTCTATCATTGATGGCTTTCAAAAAGAGGCTGGAATCCAACTGTGGGGAACGTTGTCGTTATCCTGCATCCAAGCAAGTGGTTGGATGAGTTGATTCTTGAGTTCCCTTTTGTTCCAGTTCTGACATTCCATGATGGCAGCCTTTTAGGGGCAGCACTTGGGTGTGTGTGTGTGTCTCTCTCTCTCTGAGCCTCCGAGGGCACTGGACATCAAACAAGGTTCTTGGCACCCCTCAGAAAAGGTTGGGATGGGCTCTCATCTCAGACACCCATTCCCCACCAATTGATGGTCAGTCAGAGAGCAAGAATACCGCTGCTAAACCTTGCAAACCTTAAGTTAGGATTTATGTGCTGGACTGAGAGAGGGAGAAATTTATGGGTGTTACCAGATATAAAGCTAACGTCATGAAAATCCTTTGTGCTTTGAAGTCACTGACATCCTCACCCCAGCGTGTGGCTGCTTTTACAGATGTTGAGGTCACTGTGTGTTTTTGCAACCACTCTCAGACCCCCCCTCGCACCAGATGCTGCCCAGAAGCTATCCCTTGATGCAAAGGATCACTATGGCAGTTCTGGCAACCACAGCCCTGCCATGGATAGAAGACTTATCTATACGTAATAGGAGCTACATGCAAAAGGCAATCATGTGTGGTTTGAGACCATGCTTTTCAGGATCACAGCCAGTATAAAGCATGTGGCACAAAACATGATGTAATTAATAGACGACGATGTGTTTAACACCCAAACAAGTGACTAGTATTATCTCTAGAGGTGAAGCAGGTACCTGCAAAAATGGATATACCCACTGAATTTCCGGTACCGGAATTGAACCAAATATCCTCGGGTACTGTTCGGTAACCAAACCGGCTTTCGACAGGGCACCTGAAATACTGACAACCGCTATACTGAAATACTGATTTCGTCCCAGGTTTGGAGAATTTTCCAGGTATTTTGGGGTTTTTTCCAGTATTTTCAGGTACTCGAAAATCCGGTAACCAAAATATCGGTTTGTTGAGTACTCAATCGGTATTTGGGCACCAATTCAGATATCCCAAATGGTGCTGGAAAACGTGGGAATTTTCCGCAGGTACCAAAACAGGTCTAATTTATGTCCGCTAACGCCCCATGTTGTGTGAGGAAGTAAAAAAACTAGGGGCAGCCCAGCGAAAGCCTGCTGGTAAGCGGTTATGTGGTTACTGGCTTCCACTGCCATGACACAAACCACTCCAATGCTATTGTAAACCGGATAATTACCAGAAAACACAGCAGAAGATTTTTTTATTTTTTTTTAAAAGAGTTCTTTCACTATGAGGCGTCTAAGGTTACTTCATCGCATCAGCAGGTCATAAAAGTGCCCGAGTCTGGTGCTCTCATTATGCATGCAAACCCGCCTCTAGGCTCTGAATCTTTTAAACAGTACAACTCTGCAAGGCAGCTTTCTCCTTCTCTCAGCCATTATGCAAGCTAGCGTGCTAGAAATCAGGAGGGATTTTCTCCATGAGCTTCGTGATGACAGACTTCAAGCGTGTGCATAAAAAACCCTCTTGCTGCTCACTCGCCTTACAGGGCACTTGCTGTGTAAAATGTAGAAGGTTATGTCAAATTAAAGTGTTATCGTCGAGGGAGAATCTGCTGCTGTTGTGTTCCTACAGGAGGGGCTTGTAAATTTTAAAATCAGCTTTAAGGGTCTTCTACAAAGTCTAGTGAAATAAATGGAACTCCTCTCTAATTTTCATGATGGAGGAGTAAGGGTGGAAACCGATCAGCCCTCTGGACCCCTCCTCCCGCATCAGGCTCTGCACTGGCTGCCTATAGCCTCACTCAAAGTAGTTCAGATGAGATGTCCTTTATTGAACCAACTACTGTTGGTGAGACATGGACTCAATACAGTCCTGAGCTTCTTACACCACAACAGGATTAGGCAAGTAATTGGCAGTCTGCTGTGTTCACTGCATTGTGTGTAAACATTCCCTTCCCTTCCACAATCATGTTTCCTGCTACTCCCTTCCCAAATGCCTGCCACTGAATAGTTCCCAACCTGCATTTCCTTTATCATTAATTGAGTCTTGGTTTTTACAACACCATCATCGTAGCTTTAACCTTGTTTTTCAAAATGTTTGAAACACCCATGATTTTTTTCCCATTTCCTAACCGCTCCTTCCAAAGCGGTTGCTTTTATTTTATACACCTGTCTTGCATTTTCTCAGTCCACAGTTCTAACTCCTTGTTACACGTCCTGTGTGGCCCCAAAGTTTATTTTTATATAGCATTTAAATAATCCCCTAGAAAAAATGTTTATACATAGGCAAAATGACAACCCATATGAAAACTGCTCACCTTGCAAATCCCACCTCCGCAGTTGCTAACAACATCCAGATAATCCAGGCTCCTAAAATCTGAGCAACTTGCATAGTTTGTGGTCTTGTCAATTAGATGCTTGTACAAATCCTACCCTTACATTTTGTGTTTGGGAATGAGGCAGATAGCAGGCGACTGATTTTATTATTAATTAATTAATAAATAATAATAATAATAATAATAATAATTTCTGCAATGTTTGCAGAGTTCAGAATACTTTACAGTCTGTATCTAGTTCATCCTTGCAACTATCTTGGTAGGTAGGTCACCATTATTCCCAGTTTACAGACAGAGAACTGAGGCTGAGAGATAATGGGTAAAAAGAGAGGTGACAGCAGCCTGCTTTGGCCCAGGCGGTGCCTTAATAGTCCCACTGGCATGTCTATTAAGGCACCGTCCGTTATTGGCCTGATTCATTCCTGGGGCAGGTAGGCAACTAGCCCAGGTGAACTCACTTGTGTCCTTGGAAAATCTCCGAGGTCACAGCCTGGGCTAAAGGCCGCCCATGCAGGTCAATACAGGCTAGCATGTCTATGGGGCCCCACCATGGCCAGCCCCCATGGCTATCCATCATGGCGGGGGGTGGGGCACTGGGAGCAGGGTGGGGCTGGCTCCCCACACGTTAGTTGTGCTTCCTGATCCAACCCGGGCTATGCAGGTGGCAGGATGGCTCTCTGGCTACAGGCACATTAGTTCTGTGCCCCCAGCCTAGTCCGGGCCATGTCGGCTGTGGTTTCCCACTCCAGGCCAGATTGGGGAGCTGTTGCATTGGTCGCTCATCTGTTTTTACCTAATGGTATACCCAAGGTCACCCAGTGAGTTCACTGCTAAAACAGAATATGAACTCTTGTCTCCCAGGTCTAAGTTCAACAGCTTATCCACTAGATGACACTGACTCATTTTTAGAATTAGGGGTGCACACCAGAAATCCATTTCATTTTTTGTTTTTGTTATTAAAATGTTTGTTTTTCCGTTTTTTGTTACTGAGAATTTTCATTTTTGTAATTAAGTTTCATTTTTCATTGGTTTCAATGGGAATGTATTTCCGGCTATAACATCTTCTGCAACCTGGCAGAAGCTTATACTTTCTTCACAATGCCCACCCCAAGCTTCCCTGATTGCAGTGACTGGGTACTGGCAAGTTGGAAGCCTGGGCAGGAACTCCAGAGAATGAGCCTATACTAGGGATCTCTTATGTTTGTCACAGTGGTACAAGATGGGTTCGTGATGCCAACTGGCTAGCAGAAATGTCAATCATGTATCCTCATTCTGTGATGTGCCTGCCCCAACCCCCCTGCTTGTTACTGGGAAGTTAACAAGATCGCTCAGATCCAGCACAATTTCGGGGTCGGGATTGACACAGAAGGAGAACTGGGGGTCTGGTCCAACTTTGTGGGATCAGTTTCAGGAAGTGACGCCAGCCGATGCCGAGGGGATGCTGGGGTCTGTCAGGGCCACCTTTTGTGAATTAAATCCTTGCCCGTCCTGGTTGGTGAAAGCCGCCAGGGGATGTTGGGGCCGGTGCTGGAGGGTGTGATCAATGCCTCCCTTTGGGAGGGCAGGGTGCCGGGCTGCCTCAAGGAGGCGGTGTTGTGGCCCCTGCTTAAGAAACCATCTTTAGATGTTGATGCACTCGCTAGCTATCGGCCTGTCTCTAACCTCCCCATGTTAGGGAAGGTTATTGAACGGGTGGTGGCCCAACAGCTCCAGGGCCATCTGGATGACATTGATTTCTGGATCCTTTTCAATCAGGATTTCGACCAGGATATGGCACCGAGACGGCCTTGGTGGACGACCTCCGCTGAGAGATGGACTTGGGGCAGCCAACATTACTCGTACTGTTGGATCTTTCGACAGTTTGGGGGTCCTGTTGGACTTGGCCTCCACCTGGATTGTCAGGTGGAGGCAGTGGCAAAGGGAGCCTTTCGCCAATTACATTTTGTGTGGAGGATCCAGCCATATGTCACACTCTGACCTGGCCACCCTCATCCATGCATTCATCAACTCAAGGCTGGATTGCTGCAACGTGCTCTACATGGGGCTGCCCTTGGTGATGGTTCAGAAGCTGCAGCTGGTGCAGAATACCGCGGCCCACCTGCTGACGGGGACGGGCTGTAGGGAGCACATGACACCAGCGCTCCAGGCTCTGCACTGGCTGCCTATAGCGTTCCAGGCCCGATTCAAGGTGCTGGTTTTGACCTTTAAAGTCCTACATGGCCTGGGCCCCTCCTACCTGAGAGACCGCCTCACTCTCCGGGTCCTGGAGCGATCTCTGCGATCCTCTAGGGGTGCATGCTTGGAGATCCTCCAGGTAAACCGGGGGACCACGATGGAGAGGGCGTTCTCAGTGGTCGCACCGCAGCTGTGGAACTCCCTCTCAGAGGAAGCTCACCTGGCTCCCAGCTTGTTGGTTTTTCGCCGGGCCTGTAAGACCTGACTGTTCATCCGAGCCTTTGGGGGAGGGGGGGATAAAGGGATTAGGGGTGGGATTTTTAGCCAACGGGTCTTATCTCTGTTAATCATATTTACTGTCTTTTGTATATTTTTATCTGTTTTTATCTGTTTTAGATTGTGTAAGCGGGCCCAAGCTGCCGTGAGGCTGGATGGGGCGGGGTAGAAATTATTAAATAAATAAATAAAGTTGGAAGCATCTGCTTAGGAAAGAGCCAAAAAGAGATTCTCTTATATCCTCTGTTGCAGTGCTGCAGGGTGTGTTTGGGATGCCAGTTGGCCAGCCTGAATGGGTCAATCATGTCTCTTGATTGCTGGGCTGCTTCTCCCTCCCCTCTGCCTTGCTGTCTGAAGTCCCCGTTATGTCCTGAAATTTTCGTTTTTGTCCCAAAGTTTTCAGGACTTGTATTTGCATGTCTTCTGTTAAAATCACAACAGTTCAATTGCTTATAAAATTGGGGCCTTTTATTCAATCTTTCTGAAATTTGGCAGGGATGATCCTTTGGGTGAGGGGTACGAGTCCAAACGTTACCACTGGAAATATGTGCACAAACCACAAAACGTAAATTGCTTATAAAATCGGGATCCTTTAACCAATATTGATGAAACTTGGCAAGAACAATCCCTTGTGTATGGAGTGCAATCTGGACAGATTTCATCCACATTGGAAAAGTAGAATACAGGCTACAGCCAGACATGCTTCACAAATCATGATGCTTATAAAAATCGAGACCCTTTGTGCCAATTTGACATGCATAGTCTCCTGGGTAAGGGGTACATTCCCTCCACATTTCATGCAACTTGGACCAGAAACAAAAAAGTTATAGCCTGATAGTTATGTCCACAAATTGTTTTAAAATTCATTCTTAAATTTTCATTTTAATTCTAAAATTTAATTAAATTTTTCGGTTTGTTTTTCCTGGTATTAATAATGAAAAACAAAATTGTTATTCATATCAGAAAAACAAAAATGAAACGCACACCTCTATTTAGAATGATGTTACAACTGAAGGAACAAAAAGACCTGGATGCCATTTGCTTACAGTGAGTGGATTAAGATGCTTTGATGGGGAGGTAGGGTAATAAGCATGAACAAAACAGGGTGGAGGGGGGAACGGAATTTGTCTTTCAGACCATGCCTGGATGCCTTCCTTACCCATCTTCTCTAGACGGTAGAGCTCTCTGCTTTGAACATGAACCCATCAGATACCAACAAGACTGATGAATTCCCGTTTACCATAGATGTGGAATCTCAGGCCCTGGAGTCAAGTGTGGCCCATGGCTAGTTTTTATGTGGCCCCTTTCCAGTGCCTGGATCTGGTTCCTAGACCCAGTTCTGATCCCCAAGCACTGAAAGAGTGAGCTCAGGGTAAGGGAGCAGAGAAGAGGGCAGGCGCACAAGGACAGGGGACAGATCAAGGGCACAGATCCATGTTCTGGACCCTCCTCTTCCTGAGCAAACCCCTTAAACATCTCTGCCCCCAACTTCTTTACAGCCCTTGGAGCTTGTACTCATTTTCAAGTGGCCCCTGGGAGGGAAAAGGTTCCCTAGCCCTGCCATATACTGAGAAACAGGAAATATTTGCCACATCTCAGAGGTCACTGTCCGGTAACTGTAGGCACATGTTGACTCTCTACTGGAGACCACTTTATTCTCAGCACACACCTTCTCAATATGGTATTTAAGTTCTAAGCAGACTAAGGTTGCAATCCTGAATCCTTATAAGTCAAAGGCAAAACTCCAATTAGCTTTAGTGAGCGAGGACAAAAGTCTACTAATTCAGCACATGTGCATTTGTGCCTTATGTTCATCTCCTGACCTCCTCCAACCACAGATGACTGCAGCACCAGTGGGGCAGTCACAAAGCCCTTTGCTGCCTTCAGAACTGGTTTCCTAGACAAGCTGATGATTACTCTAGCTAGCCAGATGACCCACCAATAGTCTCTCTTCCCTCTATCTACAGTGATAGAGGTATCAGAGGCTCTTGGAAAATGAGATGCACCCATGTATGCCCACACACGTCCACTGTGACGACAATCCGGGGGCTGCAGCTGGTGTAGAATGTGCCGGCCTGTTTCCTTATGGGGACCGGTCATCGGGAACACATAACACCGGTGCTCCGATCTCTGCACTGGCTGTCTATAGTCTTCCGGGTCTAATTCAACGTGTTGGTTATTACCTTTAAAGTCCTATACAGCCTGGGCCCCACTTACCAGTCTGGGCCCCACCTTATCCCTCATATCCTGGATTGGCCTCTGCAGTCGGCCGGGGATGTCCACTCGGAGGTTCTCTGGGTGACTATGTCCGACCAGGTGTTCTTAGTGGCTGTGCTGCAGTGGTGGAACTCCCTCCTGGTGGAGATTCGCCTCTCCCTGGATCTCCCTTCTTTCCACAGAAAATGTAAGACCTGGCTGTTTCATCAGGCATTTGGTGAAGGGGATGGGTAGTGGGTAGGTTTTTTATGGGGTTTGTTGTTTTTATGGAGTTCGCCAAACCTCTTTTTGGAGGATTTTTAATGTGATTTCTATTGTATGTTTATTTGGTTTATATAATCATTGTTATCTAATGTACCCCACCCTGGGCTGCCACTGGTATGGAAAATTTTTCTCTCTTTCTTTCTTTCATACATTCATACCTGGCTGTTCTGCCAGGCTTTTGGTGAGGGAGATGGGGGGGGGGAGACCGGGGGGGGGGGGGGGAGGGTTTCAGCTTCACTTTTTGGAGAATTGTTGTGAATTTATGTAACTTTTGTATTTATTTTTATATCTATCTTTTATATGTATTTTAACTGCTATCATGAGCCGCCCCAAACTGCTGTGGCAGGAGTGGGTGGCTACAGAACTCAAATGAAACAAACAAACAAACAAACTGAACATTTTGGGTACTCTTTGGTGGCCCCACCATTTTTTTGACCGGGTACCAGAAATATTGATACGTTGAAGTATCGAGAAACCAGAATTCCAAAATACTGGTATTGTCCCAATTCTGCCCTAGTTTGGGGGAAATTTTGGGGGTATCATTTTGGTGTGGGGGTAATGTCAGGTACTCGAAAAACCAACAACTGAATCTACCATTTTTTGAGTACTCACTAAGTATTTGGGTACCAGTATTTGGGTACCCATTTCAGCTCTAATCACAGTAGAACCCGGAACCAATCATATAATGAGTGGAGAGATGTGTTGGTCACACAGGCATTTTACCATCATCCTTTTTGCCTCAGTAACAATACTCGTCCTTACACGGCATGCACAATTTAATTGCCCTCTTTCCAAATACCCTGAAAGCAGAATACTTTGCCTCTTTCATTTCAGGAGAATAAAGCGGAGTCAGAGAGCTAAACCCATGTTAGCGCACTCCGTTAAGCACTTAAAAGCCGGTCTTATTATACCTTTGCATTCAGCTGAGCCTGAAGGACTTCCACTTCATTTTGCAAGACTTCATACTGATTTTGTAATGCAGCCTGGTCTCTGAGCTGGGATTTCAAGGTCAGCACTTGTTGTTCTAATCTTTTATTGGCTACCTGGTCTCTCGTCAGTTCTTGAATGTCGTTCTCAATGAACTCAGCCTACAAAACAAATACACGTGTTTTCTTTTAAAGCTAGATGTGGAATACACCAAAAAAGATCTCTGAAACCTGCCAATCAAAAGGAATACTCCTCTGTCCTCAATACATTCTCCTAAGCAAAGTGTTCTTGTAGTTAGAGAGCACCTGAAAGAAGCAACTAATTAATTAGGTTTTACAACTTCCAAAGGGACAGCTGATTTTTAGACGTAGGTAAGTGGATATATTAGATGTGTCATGTACCTTGCTGAATTGGGGCCTCAATATCGGCATACCATGGATGCAATTCAGAGCTCCACATGAATTCAGAAAGAGGCCCTGAATCTGAGGGCAACTCGAGCCCACAGGTGGGTGAGACCCCTTTGTGGGATGGTGTGAGCCCAGCCGGAGGCAGTTGCTAGAGCAGGAAAGGACACTGACTTGGTTAAAACAGACGTGACAGTGGCCTGATCAGGACCGTGGTGGCCCGTGGGCCACCAGCACATCTGTTTGGGGGCTGCCAGATGTTGACCTGGGATTGTCCCGAGATGGGTTAGTGGCTAGCCTGAGCTCTCACCCGAAGGTCCGCCCGATTGGGCCAAAGTGGTCCACTGCAGGCTATCGTGTGCTGTGGTCCAGCAGATGTGGCCCAGATTAGGTCTGCCATGACTGGTCACCATGGCTGGCCATTATTGGCCATTACGGCTGCTTGCCATTGGGGTGGGGCCAGCCAAACGTTTGTACATCTCCCTGCCCTCCACACTTCCTGCCCTACCACACAATTGTAATTAGGGTTGTGCATTTGGGTTTTGACAAAATACAGACAAAGTTTAAAAAAAAGACCTTTTCAAGTTCCATGTTTGAAATACAAATACTAGGCCTTCGTATTTGGATTTCAAATGAACCCAACGTTTTCTGAAAAACATAAATATCCAAGATCTCAAACTGGACCCCGCCCCCCAAACCTGCAGCACACACCCAGCTTGGAGCTGGGCTGCTCTCGGACTCTCAGCTTAGTCGTCTGCTTGGGGAGCCTGTAGTGAGTCCTCCCCACCTGAAGGGGCTGTCTCAGAACTGCAGTCTCCAGCACCGCAGCCAGGCTGAGCTCAGCAGAGACCAGTCCAGATAGGAAGAATGGCAAGTCCTTGGCAGCTTCATTCCTTCCCTCCTGCAAGCCAATGAGACCCCCACCAAAAAAGCCAGCCCAATACCCCATTCCCACTATGGGGATCCCACTTTCTGCGAGCCAGTGACTCCCCTCTGAGTCAGAAACCAACCTCCTAACCCATTCCCACCCCCCAAGTCAGAATCCTCCTCTGAGTCTAGTTCCATGCCCTACTCCCCCCACCCCAGCCCATCACCATTCCCCAAAGCCAGGGACACTGCCTAAGCCAATTCCCCAATCCCAAGCAAGCAACTTTACACTTACAAAGTCAGCTCCATGTTCCATTCTTCCCTCTCCCAAGCCAGCTGTATGCCTCACTCTCCCTCAGACCAGCAATCCCTCTCAACCAGAACCATGTCTCATTCCACTCTCCCCAAGCGAACAAATTCCCCACAAAGCTAGTCATATTTTCCACCCTCCCCCACACCGGTGCTCCCCTTTAAATATTGGTAGTAGACTTAGCAACAATTTCTGACTGCATTTACCTTTCCATATAGGTCTGTCAAACTAGCAGAGCCTCACTGCACTTCTGCGCCAAAATAACCCATACACAGAGACCCGTGATCACTACGTTTTCCCCACTGGTAAACGCCATGGACATAGACAAACATACAAATAAAAATAAATGGAAATAGCAAAACCCCAAATACAGATACAAATACCTGACCCTTACACAGTCCTAATTGTAATTCTTTGTTGGAGTATCTTATCTTTCTCAGCTGCATCACTTCTTTCTATTTTCCACAGCATAAAGCTGTTGCTTGCGTCAGGGTAGGTAGCGGAGTACAGATATTAAAAGATAGTGATTTATTATAAGGTTGTATTAATATCCTTCCCCAAAAGGTACTTTTGTTTGGGTTTGCAACTAAACTGAAAATGAAGCTCCGATCCTTAATCCACCCATGTGCCATTTGGAAGAGATGCATACCCAGAAATGCCATTTATATGAGAATCATGGTGCCAAAAGCTATGTTAATAGCCAGACCCAGGGCCGGAGCCCCGGCACCACCAGGTAGGCCAGGCTCCAGATCCGACGGCAGCAGCGGTGGTCCGGAGCGCTTCAGGCCGCTACTAGGCCTTCCAGTTTGACCCAGAAGGCCTAGTAGCGGCCTGAAGCGCTTCGCAGCGCCACCGTCTCCGGACCCACCGCTGCCAGAACCTGGGGCCAGAGCCCCGGCACCACCAGGTAGGGCAATCCCTGGGGTGGGGGGTGGGGTGTCCCTTCCACCCACGTAGCCTGGTGGGGGGAGGGAAAACCAGGGGGCCCCCACCTGAACAGGTTTGACCCCCCCCCCCCAAACCCATTCAGGCCGAACTGAACGATTTCAGGTTTGGCTGAACCCCAAACGGGCCGAACACCAAACCCCCCGGTGTTCGCACATCCCTATTGTTCTGATCCAGGAAAACATGAACCAGCTTTGATCAGGAGCACGTTCAGCTCTGCCTCACTTGTACAGCGCCATTTTGCGCCTGAGGGAAAAGACCTTCTGTAGAGGTGCACATCTTTTCTGCCATTCTCAAAAATGAGTTACAAAAATCAATCCTCGTGGTCACTAGGGCATGGGTCACTGTGGCAAGATCAGCCAGGGATAAACAAGGATGTACCTTACGCAAATCGCATAGCTGAAAGAAACCTCTCCAAACCACGTCTGATACCTGAGTTTTCATGGAGAGCATGTGGCCAAAAATGATGCCAAAGTTCTTTCCCTGGCCCACTACTTCTACCCAGACCTCGTCCACATGCAGGGGCCCGAGAGGGGCAAGGGCATCCTCCTATTGGCTGCCCGTCCCCACCAACATCACCTCAGTCTTCCCTGGATTGAGCATGAGGCAGCTCTGAGACAAAGCATCCAGCCAGTTATATAATCATTCTATGTATACAACGTATGCACGATAAGAATGTCTTTATTAACTCTATTTGTACACCTACCATTAATTTGCTGTGTTGCTTCATTTGCTCTTCATGTCTATCTGCTTCTCTGATCTGGTTTAATTCAGTGAGTGTTTCAGTCAACCGAGTGTTGGCCTCTTCATATCGTGTTTCTGCAAAGCCAAGGGCTACATACCATTTCTGAGCCTACCAAATTAACAAAAGGGGATAGGGGGTGGAAAAGCAAAAATGACAGACAATAGTCACTTCCAAACATTGTTTCTTATAACCTTGATGATAGAGGTGATGCTAGATAGTTGAGTCCTGAGGTAGCTATACTGGAGTGAATGAGACTAAGCCCATATGGTGTCTGACCCCTTCGAATACATTCTAGGATTAAAATCAAGGTTGAGGAACCTTTTCCCTCCCAGGGGCTACTTTAAAAATTAGTACAAGCTCTGAAGGTCATATTGAAGTTGGGGACAGGGGTATGTTTAAGAGGAGAAGGGTCCAAGATGAAAGATATGTACCATGGATCTGTCCTGTGTCTTTGTGTGCATGCCCTCATCTCTGCTCCCTTCCCCCAAGTTCAGTCTTTCAGTGCTTGGGGAGTCAAGAACTGGATACAAGGGCAAGATCCAGGAACCAGAAAGGGGCCACATAAAAACAAACCAGAGGCTGCATTTGGCTACTGGGCTTGAGGTTCCCCACCCCTGAACTAAATAATCCCTATGAAGCTGATAAATTAAATTATAGTGGGAATTGTTAAATTTAAAAGGTTTCTAATCTTAAAAGAATTCACAACGTTTCACGTAAATGCTGTAAAAGATTTGGCAGGGTTGTATGTCGCACCTTCAGGATCATCTCTGTCAAATATCGGAAAGATGTGATAAAGGGTGCCAATTCTAGAAGTCTGCACAGCATATGCAGAGAATGAGCCTATGCCAGGGATTCTCTTACGTGTCACTGTGGTATAAGATCGGTTTGTGATGCCAATTGGCCAGCAGAAATGTCAACCAAATACCCTCATTCTCTGCTGTGACCACCCTATCTTCTCTCCCCTTACTTGCTACTGGGAAGTTGGAGGCTGTTTAGAAAAGAGCCAATAGAGATTCTCTGATGTCTTCTGTCACAGTGCTGCAGGATGTGATTGTGATAACTGACCAGCCTGGATGTGTAAACCATGTCTCCTGATTGCTGGGATGCTAGCCCCAATGTCACAGTTATGTCCCTTCTATGCCCGCCTCGAAGCCACCACCGATTTGTCCTGTAAAGCTGGAAGCATGCAGTAATAGGCCAGTGAATGTGTCTGTCAGTCTGTTGGGTTGTTCCCCATCCTACCCCCTATAGCCTCCCTCCCCCTGCCATGCCAGGTGCCTGCGTCTGACTGGCACTGCATGTGCTGCTATTTATCTGAATAATGGTCTTCAAGGGGACAACTTCAATTGTTTATAAAGTTTGGGCCATTTATCAAATTGCCCTGTAGTTTGGCAGAGATGACAGGGAAGGTGTGGGATACATTCCTGCCAGATGTCTTGTAAACAGGATGGAAGATAGAAATGTTACAGCTGGCAATGCATTTTCAAGTTAATGGCTTATAACATCAGGACCTTTTATCCAATATTTCTGAAATTTGGAATGATTGGTAATCTTGGGGAGGGTCAATCTTCCCAGGTTTCATGCAAATTGGATGGAAGATAAAGAAGTTGTAGCCAAGAATGTGTATGCGCTTTTCTTAAATCACAACATTCAGTTGCTTATGAAATTATAAGTTGCTTCAATTTCCTTTATCCAATCTTTCTGAAATGTGGTACGCATAGTACAATCTCCCCAAGTTTCATCAGAACTGAAGAAACTAAAAAGTTATAGCCAGAAATACATTTTTCAGTGTTTTCCCATTATTTCAAACGTGAAAATTCATTTTAGTTGTTATAATTATTTTTCTTTTTCATTATTACAGTAATGGAAATGAAAACTTTTTTTTGTTTTTGTTAACATAATAACAAAAACAAATTGTACACCCCTAAATCCATGGCATAGATCCATAATCTTGAACTTTCTCTTCCTTCCCTGTCCTAGTACACCCATTAGGCGTCCGCACCCTCAACTTCTATGTGGACCTTGGCACTGACACTCATTTCTCAAAGTGGTCCCTTGGAAGGAAAAAGCTCCCCACCCCTGTTCTATGGACTGGGTTTCTTTTAACGCAGTCTTTCAACAATGCCCATGCCTAGGATGCATAATTATCATCACAACATCAGTCTTCCCATTCTATCAATACATCCAATTCTCCCCTTTAAGGACATTTCCAGGCATACTCCAGGCCTGAAGCACAAGAGAAGTTGTTCTTGATTCCTTAACAGATCCTTCACATTCAAAACGTCCAACTTTATTGTCAAGACTAACTCACCCCAATTGATCACATCAATAAAGGAAGTGCCCCCCCTGAGCACTTTCTGCAATGGCCAGTTCATCATGCATCAGGCTACAGTTCTAAAACCTTTTACTCAGGAGGAGATCCACTGAATTCAATGGGAACTCTCAAATATGTTGTTCCAGGGGGGTGGCTTTAAAGGGGGAAGGGGAAGAGGCTTGGTTGGCTCCATTAAGGGAATCCTACTGCTAAAATACGACCAAGGAGGAGGGACTGTGCAAATTATTCCTTAATCGAGTGATGAAAGAGATCAAAGGCATCTTTCCTTTTGTAGCTCTCTGACATCTTACTAGAAAAAAAAGGAAGCACTGAAAGGAAACCAAAGAAGCCCTTGTTTCACTCAGACACATCAAATGGGCATTTACCTCTTTTTTGGCCTTTTCTAATTCCTTTTGTTGTATTTTGAGTTCTTCCCTTGTCCTTTCTAGCTCTTCTTTCATTGCTCTGTCACTTTCAGACATGCTCCCCTGGACAAGAGACAGAAAAAGAAACAATTCATTTCACGAGTAAGAGAGCTGAGAATTTTCCTCCTTAAAATGGGATCCCCAAAACTGACTGCAGTCCACCAGCTGGGGCTTCATCAGAGCTGAGTAGAAGTGCCCAAAGACTTCCCACCTTGCATACAATGTTTGTGTAGAATCATCAGAGCACCTTCCCCTATGGCACCTAAGTCCTACCCTGCCTTAAACGTGCAGGGTATAATCTCCATGCACCAGAATTTCAGGGCAAGCTCAAGGATTGAGGTGAAACACTGGCCCCACAGAAATCAACAGGTGTTTTGCCATTGATTTCAATGAAATAAGGGGTTTGTTGGTTGCAGTGGCACTCGGAATTGTTCAGACCAAAGATCTGAGGCATGTTCTGGAATGGATTAACCTCTGCATTAGAGCACTTTAAATGGAGCAGTCCTGTTGCAAAAATACATCAACACAGTGGTGTTTTAGGACCTCAAAGTGTAATTTTGCTGATGCACATTTTCTAGAGTATTTCCCTTCTGTCTTTCTTTTAAATTACTAAGAATAGTTGCATGAAAATAGGTTCTGAGAGATAATTATGCTCCCGTTCATTACCCCAGCTTGAAGTATTAATCCAGTGTTTACAACACTGTAATCATCCCCACTGAAACCAATGATAACGTCAGAGAGGTTTATGGCTGACTGAGGGCAGAATAACCATCAGTCATAGATAAATTCTTAACAAACAAGGGCCTGCTTTCCAGGAATATATCCCTAACGGTGAAGGAAAAAACACACAGGTCAAGTTATAAAAGAGTAAAAATAACGTTACCCATGAACCTTCAAAATTTTCATGAGACATCACTTGGCCCTCAAAACCCAACTTCGGTTTCATCTGCTAGTGCAGATCTACATCATGCACCCGCAGTTCCAAGGTTATTTTTTAAATCCTATATCTTGAAAATTGGCCCATTTGGATTTATTTTACCTTTGCAGATGTTTGTAGCGGTTCTGCATGATCCAGATCTTTAAGACAACACTTGGAAGAACAGATAACTGGTATTTTGTCTTCTGTTTCATCAACTGGCTTTGTCATCTCAGGTCTTCCAGACGCCTCTTGGGGCACACTAGATATCACGGAAATTTGATTATCCAAAAATGCGGTTGTCCCTGTGTTACTAAACTGGCATTTACAATTTTCAGCGTCATTAGAATATGCAGTACAGCCATGTCCGTTACTGCGGCTTTTCATCCCTTCCAAAACCATCTCTTTTCCTTCTACAGTATAATAATTTGAAGGTTCTGCTACTTGAATTCCCTTTTCTTCGGTTTGTATTTTACCAGATGCCAACTCAGTTTCCACTATTTCTTGCAGACTATGATGTTCTTTCTTCAGTTTTTGCACCTTTTCATCTAGCCCTGAGGTTTTGTCCTTGATCAGTTCTTCATAGCCAATTCCTAAGGCAGACATTATTTCTTTCAGTTCTTGGTTTTTTAAGGTTATGGCCTCTGTGATTTTCTGAGATCCTAGTAGCTGTTCTGAACTTTCCTTTCGGATTCTACCCATATCATTTTTGAGTGCAAGATTTTCCTCTTGCAGCTCAGAGATCATGCAGTTGCATTTAGTTTCACACTCTTTGAGCTCAGAAATCATTCTTAGGCAGCTCTTCTGTTCACATTTGATCTCAGACAAGCTTCCCAACAAAGACACTTTGTCCTCATCAAGCTGAGATATTCTTTGCAAATTTCTCTCTCTCTCGGCTTCTAGTTCATGGATTTTTTCTAAGCATTTTTCCTTGTCTTGCAATAGTTTGTTGATTTCTTTGGAACAACTATTTTGCTCTTCCTTGAGGCCAGAAAGCAACTGGAAATGTCTAATCATCTTTTCTTCCAGAGATATAAATTTTGTGTCAACCTCATTTGGTTCCATTTCTGGGGTTTTTCTTCAAAACAGACTCTCTGCCCCTCCTCATCCACTTGAGCACAGTTCTTGGAAAGGGCTTTATTCCCATGCAAGACAAAAGAAATTGCTCCTGGACACTCAAAATTCTCTTCTTTTTTAAGACAGGTACATTTAGTGCACATATCCTCCTTGAAAAATAACTTTTGATACAAGTCATCACCAGTTTCAGCTCCTGCTAATATATGTTGAGAATACATCATTATCTCCTCCTCCACAGCACATAGTTTTCGAGCATACTGGTCATTCTCTTCCTGGAGCATGCGGAGTTTCTGGCAGTAATTCTCATTCACTTTCATCAGTGCAGCTATTTCTTGAGAATACCAATCAATTGTTTTCTCTAACGGACATATTTTTGGGGTAGATCCACTGTCCCCTGTTTCAGGGGCTGGCAAATAATGAGCATATTCATAATATTCTTCAGCTAGCCCTAGATCTTTTCTGAGGTGGACCTTTCTCTCTTGCTCAGTCGTTAGGATGTTGAGTGGATACGTGTACTTGTCTTCCTTCAAGGCCGTCGGCTTTTGAGAACTCTTAGCATCTCTCTCTCTCAGGACAGTCCTTTCTTTGCACTGTGAATTCTCCTCCCTTTCTCTTTCATACACTCTCTTTTCTTTCCATGCAATATCTTTCAATAAACACACTCTCATTGGGTCAGTCAGTTTCTCAGGCTGTTGATTATCCTTCTCTTTTACTACGGTTTTCTCTTCCAACCATCTTGTCTTCACTTCATCAAAGCTGCAGACTGCGACACATTTTCTTTCTTCAGTCTTACATCCAGAGCACTCCAAGGCCTTTCCCTCTACCTCTTTATGCAGTGCAGATATATTTTCTTTATCCTGAGTGCTTGTACAGAATACTGATTCCACCCCATGCTTCTTTGTTCCATCACCTATAGTTTTAATTAAACTGCTGTCAGCTTCTTCAGGAACACGAGTTATCTTTCCAATTTGTGCCTCCTGGTTCTCTCTCCCCCCCGCCTCGGATTCTGCTGGAAAGTTTCTTACTGGGCAGTTGACATCGTTATCATTTTTATCCAGGATTTCAATTTCTCCGCTGATCTCCGCAACTTTTTTATTTTTCAAACATCTTTCAAGGTGGAATTTGAAAATTTCACTGCCCAGAATTCTTTCCTTTCCAGATTCAGAATCTGTGTCAGAGGAATCTCCTTTCTTGGTGTAACATGCACTGGTAGGAAGGGACGTACTGGTGTTACTGGTCTTGCTGCAATTCAAGCTCAGGATTTTGTCTGCTTGGGAAATAGACTTGGGTCCGACACCAGGCAACGTGTGGCTTTTAGTTTCTAGCAGAACATGCCGAGGTTGAATCAACGTGACAACTTCAGAAACAGGCAAAGAATTAGAAGGTTGCTTTATAGCTGGCTGCTCTATGAAAGTATCTTTATTTTTGGTCCACTTAGTCCTCTCATCATCGTTGAGGCTCTGTGAGCAAGTTAAGAGTAGCTGCCTGTATTTAAGCTCTTTTGGAGTGCAGCCAAACAGAAGGGAAGCATCTTTGGGACCATCGGATGTTTGAACACAAAGTGTGGGCTGGGGAAAGTGAAAAAAAGAGGAAGAATCTCAAATTAATTAACGTAAGCTAGAAAGAAAGAAAGCCTATTGCTAACTGATGCATATGCTACTTTAGTTTGATAATCTTCCTTACACAATGTATCACATGTGTGTATACATACACCCACAACCTTGATAGTGGGGAATTCCCAGTCTGTGGGCCAAATATGGTCCATGACTACATTTTATTTGCCTGTGACAATTTTCAAAGTTCCCCATTCTATGGGGTGGGGGAAGAAGTTTCACATCCTAAGAAATATATTATATGACAAACATACAATATAAACATGCATTTCTTAAGGGAGAGGGTGGGAATGAAAAACTCATGTCAATATATAATCATTAAAAAAAATTCAATACAGCATCGACCCCAAAATAAGACTTAATTACTTTCCATCCCAAACTTGTATGTAATGGAAGCAGTCAAATCTTGCACACATGCTGTACACAAGTGTGTGTGTGTGTGTGTGTGTGTGTGTGTGTGTGTGTGTGTGTGTGTGTGTATGTGTGTAGTGCCTGTGCAAGACGCATGTATGCTTTGCAAGCTTGGGCACACGTTGCACATGCTTGTGTGTGGTGCATTCACAAAGTTCAGAATTGGACCCATCTCTTAGTCCGTTTTTAGACATGCCACCAACCTAGTGGATTTAAAAATCTGTTTTTAGAACCCTCACGTGGGTGGCATTTAGATGCACCTCCCTGCAACAGAAGTCGCCCTGCCACCATTGGAAACAGCGGCGCCAAGTGGCTCACGCATTCTTTTGAAAACCAGATTTGTACAACCTCAATATCTAGATTTTACAAATCCATTTATCAAAAGAATGCACGAGCCGCCTGGCACTGCTGTTTCCAACGGCGGCCAGGTGACTTCCGGTGCAGGGCGGTGCATCTAAACACCACCTGTACTAGGTTTCTAAAAGCGGATTTTTAAATCCGCTAAATTTGCAGTACGTATAAAAGCGCCCATAGGGAGATAAGATTTTTCAGAGTGGGAGTATGTAATTTGGACAAATTCCTCTGGAAGACCAATTCTTACACTAACTTCTACATTTACTCTGTAGATTATTTATTTCATGTTTCGCAGACTTTGTAAAGGTGGCATGGACAGCAACAACTGGCTTCACCTGTTTGGTGTCAACCAGCCTGTGTTCTTCAACAATTTCTGCCAAGGCACTGGAGTTGTGTTCCAAAAATTGCATGAGAAGCTCCTTTGGTGATCCTTCAACATTATTCAGCCAGCCACATTCGGAAGATCTCTCTGTTGTAGGAAAACATTTCAGAAGGTGAAGGTTGCTGAATGGAACATGCTAAGCAATATAAATATCAGGCCCGAGGTATCAGAAAGAAACTATTTTAACCACTGAGAACACAACCACCCTTCATTGCCAGAAATGCAGGTCTTTGTTCCTGGGATTAATCTCAAATATTTTGGTGAAAATATATAGGGTGTTTTAAGACAAGTGCCTCCCTACCCATTACCCACTCATCATGCATGTTGCAGGACAGCATTGGCGCCCTATGCAGCCCTGTAACGTGCATGATGGGTGGGGGACTGGCAGGTAATGGGCGGGGAGGTGCTTGTCTAAAAACGCCCATTGATATTACAGTATGTTAACAATAGGCCACCAAGACGACATTCATTTACTCAAAAAAGCTGGTATTTTTAATTATTTTAAAGTTGTGCTTGAATAATATGAGACGATAGTTTAGTTTCGCAGAAAACCAGATCATTTACACATTCAGAAAACCGAGAAACTTGCCCTTGGCACACAAACTTTAATAAAATTCTCCTGCTGTTATTGTATAATCAGGGGTGAAGAACCTCTTCCTTCCCAGGGGCAACTTTGAAAATTAGTACAAATCTCCAAAGGCCATGTAGAAGTTGGGGTAGGTAGGGCTTATACTATAAGGTCCATATCATGGATCCGTGCCATGCATCTTTCCCCTATCCCTTTTTTGTGTACGCCCTCATCTCTGCTCCCTTATCCTGAGCTCAGTCTTTCAGTGCTTGGGGGTGGGAACTGAATCCAGGGACTGGATATAAGAACTGGAAAGGGGCCACATAAAAACTAGTCATGGGCCGTATTTGGCCCCCGGGCCAAAGGTTCCCCAACCCTGTTGTATATGAAACAAAGAGAAATTCCTACTTGCTAGAGCACACCACTCTCTGGCATGAAGCGGTAGAGATGGAGTCTGACTAGCTTTGTTTCTGACTGGATCCAACACAGCTTCCCATTTCCGCTTTAGCATCTCCTCCTGGAAACATGGGTCTCTGTTCTTAATGGAGAAAAGAAGATAACAAACAGAGTATCAGACCTGAATATGATTCACACCCAACTGCTACACTGTTTCCCTTTTAATTCACATCTTTCCCACTCATCTTGCTTGTAATGTTCATTTGTACCATTTTACCCAATCGTAAACGACAAGCAGCATGGTTTTAAACTGCAGGAAAGTAGGTCTAGATAAATAACTAAGCAAAACTTCCTAACTCTTACAACAGCTCTGCAGTGAAACAAGCTGCTTCGCCCTGGACATTTCAAGGAAAGACTGGGCAGGGATGCTGTAGGTAGAGGGTATCCTGCTGTTAGGGCCAGGTGTTTGGACTAGGTGACCCGCAAGGAGGTCTTCTCCATTATTATTATTATTATTATTATTAACAAAATTTATATAGCGCCAGCAGTGTACCTGGCACTTTACAAAGTAATAAAATAGACACGGTCCCTGCCCCTAGGGCTTACAATCTGAGAGACAGGAGCTGGGGGAGAGACTTAGGAAGGGGAACAGAGGGAGAGACAAGGGGTCTAACATTCATGAAGATGCGAGGTCTCAAGTGGAGGTCTCCATCTCTACAAACCTGCGCCGCCACCACCAGCTTTCCTACATCGAAGGTTGGGCAGCCACTTTATAACCAATCAATCGCCCCTCAGCAGCATCCCATGTCATAAATAGCCAGCCTAACCTTTCCACAGCTGGGAAAACTGAGACGGAGGGAAGGTAAGTGGCCCATGCTCTCACACAAAACCAGTGACAGCGCTGGCAGCAGAGCCCAGGGTTCCCAACTCCTCTTTCTATGTCCGATGAAGGCCGTAAGCACATGCTTCCTTGATTAGGGGCACAAATCCTCTGCCGTTAAATTCAATGGGAGTTTTGCCACCGACTTCAATGGGCGAAGGGTTACACCCCTATATAGATGCTCTTGCAAAAAAAAAAAAATTAAAAACGTAGATGGAGCAGAAAGCAAGCAGTTCAGTTCACCATCACCCCTGAACTAATGAAGCACGGAACAATCCTTTATACGGAGCAATGGGAATTCTGGTGACAAATAGTCCCTCTCCTCCAGGTGCACCAACTGTTACAAAAGTTCTGGGTCCCTACTTATCTTTGAGACTTCTGTGGCAAAGATAAGTAGGTTTGGTTGAAATCAGACTACAGAACCAAAAGTTATTAAAGGGGGGACTGTTAAAGAGAAGGTGCGGGCTTTTTAAGAGGAGCTGCTCTGCACCTCCACCTCTGCTCCCCCTTTGGACAGACTATAAATGCTGCTGAGCGTGCAAGCCCAGGCAGTCTGCATCTGGCAAGGGAGCCAGAACGACCTGATGTGGGAGCTATGCAGGGAGCTGTCCATGGTCCTGAATCCCCCGCAGGCTGGGAGCTGCGTGGTGCTGACCCAGGCCAAGGCTAGCCTAGTTGTTCTCAAAGGTTTGGGATCCGCCCTACCACTTTGACTTGCTGGTGTCAGCTCAGACCCACACCACACACACACACACCCCAGCACTACCACCACATACACAGCTTGCTTCCTCTCTCCCTTCTTGTCACTGCATTATTTTGGAAATTCCACCTAATTAAATCACAAGGAAGCTAGGTCTTCGTCCATCTGTGGTCCTTCTTGCTTCCTTCAGAATACCTCCCTTGTCCCCCTCCCCCAGTTTGAGAACCAGTGGGCTAGAGGGGAAGAGTAGGCAGACTGGTGAAAGGCCTCGGAGCACGGTGGAGGTTTTGTATGGTGAGCTGAACCAGCATCAACAGCTTACGTGAACTAAAAATTGTGAATAAATTCTAGCTGATGAAAGAGAGAACGGCTGCCCAGGTGGCAAGGGAGTAACCTATATCCCCTCATCTCTCCCCATCCCCCAGGTGTCCCTCTCCAGACTGATTGGCTGGGTGCCAGGTATGCAGGGGAATCCCACTCAGTGCAACCCCTTCACCTGCGAAACTTGGGATGGGGAGGGAAACTGGGTCCCAGTCCCCACAAATGACGCCTCCTGCTAAGAGAACCAATGTGGTATAATGGCTACGTGCACAGTAGTTGGACCAGGAGATATGGGGGGGACCCTGGTTCTAGTCTTGCCTTAGCCAGAAACTCACTGGGTGACCTTGGGCCAATCACAATATTCTCTCAGCCTAACCTACCGCACAGGGTTGTTGTGAGGATTAAAAAGTTGTGTTAGTTATATGTAAAGCACTCTGAATGCCACGGCGGGGGGAGGGGTGCTATATAAAACAGATTTTTATTTATTATTATTTTTCCTTGTCAATAAATTCTTGCTGATGATGGGGAAACAGTCTGTGAACTAACAAACTAATCCTGCAAGGACTTTCCAGCAGACGGGCAGCTGAGCTGGCTACAAGGATGGCATATATCTATGTCAATAGGATTTGAATTATTAAATTTTCAGCAGTGAAAAAATCCAGTGAGAATCTCTACTGGCGGCAGGAGATATGCTAGAGACGAGGGTCCCAAATGGTGGGTTAAGACTGCGACAGGGGTCACACAACCCTGGTTGCTACTGGTACATATTTGGCATGTGAATGTTGGTCTGGGGTTTCAAAATCTCTGCTTCAAAATGGGGCCACACAAATTCCTGGATCAAAAACAACTTTCACAACCAGACAGGAAATACAGTCATATCGGGAACATTGCAGAATGTGTGGATCTGGGACACGTTTGTGATTCTGTTGCTTTCGGGACAGCAGGTGGCGATTTTTTCAGTACCTTCCCTGATTTGTTGGTATTTTTGTATTCTGATGTTTTTGTTTTCCTGGTTCCAAGTCCCATACCTTTTTTGCATGCAATTGCGGGGGGGGAAGGGAGGGGGAGAGGAGGCAGTACCTGGCATGTCTGGTCTGTGTATACTGTGCTGGCCTTCTCCTCCTGCCAACATACCAGCATATACTTCTCAACTTCATGAATGTATCCTTGTCTCTCTCTATGTTCACCTTTCCCTTGTCTTTCTTAGATTGTAAGCCCCTTGGGGGCAGAGACCTGTCTATAACTATTGATTGCACAGCACCAGGAACATTGCTGTCACAAAACTAACTAAATAACTTAATAAACTAAACATATAAACCTACCTCTTCCATCAGGCTGTCCCTGGTTTGTCATGAGTGAAATTGCATCCTCCTCACTCAGAATCTCTTCACAGTAACTAAGTTAAGCACATGCACCTGCATCTTCTCAAGCTCATGAATGTAGTCTTGTCTCTCCCGGTATTCACCTCTCTCATCTCCCCCTTCCTTGTCTCTTAAATTGTAAGCGCTTTGGGGAAGGGATTTGTCTGTAACTACTGACTGTACAATGCCAGTTACACTACTGGTGCTATATTAATAATAATAATAATAATAATACCACCATCAGAAAGCATATCAAATGTACAAATGGAAAGGTATTCCTGAATGGGAACAAATTAATGGGACAAAAACCTAGTAAGTTTCCTCACCGCAGCAGATGCTGCAAATAGGCTGTTTCCGATGAAAACAGCATTGGCTACAAATTGTCGTTTCAGCTCTATTCACACAGGCAAAACGTTTGGGAACAAATGCTCTCAAGAAACCATTCAAATCCATTTGAAAGAATACAGTTTGCACTGCCTCTTTTCACCATGGTAAGGGGAGTGAAGCCCCAGTCCTCATCTCCTGCTGGGTACTCAGAGCAGGGATTTATCCCTAGACAGGAAGATCTGTACCATACGTGAACATGGTGAAAGTCCAGCAAAAGCACTCCACAAGGTTCATACCATAGAGGGCTAAGACATGGACACGTGGATCAGAAAGTCTTGCAGTTAGACTAGCTTCAATAGCGGAAGATGGAAACGGATGATGTATGTTAGCAAACTCTTTGAAAGTGCAAGATGGGGTGGGGAGGAATTATCTCCAATACCAGAAGAAACCACCGGAGGTCTCCCTCCTTATACATATCAACACTTGAAGCCTTGCTCAGCATCTTGAAGTCGTTTCATGCTGGGATGGAGCCAATTAGTGCTTTGTGGAAAAGTTTAAAAATAAGAATAATAAGAAAACCTAAAGCCGCTGATCCAGAAAATCACACCCTTTCCTACTGTTTGCATTTTACACTGTATTTAAAGGCTGTGCCTCCTGTCAAGAAAGGGAACAAACATGTATGAAGTGATTAATGCTGCGTTTCACTATACTCTGCACATTGAAATCAAACCAATAACTTCGTTACTTGTGGATTAGCAGCCTTCTATGAGGCAAGATTATATATTACTCCCAAACAATGGAGGGGGGGGGGGGGGGGAGGAGAACCTGTCATAAAAGCAGTAAGTTGGGGTAAGGCCACATGACCTGCAGGAGCCTGATCCCCACGTGCTCTCAGGGCAGGCAATCACTGCAGCCACACTGCGGGGTCATCATGGGGAGCTGGGCACATAGGCATGGGGAAGCTAAAGCTAGGCAGCTGGGCCTCTGCTGGAGCCGCCACAGCCGCCGCCATAGCTGGGGCGGGCCTCAGCTCCAGCCACATGAGCAGGCGCCTGGACGTGCCCCGCCTCCCTCCCCATGCCTGACCAAGATCCCGCTCCCGGCTGTGACATGGCCACAGGTGAAAGCACCCGCCGTTCAAGGCCCCACAGCGGTGCTCCTTGGGTGGTGGGACAAGTGCAGCCTCTCCACACGAGTAGCCCCGCCTTGGCCAGCTTTTCCCCATGTGGGGGAAGGCTGCTCTGCGACACATCCTTGGAATTTTTCTGAGGAAGCGTTGGGTAGCAGCCAGCTGTTTGCCCCGCCCTGGGGAAAATATCTGGCAGCCACTGGCCACACGATGCACTGCACTATGGAGGGGTAAGGCTACCAATACCTTGGGTAGCCTTACCCAAGGCTACCAATACCTTGGGTAGCCTTACCCCTCCCCTGCCTTTCTCGTGTGGCTGCACCTTTGGTAGTTGTGATCGGCAACATTTTATCCGCAGAGTCACTTCATTACAACAACATATCCAAATGCTTTTTGGTGATTGATCAAGGTTTTTCTTATTGCTGGAATGGGACCACCATATCCACCTGTACAAAGAAAACTGAGAAGAGATTCTGACATGGGACATAGTCCCAAATGGGACATAGCCCAAATGTAAGAGATGGAGACAAAATAGTTTTGTAGCCACACACACACACACACACACACACACACACACACACATTGTGTGGGCCACACTGGAGCCCTTCCTCAAGCATGAAAAAAAGCTATTATCTAATATCTATATAGCATAGCCTGCATGTATTTGCATTTGCATATTGGTTCCCACCATTGTATCTAAATGTTTCAAATGCTAATGCCTTTTCCCCTTAACTGCTCCCTCCCAAGTGATTGTTTTAATTTACATGCTTCTCCCTGCATTATTTTACCCAGTCTATACTTCTGACTTTTTACATATCTGAGGGAGGGCCCAGTGTGACCTAAAAACTGCATACTGTCCCCAACAGAAGTTGGTCCAAAAAAAGATCCCATTTGGACAAAGTCTCCATCTTTTATTGTATTTAAGCTACAGAACCCTTGTTTGCGTGCTGTCAACTCTCGACTACTGGGAATATGCCAATGTTCAATGCACCTCAAAGGGAAAACGCTTTTAGTTCAGTACTGGGAAAAATCAAGATTGCAGGAGCTAACCCTGGACTAATCCAGAATCCACTGAAGCATGTGAAAGCTAGAACAAAGCTTTGACAGTGAACTAGGTGAGAAGGTCACTAAATTCAGATACTTCAAACAAGCTGCTGGCTTTGTTGCATGCTGAAAAGTAGGGATTTGCTTGTGACACTTTACCAAAACTATTAGTTGAGATAAACCCCCACTTGTTGAAATGATCATGTAATGACAAATTTTAACATTAAGCTTTTACATGAATACATGTTGCAAAGGAGGTGCTTCAAAAGACGATTTTGCATCACCACCTCTTGAGGTTAAAGCTTTCTGCACTCACGAAATACAAAGCCATCCTGGGTTTTTACCTCAGAAAACAAAATACAACCACAAAGCCTGCCAGGGTCTTTTATCTACCCTACAGTTATTTGCTCCATGGCTGAGAGAGAGAAGGCTTTCCATGTTCTCTTTCTTGATCAGCATTACCCATTATGACCAGCACACCCATCAAAGCTTGTATTTCCATGGAATTTCCTTGTCCTGGGAGATCCCAATTTTGGGGGCTTGATGTTCATCCTGATGTAAAATAGACCATGTCTATTTTATTACTTTGTAAAGTGCCAGGTACACTGCTGGCATTATATAAAAGTTTGTTAATGTAGGCCTGAATCCAACTGCCCTTTTCATATCTGTGGAGATCATCTGCATTTTTAGAATGGTATACAGAAATATGATAAAGTTTTTTTTTCACGATTTCTACATATCTGTTATTTTAGCTATTCCAGTTTGGCAACTCTTCTTATTTCATTATTTTGGTTATTCTGGCATGAACAACAAAAAGAATAAAATACTGGAAAAACTGAAATACCAAAATAAACCAACCAGATGAACTGAAATGGATGTCTGTGACAGGGACAGGGCTAGCCAGGGCAAGAAAAGGCAGGACCCAACCCTCAAAGTCACTCGCAGTTGTGGAATACTACACTCAAATCTCTTTATTTATGAAACTTTCATCTATAAGTCTCTATATCTAATACTCAGGAAGTATCCCTCTCTTGGAGGTCCCTACTCCTGAAGTCCAGGCTTCTAACCTGATCCTGCTTCTCAAGCAGTCCTTTTGTCTGTACCGCTCTGTAGCCCCAGAGTACTCACAGTCTCACTGACCAAGCTCATTCCTCCTTGTAGCCAGTTACCCTCAATGCAGCTCTCCCGTGTAGCTACCCTCTCCCTTGCTACCCTCTCTGCAGCTCTCCCCAGGCTGAGCTCCCAATCCCAGGGGTGAGGCAAATAGGCGTGATTCTCCCTTCCTTCCGTGCCTGTGCCTCAGTTAGCACCTTCTCTTGCTGTTGGTGCTACCTGCCTTAAAGAGGCAGAGGAGTCAAAGGTGTACACTCTGCTACAATCTCCTGCAAAACAAGAACTGGATCATGGTGGATCTCCATTTTATCAAATCCAGATTGGACTGGGTGATTATTGACCACCCCTCTTTCCGTAGGCAGTGTAAGACCTGGCTGTTCCGCCAGGTCTTTCCTGAGGGCGAAGGGGTGGGTTTTATATCATTTTAATTATAGTTTTATAATTGTTCGTTTTAATATGTTTTAAAATGCTGTGAGCTGCCCCGAGATGCCTGGGGCAGGAGGGGGCGGCATATAAATTTTAAAATAAATAAATAAATAAATCCATCAGACACAGTATTTACTACTACTACTACTAATAATAATAACAACTATTAATTATTATTATTATTACAATAATGAAAATCAGCCCTATCCTTTTGCACTGAGGAAGCCCACCATCCTGTACTCCAGATTTGGTGAAACTGGACAAGATTTGGTTTAGAATATCCCAAGTAAATTATAATGTAATTTTAGATCTATTTTGTTCCTTGGAATTTTAATGGAGGTCTGTTTGTATAGGTGGTGATGCCTGGATGAAAATATGGGATGGCTAAAGAAAGATCCTATATCAATAAAGAGCTAGGCCACTTTATTATAGTTAACACATCCACAACAGACTTCAAACTAAAGTAGTGTCTCCCAATGTGACCAAGTGCACAGAGAAAATAGATTTTCCTGACCCTTCTCCAAGGAAACAGCTGCTCCTGATCAGCAAAATAATCTGATAGAAGTAATAGATATCACTTTATAAGTATATATGTAATTTTCTCATGCGATGGTAACCTTAGCAGCAAGCACATCATAGCTAATGTAATGAAGATAGCACTGCTGGTTGTCAGATGCCTGAAGGCTACATATTCGAGACCTACTCCTGGAGCCTTGCCCCGATGCTGATCTGCACTTGGAAACCACCCGTTGTTTAGGGATTCCGCCATTGCAGCTCAAGTTGGTGGCTTATCAGGCCTTTACTGTGGCGGGCCCCTCAGCGTGGAACGAACTCACTCCAGCTGTTCATCTCAGCTCCTCCCTCCTCACCTTTAACAAGTACCTGAAGACTATTTTATTTTCCAGGTGCATTTAGGATAAACTGCTGATTTCCCCCTTAATGTATTTTGTTCTTCCTCTTTACCTTCCACTTTTAAATTGTGTTTAAATGGATTTTATATTGTTTTATTGTATTTTAGGTGAAGTGTTCCAAGCACCATTTGGTGGGGAGGCACTATAAAAATTACTATTATTACAAGACCCCATTGTAATTTCACGAGACTGTGCCCTATTACCTCTCAACTCTTTTACTAACAAATGTGCCAAAGCAACGGTCTATTACTGTCTCTTAATCAGGTAAATTTGAATGCAGGAGTCTATGGATGTCACCAGACTAAACACTACTTATTTGTTTTGGCTGCAAACATGAAATTTCTTGTTATATTTGGAAATGCCAGCTTTGCAATCAGCCACGTGTTCAACATGGGGTTGGCTTCCAAGAAGTCAAGCACAAAGGATCACGTGCGTTTCCTACTATCAAGTAGCCACTGCTATGTCTAGATATGCACACTGCCCAACTTCTAATTCCTGGTCACCAGGGCCTTTTCCCTGGCACCAACTGTGTTGGATAAAGTTGCTAAAATTACAGATAAAATTGAAGAGGAAATAGAAAACAGTCCCATGGCTGGTGGACAGAGATGATTGGAGAACGAACCCAACACACAGCTGCCATAACACTTGTATGAATTGGCTATGCAAGCACAATGACGTTACCAAACCCAACGCATAATGGCCCTGAATACATTTAGCATTACATCTAACACCTAACCTCATCTAAGCTTTCAGCCTTTTTAAAAATCAGCATTCATACATGTCAAAAGGTGGATCAAGTCTTCCAGCTAAAAATTAAATTGCATGAAACCCCGCCTTCACACCCTGGATCAGGGCAGCATGAACAGAAAGAAGCAGAGCTGTGTCCTTAATTAGAGCTAAAATGGATAGCAAAATAATTATCCAGAGTTAATATCTGGTATTCCTGATAGCTTGGTGGTTATTCAGTAACTACTATCCATGGATAGTAGTGCCAAACCAGAATACCAGGTATTACCGTTTACTGCATTACTGCATATAGAGAGGGAGTAAAAATGAAACAAAAAAGTCAAAAAGTAAACAAACAGTAACGCAGGAACGGGTTTAGTAATCTGGATAGCTGGCAGATACTACCATTTGGTATCTGACCAGGTACTGCAAATATCGTGATATCCAGCCAGAACCTGGATAGTAGCAGATATCCGTTTCCGTTCTAGCTCTAATCTTGGCTCTGCCAGAGACTTACTCCATAGTATTCGGTAAATCACCGAACCCCAAGTTTGGGGATTAATTTGACTATACAATGGCCTAGATCAACAGGATTTAAATTTATTTATTTTATTATATTTGTATGCCACCCGCCACCCCCCATGCCCACGGCATCTCGGGGCAGCTGCCAACAATATAAAACAATTATTAAAACATAAAAAAATCCACAATATCATTATCATTAAAATGCATTAAAACACACCCCCTACAAAAATTCGACAGGGTAGAAGACAGGAATCTTTTCACAGACTGCGAAGGGGTTTGGATGAGGCCCTATAAATCCCAACGACTGTCTCTGTGCTAATAAGTTCCTTTGTAAAGGTATACTTTAAGACACCCTAAACTGCTACTTTCCCTTTCATGCCCATCTCTAATTATAAGGGAACAAGCAGGGAGCCTCCAACACAGAGTTCGCTTCCAGCCCGTAGCACCCCTAGATCTGCCCCCCATAAAACTTAAATTACCTGTAGCCCACCATCCATTTCCTGGCAGTCTGCAAACAGAATACAAGCCAGGGAAAGGGGAACCCTCCAGACACCAGGGAATGCTCACGGCTAGGATGGCATCTGGGCAGACCATTGCTAAAGCGCTCTTCTGTCCTGGTGTGGCTGTGCCCCCTCCCCACCTCTATGGGGTGATCTGACCTGTGAAGCTAGAGCCTGGATCAGGTCCAGTCCCAAAATTAATTGCATTCCGTCTTTCATTCACTTACCAGGTTAACACGGAGGGTGCTCTTTCCTCCATTCCCCCTTCCTACTGATAACAGTGGCTTGTTGGCGTCTCTTGCTGACGTGGCTCCCAATTCATCGTCTAAAGGGCAGCTTTCTTCTTCCCACTTCTCAGCTTGCTCATGAAGGTGAATCTCAGAAAAGTTCAGCTCATAAACTCGGCAGCAAGTCTCCTCTAATTTCCTCGTAAGGAAGCGTTCAGTGTTCTGATGGCGCCAATGCCCATTCACTTGCTCTTCTTTTTCTCTACTGTTCCCTTCTTTTTTTTCCGGCGACGACATTAGGTTTTGCCGCAGCGTCTCTAGACGGCTTTTCACAGAGTGCTGCACTTCTTCAATGAGATTCTTTAGGTTAGTTATGTCTCCACCCAACTGCAACGCACCCTGAATCCCTGCAAACGCTGCCTCCGTTTTGCACTGGAGATATCGCACCGTTCCCTCTTCGAGCTCAGCAATCATCAGAGGAAGAGTCTCATTTAGATCCATCACTTCCTTCTCCAGCCTACACGCATGACTTTGAAGATAAAATTCCCGTTCCCTCAGCATTGCTACCTCCTGCTTCTGTTTTCGCTTGTAGTGCTCAAAATATTCCGACTGACTCTTCACTTCATCCTCTTTTATTTTCAACTGGTCCTGAAGCCGGTGCAACTTCTCCTTTTGTTTCCTTTCTGCTTTCTCTCTTTCCTGAACCTGCAAAAGATGCAGCTGATTAGTGTTTTTAATACAGATCTCACCATCTCACTGGTTCCTTGTACCTAAGAGAAGAACATAAGAAGTGCAATACTGGGCCAGACCAATGGTCCATTGAGCCTGGCATCCTGTCTCTGACAGTGGTCAATCTTGGTCACTTGGAAGTAGTAACTAAAAGGTCACAATGGAGCTCTCTGTTCCCTGTTTTTCACTCCCAGCTCCCAACAGTAAGAGGTTACATTCCTCAAATCCTACCTTGCTAATAGCTGCTAACGGACCTATCATCCAGATACTTATCCAATCCTTTTTTAAACCCAGCTATACCACTGGCCTTGACCACATCTGGCAACACCAAATTCCACAACTTAATTATGTGTTGAGCGGAAAAAAAATACTTCCTTTTATTTGTTTTAAATCTGCTACATGTTAGTACTAGAACTAGGGGACACCCCAAAAAACTATTTGAGAGGGAAAATAACTGTTCCTTATTTACTCGTTCCACAATCCACACCACTGCTGATTTTATAAAGTTGTATCATATCCCCTCTCAGTTGTCTCTTCTCCAAGCTGAAGAGCCCCAACCTACCTAGCCTCTCTTCATAGGGGGCTGATCCGTAACCTTTATTATTTTTACTGCCCTTCTTTGTACCTTTTCTATTTTTACTATATCTTCTACTAAACTATATACCTCTGGTCTGCTTCTTCCCAACTGATGTTTCTTGACTGGGGGTTAAGACTGTAAACTCTTTGGTGGAACAACTGTCTTTTGGGTTGTGTGTTCGTGCACAGTAGAACACTAGCTTCTGAATGAAGCTCGTAGGTCAGCATGGATCTGCTGAAAGAATGAAAGGCGTTTGCTATATTGCTCTGAGCCTACTAACAGCCGCCAATAACTCTGTGCCAACCTGATTTTTTTTTCCTAAGAAATGCTAAACGCACAGAGATGTCCGCCCGAAGGCATTTGCAATAGACTCTAATTTCAGTCACACCTTCAGTGAATCTGATGGAGTTTTCTGAGAAAGCCAGAGAACTGAGATTAACTGGAAAGCATGAAAGTCATGGAATGTCAGGCAACTCAAGCTTCTTTATACACCAACAGCAGAATTATTTAAGTAAATCTGGATCTCATGATTGGGATAGCATCATTGTAATAGTGTCATTGCTGTCATTTTAAACAACATCCAGCTTACCAAATCCAACAGCTCCCCCTGAGCATCTTGTAGCCTGCCTTTAAGACGTAGATTAGCATGTTCCACCTGGGAAATCTTCATGTTCTGCTGGTCAATGGTTTCAACAAGCCGCTTCTCTGACAGTTCCAGCTCCTTTGTTCTATGGTATCAACAAATTACCGTTCATTGGGTACAACGCTCTATAATATTGATTCAAACCGGATGATTTATCAGCAGGAACTTGCAAACCTCTCTTCCTCGGTTATTTTTATTTTCCTCACAAGAACAACAAAAGCGCTTCGCAGTTGTGCAACATATTTAATCCGTAAGACTTTTAAGGTTATTAGTTAATTTCAAAAGCCAAAGCCTTAACCTGGACACAAAAGTATATGAATAGAAGGAATAGTGATGGTGGTATGAAATCCACACCTAAGTCAAGGGACCTAACTGGGATTTGATGGCAAGTTGGCAGCAAACAATGGCTCACCAGTGGGAACCTACTATGAAGTTACTAGGAAATAAGTGGTTATCGGACAACAAGGTTTTGCTATCAGAAGCAAGTGGTACGCAGCAATGGTAACACCACGCATCTTTACACCCATTCTGACGTGCATAAATTAGTACTTACAAGTGCTATTTACTGACCGTATAAGTGCGCCAAAAAGCTTCAATAATGCACTGGGCGCCTTTCAGACAGCATCAAAACTACGACTAATTTGCATGCGCATCCCACTGCCGGCACTTGTAAGTACTCATTTATGAACATCGGAATGCTAATATGTCTTTTGTCTCTCAGGACCAAGACAGCAACCACACTCTAAAACCAATCTACATGCCTTACCTTTAAAACAGTAACACTTTCCTGTCACAAGTTGGCTTTACTTTGGTACAGGTCAATATACACCAATCCACCCCCTCGTTTGATGTTGGTGCTAACCAAATAAATGCAATTAATGAAGTTATTTGTGAAAACCTTTTTGATCATGCTATCTCGATCATCTCCCCCTTTAACCCATTTGCCCAGGACAACTGATGCGTAATGGAGTGGTTAGCTTGAGTCATCATACCACTTAGCACTAGCAGACTATGGTAAATCATATCTGACTTTCTGAAACATTGAGTTGACTTCATAAAGCAGAGCTCCAAATTTCAACATAATTGGCAGACTCCTTTAAAAAAAATCCTAAATTTACATTTTCAGGCTGAAAAAAGAACTTTAAGCAATGTTACCATCAGGATTAATGCTACACAAAGAGTATGAGTGTGGGTGGACAGACTCATTAGGAGAGTAACCTGAAGCCCATTAATGGCAAACAAATTCCTGTATATGACAATAAGACTTGGATCAAGCCACAAATGTACACAGGATGTAATACAATACTAGGATACACATATGGGTCCAATAATTATACAACACAACGGGTGTTTTTACACACACATTTCTCATGCATGTTTGCTGTTACAGTCTGAACTTTCCGTGTGTCTAAATCACTCACCTAGCTCTTAAACATCTGGCTCTTTTAACTTCTTCATAGAACTTCTTCCAGAACACGTGTGTGTAAAAAGGTTCTCCTGGGAAACTGCTTTGCTCCAGGCAGCTGTAGTCACTTGGTTTCCATGGCACCCCCTTACGTCTACAGCTGCGGCTACTTTAGGCTGCCTCAGGGCAGTGTTTGTGTGAAGAATGCATCTAGGAACTGCCTCAGGGCAGTGTGTGTGTGAAGAATACATCTGAAACTTACTTGTGGACTTGTAAACCCAGAAGATTGAAATACCAGCACTTTAAGGTGTATTTAAAAATGCCCAACCTTAAGTGAATCTTTAATGGTATTCCAGTAATTTTGGAATTCCCATTTTTAACAGCTGTACAATAGGACATATTTTTAAAATATGGGGTTACGGTGCTGGCTCCAAATGTAAGAGATGGGGACAAAGTATATTTTTTATTGGACAACCTTCTTGACCCCACCAACTTCTGTTGGTGGGAACATGCCAGGTTTGGGCAAAGTTTCCTAACCCCGAGAGCCTCATTTGGCTCTAGAGCCACAGTTTGCCCACTTATGAAATATACAAACTATTGGGCCACAAAGGGCAGGGATAGCAAAACAGAGCGAGTAGTTCAGATGACCGTGCACTTCTTCAGACATGTAAGGTCCGACGTCACCCCGGCAGCCTGTCCTTGTAAAGGCGAGCTATCAGATGCTCAGGCAGAGGAGAAGCAGAGCAGGCAATCTGCTCCAGCCCCACTACAATAGCGGTGCTCTCAAACATCCCGGCACAGCGCCAGTGGAGTGGGCCACCCAAACTCAGGGCACTGGCGGTCTACTCAGCAAATAGCAGCTGCAGCGCCACTCCCAGCTGGGGGTTTCCCTGAGCAACACCATAGAGTTGCGGGCAGCAGCCTAGAGCGGTGGCTGATCCACCCACAGCTCTATGGTGTGGGGGGAGGGGATCATGCGGGCGGAACATGGGCTGGGGCAGCACCTCGTCCATTTAAAACAGTCCCAGGCGGGGCTGCAATCGGGCAGATGGGAGGTGCATTCCCAGAGCAGGTCCATGGGTGAGCACCCTTGTAACTGTCTAAAAACACCCTTTGTCTGTTTTAACATTCCATAGAAAGCACATACAGCATTGCCAACCCATCACCAACCTCAAATGTTAACCAAAAAATTGGCATTATTTTGTCACTTGGTATTTATCTGCCCAAGTATCAGTGGAGATTTTTTATCTGTTGATGTCATTGATTTTGTGTGTGAGAGACTGTATCTATACATATAAGTATATGTACAATTAATATTGAGGGGTTTGTTTCTCTTTGGGTTTCTAAACTTTTAGAGGCACTCACTTTTAAACATTTCTTTTTGTTCCCCCCCCACCCGCCATAGCCATGAGGGGTATAAAATATAATTTTTCACAAATAGAACCTGAGATTCATGATGGGAGGAACTGGGACTTTGTGGAAAATGCAAAATATTATTATTATTATTATTATTATTAACAACATTTATATAGCGCCAGCAGTGTACCTGGCACTTTACAAAGTAATAAAATAGACACGGTCCCTGCCCTAGGGCTTACAATCTGAGAGAGAGGAGCTGGGGGAGAGACTAAAGAAGGGGAACAGAGGGAGAGACAAGGGGTCTAACATTCATGAAGATGCGAGGTCTCAAGTGCACGTACTTGGCTTGGTTACGATGAGAATGACAGCAGGCAGGTCCATGTGGCAAGGATAAGGGTAAA
>QEPC01001301.1:5653653-5758939 GCA_003113815.1 Sphenodon punctatus
GGCCCTTTTCACTCAGACACTCTAACACCGATAAAATGGGTGTTACATTTTATTTTACATGTTGCAGGGCACCCATAGAGCACACCTGCAGCCTTGCAACATGTATAATAAAATGTAACACCCATTTTATCGGTGTTAGAGTGTCTGAGTGAAAAGGGCCTTTGTGTTTTAAACCTAGTTATAACCCTAACTGAAGTAGGTGACTGGCCACTTCCTGTTCTGCTTCAGATGGCTGTGGTGAAACAGCCATTCTAAGGCCACTTTCAGACATACCCGCCCCCCCCCCAGACATATTCTGGCTGCAGGGGGGGAAAGCGCACCCAGGATATGCGCGTGGATCGGCTAAATATTGTTACAATGAAGTTTCTTATAGCAAATTAGAAATATTCTGTAACAACATGAATTTTCACGTTAGTATGAAATCTCATAACTTTTTCAACCTTCGATGCTGCACTTGTAGCTATAGGAGAACAGGAGGTAATGGAAGTCCTGCCTGGTCCTGTTTTATGGGATTAGTTTCAGTGGGTATCAGCCACTGCTGCGGCAGATGTCCTTGGTGCAGTTAGAGCCACCGAACTGGACTCGTGCCTGTCCTGGCTGGTTAAGGCTAGCCAGGAGACATTGGGGTCGCTGCTGGCAGGGGTGGTCAATGCTTCCCTCACGAAGGGCAGGGTGCCGGGCTGCCTAAAGGAGATGGTGGTGCGGCCTCTGCTCAAAAAATCATTGTTTGACATGGACTCCCTTGCCAGCTATTAGCCAGTCTCTAAACTTCCTTTTTCAGGGAAGGTTATTGAGCAGGTGGTGGCTCAACAGCTTCAGGGGCATCTGGATCATGTCAGTTTTCTGGATCCCTTGCAGCCTGGCTTTCGGCCGGGTTTTGGCATGGCGACTTCATGCGTGGCCTTGGCCGACGGCCTTTGCCATACGTTAGATCAGGGCAGATAGTCTTTGTTGATTTTGTTAGATCTGTCGGCTGCATTTGATACTGCTGACCATGAGATGTTGGCGACTCGTTTTCAGGATCGAGCCCGGGGGGGCAGAATTGTTCTTGAATGGTTCCACTCTTTCCTGACTGGGAGAACTCAGCGGGTGGTGCTTGGGGAGTGTTCATCATCTCCCCGGGACCTCATGTGTGGAGTTCTGCAAAGTTCTATTATGTCCCCTCTCCTGTTCAACGTGTACATTCAGTCTTTGGGCAAGGTCGTGAGACGGTTCGGCGTACATTGTCATCAGTAGGCTGATGATACCCAACTTTACCTCTCATTTTCAGCTGGCCCTGGCCCAGCAGTCTCGGTGCTTACCTGGTGTTTGGTGGTTGTGGGGGAGTGGATGTGGGCAAGTTGTCTGAAGGTGAATCCTGAAAAGACGGTGGTGATGCTGGTGGACAGGGTTGAAGGAGCGGTGGCCCCCATCATTGATGGGGTCCATCCCACTTTCTTCCCTCAGGTCCATAGTCTTGGGGTGCTCTTTGATTCACAGCTCCACCTGGATGGCTTTTTGACTCTGCTTGTTTTAGTGTTTTATATTTGGGATTTATTTATTTGTGGTATGTTATATTCTATATATGTATTTTTATAAATTGAATTTTAGTGTTGGAAGCCACCCCGAGCTGCCATGGGCAGGAAGGTGTGGGGTAGAAATGAAACAAAATAAATCAATAACCTGCTATTCCCTCATTCACTGTTTGACATACACGGCCCCAAGACGTTTTCAAACAAGGCCACCACTGAGGGCATTTTCCCACAATACAAATTTCACGTGATTTGCCTCTGGTAAAATCTTTGGGAGTTTGTATGACGTTTGTAATGTGGGAATGTTAACCCACACGTTTTTGGCAGCAAGATCCCTGCTCCCCTTTGGTACTTGGGGAGTCTCCTAGGAGAGACGTCATGGCGTTCACCTTGAGATAATGATCCCTGTCTTTGGCTTGTGGCGAATGCCTAGAAGACTCATCCTGTGACCTTGCGTTTGTCCAGACCCTGGGGGGGTTGATAGGGTGTACCCGGGTGTTTGTCTAGGGGACTCTGATATGGACACAGGAGCATTTTGCCACAGGCGCTGCTGGGCCATGCCGTGGGTACTTTAGCACTGGCTCTTGCCAACGCTGAGGCTTTTGCAGTTGCACTTTTGGGGTTTATCTGTTGTGATTTGTCTCACTTTTGCTGTGCTTTTCTTGTGCACTGTACTTTTGCTGTGGGTTCAGCTTTGCTAAGATGTGCCCAGCTGGGGCACAGAGGGAATACATTCTGCTTAAATTATGTTGTGTGTAGTGGGGGCTTGCCTTATGGTGTGTGTGGAGGAGGCATAGCAATGGTGGGGGGCATGTCTGGTTTCTTGGGGCTATGCCTGCTGGATGGTGGCACGTATGGGGCCATGGGCCCAAAACCCCATGGTACCACACGCTGGCTTGGGCACCGAGTGTTACCAAGTTTCCGCAATTCTGGCTTTCTGACTTGTCTGAGGAAACGTGCATGGACAAAGCCTTAGTTAAATGTGGTTAGAATAAGGAGAATCATCCTAAAAGAAGCGTCTATGCTGGGGTGGGCAAACCTTTCCTAATTCCATTAACCACAATGGGGCCAAAGAGGCGCATGTGGTTCTAGAGCCATAGTTTGCCCACTTCAGTTCTATGTCTATTTGAAATTGTTCCTAAGTATGCCCCAACCCATTGGCATGATTCCAACATTTATGACTGATTTTTTTTAAAAAACAAAAACAAACTAACGTAGTGCTTATGACAGGGCATGATTCCCACTAGGAGATTCCTTCCTTTGGGCTTGACCATGTACGCTGAGGGTACCTCACACAGTTGCTCACTGCCTCGTAAAAGTGCCCAATGTCTCATGGGTCCAAGTGTTTTGTAATTTTGTAATGGCCAATGGCCAAACAAATAAACTTTGATTGATTGATTGATTGATTGAAGTGTTATACTCACAGGATAATTAACATAAACAGGAGAAAAAGGTGACTCAGACTTCAAAAATGACTTATAGCAGCCAGTGCTAAAGAGCAAGTCACAGATCCTAGGAGGGATTATTTTGCTGCACGCTATCACACACACAAAAATTAAACACAAGAAGTAAAAGTTCAGAAACAAACAAACCTGTTCTCTCTTTTTATATATATATTTCCTGTTTTGCAAAAGAAATCTCCTCTTGTCCTTGCAAAGCACTTCCTGCTGGATCTGTAAGCTGAAGGCCAGTTTTAATGCTTGTGCTTTAGCTTTAACTCCAAAGCTGTGATTAAAAAGTAACCTTTATGAAGTTGACATGTAAGAAGCCCTTTTCAGTAAAGTTGCACTCTCTCCCCTCATTTCTTTTCCATCACTGCTCTGTCCAACTGTTTCAAGTTTAATGTCCTTCCTTTCCAGACCAATGTCCATGAGTCTTTTTGCAGGGAAGAGATTTTCCTTCTTTTCCGGTCCCAGCATGGCTGAAGCCTGTGATGACTTCAAAGACTTTGATGGAAGATTACAATTTCTCTAGTCTTAAAAAGTGATGCTTTCCAACACCAGCTTTTGTGTTTCATTCAAGCTCTTTTTCACATCACAATTTCCCATCGCATCAGGTTTTCCTTTGATTTGCTTGATTCTGTATTAACTTTGTTGTGCTCTGTGTTGTTAGAACCATCTTCCTTGTGTTCAGCTCTGTACGTCAGAGTTTTCCTTGTAGAACAGTGTCACCCTCCCATCTCCTTTTGCAGATAATCCTGGCCGGTAACTATTTTATCATTCTATGACCCTCATCACACTTTGTGGCCCAAAATTCTGAGTGGATCATAAACATTCCCTGAGATTCCTATTCTTCTCTATGTATAACAGGAAGGCCTTCACCCGCCCTCGCAGACCTTTCCCTCGGCAATCTTTGGACTGTCTGAACTGTTCTTTTAATACTTCATTTGATCCCCGATGACTATAATTTTGAGCTGTCTCTTTTTGCTTAAACTTAACTACCTGTTAAAATTGGTAAAGTAGTCAAGTTTTGCTTCCCATTCAGACCATTCCACTTAGCCTTCTTCACAGGATTTTCCCTTTGCAGACATTTCCAAGAAAACCTCCCGCATCCTTAAGCATTAAACTACAAGAGTTTTCATCTTGCCTCTGAAATAGAGGAACTTTAGAAATCACCTCTTTTTCCTGATGCTGTCTCTTTCAGAAAATGCCCAGTATTTTTTTTCCCTCTCTTTGAAAGCATTGGAGGCCAATACTCTGACTGTTGTCCGGCTATTGTTTCACTATTTTAAAAAAACATATTGTTCAGATGGTCAATGTCAGAACTCTCCGAGTTGGGGTTACAAAACGTTTTCTTCTGTGTAGCATCCATTGCCTTTATTTCTCCCAGCGGTAGATTATGTTTCACTGTGTATTCCTTTACTGGCTGTCTCTGACACTCTGCTTTTCAATTCCTGTTGTGATATTACTGAAAGCTCTCTACATTGTGCATTCCAGCTAGCAAGTTTCTCCCTCTAACCATAGGCTTCCTCTCTTATTCCTGCTCAGTATTAGGCTTTCATGACACAGAATTAAAGTGAACACTGTAAATGTAGAAATCTCTTTGTTTCCAGTTTTTACAAGCAGTTCCCTCCCCCCACCCCTTACTGTGGCATTTATTGTCAATATTTAACTCTCCACATATATTTTTTTAAAAGGAGGTTTCTGTGTGAAATGCAAACAAAGGCTTGTTGAAGTCATGCAGAACAGAAACATAAAGGACGTGGCATTGTAATAAACCACTTGGTAGATTAATAGTTCCCACAGTAGCCAGTAATTGCACTTGACTTCTTTTCTCCAATATTGGATTCTGGGTTTTTTGTTTGTTTGATTCTCGTTATTTTTTTATAAAAAATTCTGTATAGATTTATTGTGTCTGCGATGTGCTGGTCCTTATTTGATTATCAAGACAATCCCGTTTGAAGCTATAATCTTTATAAAAGCCCTAATAGATTTCAAATTTCTTGCAGCTGGACGTATTATGTAAACTGTTTCATGGCAAAATGCACTGATTAAACGCTGCTCAAATAAACGATTTTTGCACATGGACTCAGCTGTTCACTCCATGGGCTCTTTTTATACCCTACAAGAGAAGAAGAACAGAGGAGATAGTAAGTTAAACTTTATTTAGTCCGTGATAAACACATTTATCATTGCCTTTCCAACCCCAAACAACCGCAACGTCTCCTTCTTACAGATGGCTTGGTACTTGCATTCACAAAAGAAATGAACAATTTCCAGTACAGGTGACCCAGACCTCCTTAATTATCTCCTCCAGCCCCGAGGAACTAGGACTGGATTAAAACAGTCTTTTCATTTTTACGGAACTTTTCCACGTTTTCAGAATGGCAATTGAAATGTAACTGCAAATTCAATCTGCATCAAAATTCCAATTGAAATTCCAATTGTAAGATTTTTGCTGCCTAGTGTGCATATGCAATAAGTGGCAGGAGTCATGCACTCTGTGATTAAATTGTTTCGATTGATCTGGCAAAATGGGAATTCGAATGCATTCCAGTTCACATTTTGCTGGATCAGTTGAAATAATCAAAATGGAATCGGTCAAAAATCTAAGTTCATCCCTTTGGAGGAGCAAATGTCCAATGGAAAGACAATTGGGTGCAGTGCCCTTGAAACAATTAAAAACTAGTGTTGGTCAAAAACATTCAGAAATCTCAGACTGGGGCAAATATTTATCATGAAAACAATCACCAAAACTTTGTGAAATTTTTTGAACACCTTAGACAAGTCTATTTTTTTTATAAAAGAGTCTTATTTTAACATTACTTTTTTCTGGGGAAAAAACAAGTGAGCTTTTTGTAAAAGATTTCAGTATTTCAAGACAAGCATTCAATTTGGCCTAAGCATAAGTATTTGAAATTCCATTGAAGAAAATTTATTTGGGGTCTCTTTCTATTCTGATACCACCCATCTCACATGCCTGCACAACAAATTTGCCTCAATCTTTTTCATCTCAAGGATGAAATAGAAAATCAGGCTTTCCAACAATCGAAACACTTCATCTAGGCAAGACTGTTTGGAGACTATGGCAGAGGTTATTAGCCAAGTAGGTTGGGGTAATGTAACCTCTGACCGTCAGTAGCTGGGAATGACCATTATGATCTGTTGTGTAAGATTCTTCTCTGATTGGCCAGTGTCAAATACAGGATGCTGTGATCAATGGACCGTCAGTCTGACCTGGTATGGCACTTTTAATGTTATGAACAGAACGCTTCTTGGGACTGAATCCTGGCTGCACTGAAACCAATGGGGGCTTTGCCATTGACTTCAGTGGAATCAGGATTTCACCCTTACAGGATGATCCTCAAACTGTTTAATACCTGTGTTGACTCTTAGCACCAGTACAACTGAAGCCCATAGTGACATTACTAAATAGTTAGAGTACGTTGTTAGTCTACCACAGCATAGGAATATAGACAATGAGGATTCTCTCATCCACCTATGCTGCAGTTAGTTTTCTCATTACTAGTTTTTTTAGCATCTGTCCTTATTGGTTCATTATTCGTGTGCCATCAATAAGATGTGGAGACCTGCAAGGACAACGAAATGTAATGCACTGTATACTACTGAGGCAAGAAAACGGTCAAATAAAAAACGGTACGGTCTACAAAACATTATTCACCCTAGACAGAGCGTTCAACACTTGGAAGATATTATTTTAATTCACAGTTTAGTTTTTCACAGGTGTTTTTTAATTAATTTAAATAAGACTATTTCATTTGCCTTGACTCAACAAGCCACCTTTGGATTTCTTGCCCCTTAGTACTCTCTGTTATGAAAATTAATACCAACTAAAGGAAAACATGAGACAAGATTTTGGTAGCATCCTATTTTCAGGAAGGGCAATGCAGGAACGCAGTAAACATGCAAAGCAGTAATCTGGTAAGTCATTTAAACCGTTGAATAATAAATAGATACCGCTCAGTAGCCAATTGCGGTCAGTGCTACCACTATTAGTGCAGATCAGCTACCACAAACCCAACCAATACTCTACTGTACAGTTACCCATTTCAGTTTTAAGGATGACCATTTATTTACAGTCCCCTAATGGGCACAACAGGGTGAAGGTCTGGCTTGATTGGTGCCTTTCATTGCAGTACTCGACTTCTAGGTGATCAGAGAGATGCCACTAAAAATATTTGGGCTAGGAATCAGGAATTTCAGAGCCTGACTTTAGGAACTCAGGTTTGAATAGAGTGGTTATTGTTTCTGTCCATCTAGGCATTTATTTCCACTGCATTTGCATGGTTGCAATAAAGCTTTTCAAAATGCATTAAAATTGAACAATTAAATATTAAGTGTAAAAAGAAAAAAGAAGAGAATACCAACCACATTTCTTAGTACAGTAGTGTCATCAAGGCCACAGAATGAATGCTAGTGAGAAAAACAAAAAAAGGAACAAAAACTATAAAATAAGGTCAAAATAAAACAAGAAAAGAAAAGAAAAGGAAAAAAAGATGTAAGATATGTAACCTGGAATTCAATGACATCATCTCAAGCAGTTCATTCTAGGTTATGAAAACTTAATTGGTTTAACAAAAGATACACAGTAAATTGAAGTTGCCCTTCCTTGCCTTACAATGAAAAGAGGTAACAATACGCAGAATTCAGTTCATGATGGCAACTTTACAAATTCCAACACCCACAAATAACGAGCCTAGAAATCCAAGAAATGTGAGCCTTGCAGAATTTAAGCATATATTCAAAGTTAATCATGTTTTCAAATGTTTTGAGCCTAGGTTCTTTCAAAGGGCTAAGAACCAATCTGAAGCAATCCCTTTTAAGTCAGCGAGAACAATTCACATATTTAACATGAAGCACACATTTAAGCCTTTCATGGGATTGCACCACAGAGTTTGATGCCTTAAAGAACTGAGCGCTTAAGAGTCAGATAACTAAACACACAGCCTGGTGGAACTGAAAGTGCAGAATTGAGTTGTGCCAATTGCAGGTGTTTGTTTAAAATAAAACTGCCAGATATAAAATCTGATGTGGCTGTGAGTCACCTTTAGGAAGGTGACTGGTAACAGCCAAAGTTTTTCAATATGTTTCCCCATACATATTTGGTAACTTTTACAATAATGAAGAAAGATAAGCAAAAATTCAAATCTACCCATGAAGAGAAAGAAAGGCAGGTGGATGACATTGAACACAGTTATAAATAGAGCTAGTCAGACCCCTCGCTGCACTTCAGATATGAATTATTACTCTATCAAAAATGTGCCAGTTGGCTTGACAATACTTTCATTAGGCCCACTGTCATTGGCATGTACAAATTATCTGGCATCCATCGACATGAAAAATCTGCAATAGAACAATGAATTTGAATTGAAGCAATTCATTGATTCACTGTCGGCCTGACCTTCTGAGGGTACAAGTCAAGTATGGATTGGACTCCAGTCCCACAAGCCCATAAGAGAAAGTCAAAATACAATTAAAAAAAATAAATCAAACCAGGCTAGAAATACTATCTCAATGTTCTATCTGCAAGCTGTGTCCCGTGAAAATGAATAGACAAACTTTCTTTAATTTGAGAATGCATTTGGCAGGCCGGAATAAATAGGGTTGGTTGGGTTTCTTGGCAGGCCGGTGGGGGAAGGATGGGTGTTTGAGGGGAGGGTGTTTTTATTGGATGAATTTTAATGTTTTTAATAGTTTTTTATGGATTGTATGCCACCCTGAGCCTTGTGGGAATGAATGAATGAATGAATAAATAAATAAATAAATAAATAAATTTAAGCCATCACAATCCATCAGCAAAACTGGGACAACTTGCGGGAACAACTACATTTTAAGCCAAAAAAATGGGAAGTGCCTCAATCAAGAAAAATAAGATTTTCAGAATAAGTGTTTGGGGTATTTTCCGTTTAGCATACAATGGTATGGGCGGATATTAATAAATGTCGCCCAGCACTCCTGTTACGCAGAGTGGATGATGTTAATGCATTCCTCCATTCACCATTCTTGTGAACAGGGCCAGACCCAGACTAGGACAGACTCTGTGATTGCACAAGGCCCCATGAATTGAGGGGCCCTTGGTGTCCCTGCACCCTCCCCACTGGAGTTGGCTGCCAGCCATAGACAGAAGAAGGTGGACACACCCTTCCTACAAACGCACAAATAAGGGACTGCCAAGTGCTCACCTTCCCTGCACTGACGACCTCTCCGCTAGCAGGTCCTTGAGCCACAGAGAGTCTATAGGATGGGGACCACTGATCTAGATTTACACAGGCCATTTCTCTACAAAACAAGAAGGTTCACCTCCTCCAGCATTCATCTCATTCTCTATGCTATCATACAGGGTACTTTCAGACATGACGCTAACCACCCTTTAACCACCCTTCGTGGTTATTTATGCATGTTGCAGGGCTGTATTGGTGCCCTATGCAGCCCTGCAACATGCATAAATAACCACCAAAGGTAGTTAAAGGGTGGTTAGCATCATGTCTGAAAGTACCCATACAGTTTACCTATTGGATGCTACGAATTAGGAGAAATTGTTAAAACCCAGTGTTAAGATGATTCCCTATATCGCATGGGTGTTAATAACATCCTATCTCCAAAACGTAGACCTGGTTTTTCTAGCTCTCTCACTCGTACATTAGATAGTTCTGCTGTTGGCCTATACTCCTCTTTCTGCTGTTTTCAGCCCCTGTCCTCCCCTCTTTCATTTTCTGATCACATCGCTGAACGTACACTCAGGTGACAAAATAAAGAATTGTGCAGATTAGATGTGAAAGTTAAACTAATACACATTTGGGGACTTACACGGAAAGAATAGGATACGGAAAGAATAGCACCTACTAGTGAGAGAGAATTCAATTCTTTTTATGGTCCAGTTCTCTGTGTGGGTACTTTCAGACATGACGCTAACCACCCTTTAACCACCCTTGGTGGTTATTTATGCATGTTGCAGGGCTGCATAGGCCACCAATACAGCCCTGAAACATGCATAAATAACCACCAAGGGTGGTTAAAGGGTGGTTATGTCATGTCTAAAAGTACCCTGTGTGATATTTTGAGCCTATTATCAGCTTTGCCATAGAGCCAAGTCAATTAGAATGCATGCATGCCCCTATTGCTTCACTGAGGATTCGGAGTGTCCCTTCAGCTGGATAGCGTATGAGCTAGAAATCAGTGTAGGGAAAAAAATAAATGAATGGAACTTCACCCATGGCTAACTGCTTGTGCACGCACCTGCCTGCTGAAGGACCGTGTTTCCTATCTTCCAAAGCTCTCGGCTTTTTATCTCCCTCAGTCAGATTTTCATATTTGAGTTTAAAACTAGGACCCTAAATATTAATTTTAGACACCCACATCAGAAAATTAAAATACTAAGCAAACCTGAGCTGGGAGCTCAGAGGTGGAGTGACTGGAGAGACGTAGGAGAGGCAGGAGCTAGGGGAGAGCTCTGCCTCGGAGAGAGGGAGTTGTGAGGAGAGTTTCTATGAGAGACTGGGAGAGTCAAGGGCAGACCAGAGGCAAACCTAGCCAGAGGAGGGACTGAGGCTGGGTATGGGCTTGTTAGAAAGACAAGGAGAGACCAAGTGGTGTGACGCTGTGGGAGGCATCCTGCCAACACTCTCCCAGGTACCAGCCTCCACCCTGTTACACTTACCTTTTCCTCTATTTCTTTGAGCTGTCTCTTTTGAAGCTCTATTTTGTCTTCTAGCTCTCGAATTCTCTGGAGAAAGAGAGAAAGAAAATAAATATAGAAAGCCAATAATATACATCCAAGAAATCATGAATAACTTTGAGCAATTGATTAAAAATACTCAGGCTCTGCATTCTACATGGCTGGAGCCGCTGGACATGCAGCGATTGAAGGATCTTTCCCACTTGGGACTACACCGGCACCCATCACACCACCTTTCTGGCTTCCATTCAGGCCTCTTTCAGCAGCAAGAAAGAAGGAGCTGCTGGACCTGCAGGAACTGGGGCCCTTTCCAGCTGGGGCTGTCCCACTCCCCCATCCCTCTGGCTTCCACAAAGGTCTTCTTCAGTGGCAGGTGGCTGTCTGTGGCAGCTGCCAAAAGCAGGCACCAAAACCCTTTGGTCATTCGGCCGCCATTTGTGGCTGGAGGGCTGGAGATGGGGGGATGTTAGGTTTTGAGATTTGGATATTTTATAATTTAAAAAAAAACAACAACAGGAGATATGAGGCAAGTGGGGGCTGGGGCAAAGGAAGAAGGATGGGAGTGGGGGAACATGAGTTGGGGGGAATCTGGGGGAAGGAGAGCATAATTATTTATTTGTATTTTGAGATGGTGATTTTTCATTGATTTCATTGGATTCCAAAGAGAAATGGCAGGTGAGGATACGGATTGGGGTTTCTAAGAGACTCTTATGTATTCTTATGGGTAATTGATGGAGCTTTTTATTATTCACTTTGTAATCATCTGAGGGGTGGGAATTTTAAATATATTGTAAATTATACTGAATCTTTCAGAAGGAAGGCAGTACCAAAATCTAAATTAATAAATAATAAATAAAATACCATGCCGAGGTCCTCAACTGATGAAAGTCTCAATAGTGCCACTCAAATATTTGCTTTATTTACTGCAACGAAACTAGAGAGATTTACATCAGCTGAGAATCTGGTCAATTTTGTACATTACCAGAGAAACCAAACATCGAACTTCCGGTTCCCTCATTCCCCATGTTCCCAGACACATACATAGGGGGAAATGGGGTTCATTAATATGAACCCCTCATCACAATGAGCTTCTCCAAGAGAGTCCCAGAATCATAGGGCTGGAAAATCCCTCGAGGGACATCTAGTCTAGCCCCCTGTATCGAGTCAGGGGTCACCATACATAACTTGCTCCAACAGACGGATTCACCAACTGAACGATGGAGCCAATATTAAGATCTGCAACTAGCAGACAGCAGTAGCCGCCAGTACTTGAAATCTGAGCCAGTGATTCTCTAAGACATATCCTGTTGATATCTCTCTTACATAGGTTACTGTGGATAGATACCATTTACCTTTGCTTCTCTCTCTGAACTTCCTCTCCTGGACTACTTTTCTGCTTTAGAGATACTGATTTGATACTAGGAGAAGGAGCTCGAGTCATGCAATGTAATACAGCTAAGTTTCCTTTGGACTTATTCAACTGAGCTTGGACTCACTAGCTGGAAAATACGATTGTTGCTGTTATTTTATGATTGTATGTTATTATTGAGCACTAGCAATGTACCTGGCACTAGGGCTGATGCGGCAGCAGCTGTTATCACGCCATGATTCCATTCCGCCATTTCAGAATTGCCCCTGCCACACCGCGGCTTTTCTGCGGCCATTCTGCTAATTCCGCCGGCATTCTGCATATTGCGGAATTGCGGGAAAATTGCGTAAACTGTCGGAAAACCGCCGTTCCACTATTTTGTGGCGCTGGCGGAATAGCGGAAGTAGCGAAAATGTCATGTTTCCACTATTTTGCGAAGCCTGTGGAAGTAGCGGAATGTAATTAGTGGAACTGCGGAAGTAGCAGAATGAAACTAGCGGAATGAAAGCCTCTGCCATGCCATACCACTAATTGCGGAAACACTGTTTCTGGCAGAAATAGCTACCACTGCGACATTCCGCTACAGCCCTACCTGGCACTGTACAGTCAGAGACAGGTCTCTATCCCAAGGGGATTACAATCTAATAAAGATGAGAGGAGACAATGAGGGAAATGTAGGGAGAGACAGGGATACGCTCATGAAGTTGAGAAGTTGCAGATGCATGTGCTTAACTTACTTACAGGAGAGAAGGGGACCTCGAGTGAAGGATGGAAGAGGAAACAACAGTGATGAGTCTGTGGGGATGAGGAAATAAGAAAGCCTGACGTAAGAGGTAGGTTTTCAGGAGGGAAGAAGCAGAGTGAATGTATTCAGAGAGGGAGTTCCAGGCTTGGGAGGCAGCAAGGGAGAAGGGGGAAATGTGTTTTGAGGAGCAGGAGAGTCGTAAGCAGAGAAGGATGCAAAGCTCCCAGGTGGGACTGTGGCAGGAAACAAATGTGGAGACATGGGGGGAGCAAGACCATGAAGAGTCTTGAAGGTAAAGACAAGGAGCTTGTGCTGAATGCGTTCAGCTAGAGGGAGCCAGGGAAGGGAGAAGAGAAGGGGCTAAATATGGTCAAAACGACAAGCAAGTTGGATGACCTTCAATGGAGCACTGAACGGAAGAGAGAGGCAAACTCAAAACTGGGGAGGCCAGGAAGGAGGAAGTTGCAGTAATTAAGGGAAGAGATGACTAGAGCATGGACTGGGGTTTTGGCAGTGGAAGCAGTAAGAAAGGGATGGATTTTACAACTGTAACACTAGACTGCCAATTCCACAAGGAGGAAGCAAAAAAAAAAAAAAGAAGTCCGATCCAGATACAAATTTCACCAAAGGGTAGGTGTGTTTGCATTACGGATGTTGGCATACTTGAATACATGCTTTTGCACAAAATATTCCATAGACAAGTACCTGGTAATGGCTTATCTGAACCATTTAATTATTTCAGGACTGTTTTTAATTCTTGTGTAACTGAAATGTGTTAAGAAAAAGTCCTGTTGCCGTCTGCTGCACCATTGAGACAGACGGATACTCAGGGTTATTCCTTAAGCAACTATGAATATATAGACAAGATTATGGAAGTAACATGTGCAAATGTGTTGACAAGGATAAATTCTGTGACTAATGCTGAATTAATCACACTCTTGCTCAGTTAGATCCATATTAATAACATCCTCAGTCTGCTCCCCACCTGTGTCCTTCTATAAAGTGGTAATTTTATATTGCTTGTGATTTTATTTTGAACATAAGCAGACCAGATAAGGTTGCTACTTGTGCCAAGGATAAATCCCATCTGGCGTTAATTTGGATACCTTTTGCATGCTAAGTTCTGACCAATAAATGGCCAGAACATTGTATGCAACACGGGGGTTGGGCTAAAACACAAAATGGCTAGGGAGTTAGCTACCTTAACCCAGAAGTCTACAGAAAAGCTGGGGGAAATGGAGAAGAAAAAACACACCTCTCTTGAGACTATAAGTCCACCATCCTATTTTTCCAGGATTTGTAATTTAAAATTTAATTTGGCCAAGTCCGATATCTGGAGACAGAGTGAAAAATTAATTTTTTGCACTGAAACGTTTACAAAACTGTGTCAAGGACAAACTGGGGAATTCTTTAAATATTTGTGAGTATGTTCATCTTTTCTTCAGGTAACTAGAGTTGGTCAAAATTCTGCATTTGTTTACAGACACACACAGACACAGACACAGACACAGACACAGACACAGACACAGACACAGACACAGACACAGACACAGACACGTGCCCGGTTTTGGGTGCCTCGTTTTCAGGGCATTGACAAATCTGAGCGGGTTCAGTCTCGGAGGAGGGTGACAACGATGATAAAATGTCTGGAAAGTAAGTCTTAAGTGGAAAGTCTGAAGGAACTGGGTATGTTTACAGTCTAGCAAAAAGAAAAGGCAGGAGCAGAGAAAAGGGCATGCACTTGAAGAAATAGGATAGTAACGTGGGTCAAAATCCATGACCTGGACTTCTCTCCCTCTACCCCTTCCTCTGTTCTGAGGAAGCCCCTGAGATTCCTATCACCAAACTGTTACCTGGCCAACGAAGCTTGTACTACTTTTCCTTCAAAGTGGTCCTAGGGGATGGGGGCTAATATTTCCCACTCCTGATATATGCACTGCAATTACCCTCCTATAACACTGCCAGGGAAGAGATCAGGACAACAGTACATTGCTGGTGGGAGTGTGTTAAAGTTAAACCAGTCTGGCGTGCAGTGTGGAAGCACCCAGCGAAAAATGGTTGCTACTCAGTTGACGTTAGCGGCCCTCCAGATAATTGCCCCAAATTGGAAATCACACACGGAACTTTCAAACCGTTATGCTATTACAAGGATTGTAGTTTGTTCTGACAACAGGGCGCATCACGGCGGAAGTCAATAATTCATTGGAGGACTTTCAGGCAGCGTGACTCCCTCTTTGGATGATCCTGTCTACCAACCTTATCGCACACTTATCTACAGAACAAATCTTATGTCACTGTTGGTTGCTGCATTGTGCCTTTTGGTCAGTGTAAACAGATTTGATGACTAATAACATTTAAAGATAATTTTTTTAAAAAGGAAAGAGATCAGGTCAAATTCCAACTCCATTAAAGTCCGTGACAGAATTCGTATTGATTTTAACAGTCTGGATTCCACCTCACATCTTTTCTCCATCTCTGAATTTCCCTGGTCATTACCATTCTTATTCTAGACAACTAATACATTCTCTGCCTGTGCTAAGGAAATATTTAGTTCTGGTGCATACATGATCAAGATACTGCTCACAGATGTGTTGCAATCAATATTTGTCTCCAGAAATAATTTGTTTTGACAGTGACAGTAGAGCAAAATCAATGTACTTAAATTGTATATTCTGCCATAAAAACAAAAATAGAAAAGACAGGCATTTTCAGGGGGATGTTGGGAGGGAACCATTAAGATCAAAGTCAAGTACAGAGTGGGAACAGAATGAAAACAGGATTTTATCAAGCCAAGAAAAGCTTCATACAGATACTCTCAGAAAGTGAGACACACACACCAGGCCAAATTCTTTTTCCAGTTCTTAATTGCAATTGTGAAGATCCACAATAACACTACCAAAGTCCTTGGGATTTACACAAGTGGAAAAATTGTCATGAAAAAGGGAATTAACACACATTGGGAATTTTCTGCCCCAGGTGATAGCTAGCAGCATTCAACAATGAAAGGGAATAACGCAAAGGACAACATGGACTCCAAGTATCAAAACACAAATGGGATTTATAGCTCAATTATCAGTGTTGAGTGGAATCCTCCAGGGGCATAGCTAGGTTGGAATGGGCCCTGGTGTCGAAGATGGAATAGGGCCCTCCCCTGCTCCCTCCCAATGGAAGGAGATGCAGCTGCACCTGGAGGGGGGGGGGGGGGGGGGGGGGGGGGGGGGGGGGGGGGGGGGAGTCTCCCAAGCTCATGGGCCCAGCTGACCACTTGCTCCGACTATAGCTGCACTCGTGGAGTCCTCAGAAGTTGAACTTGGTTAACAAGAATTTCCTTGGAAGTTGAATTTCTCGTCCCATCCCCTCCCGAAGTTCCATGGTTCTTAATTAAAGACATTCTGACTCGTTTGTGGCTTCGAAGGTATAAAAAGATGCGAGTTAAAACCGTCCATCAACAAAATTTCTATCCAGCTCAGGACACAAGCTGATCAGAAAGGTATTTGTTATTTCAGAACAGTGTCAATTATATAGTTTAAAAAAAAAAGAAAAAAAAAAGACCTATGACAGGTTTGCCCCAGCTTGCTCCTTGCACAAGAGTGTGTGCACCTCCGTTTTCTCCCCCCAAACCGGGCACCGGACTCAAAGTGTTCCTTAAGCACAGCTTTTATTGTCCAGTTCCTTTGGTCTCCTGTTCATTGCAAGGCTCCACCCAGGGTTCCCAGCGCGTCATAAACTTCAGTTCACAAATCAAACAAACACATACGCAGAACTCTTAAACTCTCTGTCAAACTGTCCCTTGTACCAGGAATTACCTCCCGAGGATACAACCCAGTCTGGAGACAACTCCTTCCAGCTTCCCCTGATACGACTCTGTGAGCGATGCTTCCAGCCCAGCCTTAAATACTCAGGTGTTCTGGTCACCTGACCGGCCCCAACCAATCTCATGCCCAATTAACCCCAGCCACCCTCAAGCCCTTTTATTGAACCCCTGGGAGCCAGGCAACTAAGGCCAGAGGGTGCAGCTAAGACCCTCCGCCTCACCCTGATATAAGCCCTATCCCACTGGCCTCAACAAAGGCTTTTGGGATACACACACAGTTCAAATGCAGTACACTTTCATACCTACCAGGGGGGAAATATTAAAGAGCACCAAATCAGGAAAGCATAGCAGCATCACTGACAAAAAGTAAGAGAGAAGAGCCAAGCGCAAGTGCGAAAAAAACCCTGTGATTAAATACAGTGATTTTAAAGAGGTGGTACAAGGACAATATAGGAGCTGTCTAGTGGCTACGTAGCTTCATCTCAAGCACCTAACATTGGTCACAGTCAGAAAGAGGTGAAGTATTGCTCTTGTGTAAGATGCTTGCATTCCTAAGTTAACAGTAGACCTTTGGGTTGTACGAACGCACTCCTGTTGGGTGCAAAACAGATTAATGAGCACAGTGCTGTCTCATCACATTGTTTGGTGGATAAGGGGCTGTACAAAGCAGCCACTGTGAGCAAACAAAGAGCTACAGTCAGACAAAAATAGCATAATTGGGATGCAACCTTGCATCAGAAAGGAGCAAATGCCAGCGACATCAATGTTGGCATGGATTCTTAATACAATTTCCTCTTTCCCAATTGCGTTTTTAAATGTTTTAATGTCAGCAAAGTGCCTCTCCACTAGTGTTATGGCTGTATGCATCTACAGACAAGGCTTGCAGTATTTAATAATGGAACTTTCTGCTGAATAAAGCCCTCTCTAGGGTCGGCCTTACCGCAGGGCAACTGCCCCCAACCCCTGCAGTGAAAGGAAACTGCAAAATGTTTCTAGATGGGAGGGGCAGGTCCTGGGAGTGGTGGAGGCCAGAGAAGGACCACTGCGTAACTGGTAGCTTAGCAGTGCCAACATCACTACACTACTCTCTCCCTCACTGCCCTGCTCCAGAACTGCCCCCAACCTGACTGCTCTGCCCCAAAAGTGCACCTTCCCTCTTCAGAGAAGCTCCGGTCAGAGCCACCACATTGCACTGTGGCAAATCCCTGGGGGGGAAGAGTTGAGTCCTTTCTCAACAGCGTCACCCTCCCCGCCATGGCACAACACTCTACAGCTCTGACTGGGCCCTTCTGTGAGCAGGGAGGGGGCAGCAAGAGTAAGGGTGAATGCCATCCAAATTGACCAACTAACCTTAGATTGAAAAATAAAAGTCTGAGCAGGTGAGGTGACAAAGTAGCAACAGTACCTACCTACCTAGCAAGCCTTTCTCTCTGGAGCCATCCCAGAATCTGCCAGCAGATTTCTCTGCAGGTTAGACTGAGACGCCAAGCTGAAGGCATTGCTAGAAATAAAAATTAAATTGGCTTCGGCTGTAAATTAAAAGACTGCATATAGGGATGTGCACAGTAACTTTTGTTTGTGTTACTCATTTCATTTTCAGTATTAAAATGTCATTTGGTTTTGTTATAGTTCATTATTCTTTATTTTGTTTTTACTTTCGTTTTCAATTTCCATTAGTTTCAGTGGAAAGCATATTTTTGGCTGTACGCTTGTATTTCTTATCCGATTTGTCCAGCTTGTCCAGCATTGAAACACCTTGCTGGGGGAGGCAATTGACAGGGTGGCTCCAATACGTCTTCTCCCTCCGTCTCGTCACCGCAGGGCCCCTTGTTGACTGAGGGGCTGCGGTGTAGGTAGGAGACTAGAGCGACGCTGGCATCGGACTCACTGAATCTGACTGACTTCTCCATAGGACCCATTTACAGTCCTATGTGGAGGCTGTGAGGACAGCAAAGAAGGAATTCTTTGCTGTCCTCAGTGTCTGCAAAGTCGCGTCCAGCAGAGCTGTTCCGGGTGGTGCGGGGGCTGGTCACTCTGGCCTCCCTCCACCTGGATGGGGACTTGTCCCAGGCCCACTGTGAGGTGAATGCCACCTACTTTGCAGACAAGATCGCTCAGATCCAGAGTAACTTTGACACCGGATTGGAAGCAGTAGGTGAAGAGCATGAGGTTATGGAGGCACTGTCTGATCGATCTTTCTGGGATGAGTTTTAGGAAGCGATGCCAGTCTGGGGTCTGTTAGAGCCACTAGTTGTGAATTAAATCCGTGCCCGTCCTGGTTGGTGAAAGCCTCCAGGGAGACCTTGGGGACGGTGCTGGCGAGGGTAGTGAACGCGTCCTTTCAGCAGGGGAGATTGTCACCCAGTCTCAAGGAGGCTGTGGTGCGCACCCTGCTGAAGAAGCCATCTTTGGATGTGGACGCAGTTACCGACCCCGTCTCTAATCTTCCCTTTTTAGGGAAGGTTATTGAACAGGCTGTGGCAATGCAGCTCCAGGTGCATTTGGACAGCATCGGTTTCCTTGACCCTTTTCAGTCTGGGTTCCGCCCTGGCTATGGTACTGAGTCGGCATTGGTGGCCTTGGTGGATGATCTCAGCCAGGAGATGGATGCAGGATGTTCAACATTTCTGACCCTGCTAGATCTCTCGGCCGCATTTGACACCATGGACCATGGGCTGCTGCTGTGACAACTGCAAAACCTGGGGGTCTGGACAGGACTGTCCTTGGGTGGTTCCACTCATTCCTTTTGGGGAGAAGCCAGCGGGTGGTGCTGGGGGCTGAAACATCAAGCCCCCGGGCCTTGACCTGTGCCGTTCCACAGGGTTCAGTTTTGTCTCTGCTATTATTTAATGTTTATATGCAGCCCCTGGGGGAGATCGTGAGAGGTTTCTGGGTGCGTTGTCACCAATATGCTGATGATACTCAGCTGTACCTCTCGTTTTCAACTGACCCAGGTCCTGCTGTCTCTTTACTTTCCCAATGTTTGGAGGCCGTGGCGATTGGATGCGGCAGAGCAGACTGAAGCTTAATCCTGATAAGACGGAGGTGATGGTGGTGGGAAGGGCGAGGGAGGTACTGGCTCCCTTGTAGGGGGGGTCCGTCCTCCTGTAGCCGAGCAGGTTCAGAGTCTGGGGGTGGTGTTGGACTCAGGTCTCCGGCTAGATTGGCAGGTGGAGATGGTGGCTAAGGCTGCCTTCCACCAGCTGTATCTGGTACGGAGGCTGTGCCCATACATTTCTAGGCCCAACCTGGACACTCACAACCATGCCTTCATCACCTCAAGGCTAGACTACTGCAACGCGCTCTACGTGGGGCTTCCCTTGTATCTGGTTCGGAGGCTGCAACTGGTGCAGAATGCGGCGGCCCGGCTCCTTACGGGGACAGGAGCACATAACACCTGTGCTCCGTGCTCTGCACTGACTGCCTATAGCGTACCGAGCCAGATTCAAGGTGTTAGTGTTGATCTATAAAGCCCTGTACGGTCTGGGTCCCTCATACCTCAGGGACCGCCTCACCCTCTGTGCCTCAGAGCGATCCCTTCAGTCCACCGGGAGCACCTTTTTGGAGGTCCCCCATATAAAACAGGGGGCAACAATGGAGAAGGTGTTCTCGGTCACCGGGCTGCGACTTTGGAAATCCCTCCCGGAGGAAGCCCGTCTGGCCCCAGGTCTGCTGGCATTTTGTTGAGCCTGCAAGACCTGGCTGTTCACCCAAGCCTTCAGAGGGAAGGATGGGAGGGGGGTAGTTGGGGAGGGGTTTAAGAGATGTTATATTTCTTGATGGGGTTGTGTATTTTTAAATTGATTTTTAATGGGATTTTATTATTGTGTGTTTTGATGTTGTAAGCCACCCCGAGATGCCGTTGGCATGAGGGGGCGGCTAATAAATATTTATAAATAAATAAAAATAAGATACAAATAAATAAATTTTACTCTCAAATTCGTAAAACTTACAATACGTAGTTTAAAAACTGGATCTCAACCACCACGCTTTCCTTTTTTTTTAAAAAAAAAAGGGGGGGGGATGGGTGGGCAACAGAAGGAAGAAGACATGGATATTTATGCGTTCAATCAGAGTATGCAGTTCTTGTGTTTGTTTCATAAGCTCTTATGCATTTGACTGATCAGCCAGCTTTCCTGCTTCCCCTAACCACTGTACTGGAGGATGGAAAACAACATGGACAAAAAGATCACTTGCTCTAGCTAAGAAATTGTCTCCTAGAAAGGCTTTCGTAGTTGCGAAAACACAAGTAGTACATACTGATTAAGGGTTTAGAAATCACCTTAATCATTCCCACGACTCACACTTATTGGATTGACATTCATCGTCACATCCAAGAAAACAATTTGGTAATTTTAGCACAAAGCAGACCAAGAAGGATTTGCTAAGCTGCTTAGAGTCTCAGCTCTAAAATGTTTGAAAGGTTCAGTTCGATATACGTTTACAGGATATGAGCTATGGCTGGGCTATTTCAAACACCAACACACATCTGCAACTCTAGAGTATGTTTGCAACTAAAGCAGGAATTATCAAAGAAACATTTTACATCTTATAACGGTAAGAACCTACAAGGACGGTTATATTTATGCTTCTTGTCAGTTTATCTGTAATTATTAACAAACAGATGCATCGTAGCTTTAATAAGGCAAAATAACCTTGAGTAGAAATGTATGGGTCTGTAATTTACATCTACCTAAACTAAGATTAACACCAAGATTTCTATACAATGACTTGTCTCCGACAATTACTAAAATAATTAAGCTGAAGGGTAAAACAGTTTATTGAAATAAATGCCATATGTTTACCTGCTGATAACTACATTGATTTACCCTTTACCTTTATTTTAAAAAAAACACGACCAATTCATTTTTTTAAAGCTCTAAAAGTATCTGTAATCTAGTTTACCTATGACGTTCCAAATTAAAACAAAACTTTAAACATAGTCATAGTTTATTTATGGCACATCTGCCAAAAACAGATCGTGTAGATGAATAAAATGTTTACATCAAACTATTATTTAAGTGTTAAAAGAATATGACTGAACACAACTCTGATCCAAATCAGAAAATATCTCCCCTGTGAATACCATAGTATGCTATAGTGTGTGTCATAAAGGAATATAATATTTCCTGATCTACTTTTCTGGGGTCTTACATAAAAATCTGATGCATTTATTTAATGTGTTATGGCTTGACCATAAAAAATATTCTTCCTTGCAAGTTGCGATAAATAGGACCTCCCATACTCGGACCTCCCATACTGCTTACCTCAGTATCTTGCAGGATTAGGTCTTCTTTCCTATCCAATTTCTCTACTAGAGGTGCAACCAGGGGCTCATGTTGTTTTTGTTTTTTCTTTTTCGTTATTTAAATCCGTCGCTTTTGTTTTCATAAATATAAAATTGTTGTTTTTGTTTTTGCTTTTCATTTTTATTTTCCATTGGTTTCAATGGAGAACATATTTCCAGCTGAAACCTTTTTGTTCTTCACTATATTTGGCTGAATCTTGGAGTGATTATACCTCCAATGGAAGGCATTATGTATACCAAATTAAGGAATCCAATTTTAGAAGCAGTTGAATTAATTTATTTTGCAAAAATCTTCATATACATTCTTATGTGTAACTTCTTTGCTTCACAATTAAGGTAGATGAAACGTGGCAAGTTTATACCCCTTCCCATATTTACTATCTCTGCCAACTTTCAGAAGGATTGGATAAAAGGTCCTGCTGGTTTAATGTATGTCTGACTGTAACATCTTTGTAGTCCAACCAGTAGAAATTTGGCAGGGCTGTATATCACACTTTCATGATCATCTCTGCCAAATATCAGAAAGAGGTAATAAAGGGTCCCAATTTTATAAGCCTGCACAGCATATGCAGAGAAGGGGCCTATGCCAGGAATTCTCTTACGTGTCACTGTGGTATGAGATTGGTTTGTGATGCCAATTGGCCAGCAGAAATGTCAACCAAATAGCCTCATTCTGTGCTGTGACCATCCCAACATCTCTCCCCCTCTTGTTACTGGGAAGTCAGAAGCATCTGATTAGGAAAGAGCCAATAGAGATTCTCTTCTGTCTTCTGTCACAGTGTTGCAGGATGCGATTGTGATGATAATTGGCCAGCCTGGATGTGTAAACTATGTTTCCTGATTGCTGGGATGCTATCCTCAAAGTCCCAGTTATGTCCCTTCTATGCCCGCCTCAAAGCCACTACTGATTGGTCCTGTAAAGCTTGAAGCATGCAGTAATTGGCCTGTGAATGTGTCTGTCTTTCTTTTGGGTTGCTTCTCATCCTCCCTCCTACAGTCTTCCTCCCCCTGCCATGCCAGGTGCCTGCCTCTGACTGGCACTGCATGTGCTGCTATTTATCTGAATAATGGACTTCAATGGGATAACTTCAATTGCTTATACAATTGGGTCCCATTATCAAATTGTCCTGTAGTTTGGGAGAGATGACAAGAAAGGTATGTGATACATTCCTGCCAAATATCTTGTAAACAGGATGCAATATACAAATGTTACAGCTAGAAATGTATTTTCAAGACCCTTCAACCAATCTTTCTGAGAACTGGCAGGTGTATTAAGCTTGTGGAGGGACATGATATTCACAGGTGTCATGAAAATTGGATGGAATATAAAGAAGGTGTAGTCATGAATGTATATGGAGCTTTTTTAAAAATCCCAACATTTAATTGCTTCTAGAATCTGTTCCCTTTATCGAATTATTTCACAAGTCGGTACACTTAATGCCCTCCATAGGGGGTACAAGCACCTTAAATATAATCACAATTGAATAAGAAACAAAAAAGCTATAGCCGGAAATAATCTTTTCAGTGTTTTCCCTTTATTTCAAAAACAAAATGTTGTTTCTATTTTCATTATTTTTTGTCATTTTCATTGTTGCAATAATAATGAAAACAATAATATTCATTATCGTTATTGTAATAACTAAAACGACATGCACACCCCTATGGTCTCTACCTTCTTTAAATGGGGAAAATAAGAAAGCCAACAACAGTATTATCTTGTGGCCCAACCTTATTTTGCTTAAGGCCAAAGATACGATCGAAGTTCAAGCAGGCTATAGTTACAAAACGTTTGGCATGCTGTGCACCATCTCCGCTCCTTACTTATAGGAACAGGTGATGGTTTTATGGATTATTTTAAATCGTATATTTTCTGTTTGTTTGTATTTTTCTTCTTTCTCCTGTCTTTTTCATTTTTTGTCCTGCAATGACCTCGGTCATGCAGAAATAAATACAATAAATAAATATAGGAACAGGTAGCTTAATTCCTTTCCCTCTACTACACCAAAGCCCCTTGCTGAGATAATCCTTTTAATTGTTTCTAAAGTAAGAGCATTGTTCTTGTTAATCTGTATAATAAACTTGCAACTCCTACTCAAATTTCTAAATAGAATGAATCTGCCAGCAACTCCAGTAATGCCACAAAAAATAAATATGTATGAAATTGTCCTTGTCTTGGTAGCAATTTCAGTGAAGTTCATGATCACATCTCATGTTAATGATTGTTTGCCCCAGGATGCCTTTCAAGTACTTGTGACAGCTGACAAGTAGAACATACAGTGTGCAATATTAGTATTGATGCTTTTCTTAATGAACCCCTTAACATTACATCAATAAAAGAATAATTGCATGAGCATCTTGGCAAATCTATCCAATTCTTCATTTTGACAATAAAACATTCTTTTTAAAAAATCCTCAAATTAACTAAACCAAATTGCCTTTGGAGTTTAGAAACAAAATAAACGGAGAAAATTCCAAATGTTAAGCAGTCTGGAGACTCATTCTTTGGCATAAAAGCCATAAAACATGATGGAAAATATTGTTTTAAATTATTAGTGCAAGGTAACTGGGAAACAGCTTTTCAAATAGATGAATCCGCGCAGATTTTGGAAATAAGGAGGCGCACCTGCACATTTTAGGGGCTTATTGTAAGAGGGGCTGGATACCTGTAGCTTTATTTACTTCCTTTGCAATTCTGGCCATAGGATGTTTTTCCAGGATGAAGCTGCATTTTGCTTTGTAATCGGGCAATGTTCGATTTTCACTTACACGGTATATAACCCAAAACCTCCAAGAGATCATTACAGTTAATTAAATGAAGGAGGAGGAGGAGACATGTTCATACATGCTGAAACGGGTACCTGGTTTGGTACCCACAAGTAATACCTGCATTTTTGGGTACCATTTTGGGTATTATCCCAATACTAATCCTGACAACTGGTATAACAAAACACTAAATTTTCCAGAAATTCAAAAAAATCCAGGACAAACATCAGGATTTCAGTACACTAGTTTTCAGTATTTTGGTATACCAGTTGTCTGTATCTCATGTAACCAATCAAAAAACCCTTCAGGTACGGAAAATACCTGAAATATTCAGTTCAATTTGGGTACCAGAATTTCAATGGGTATGCCCATTTTTGGAGGTACTCATTTCAGCTCTAATCCTGGGGCAGATCTCCCTTATACTAGTCAAATAATCTTCATGGAAGTCAACAGTAAAGTAACCATGATTTAATCTGAAGTCTAAGCATTCTGGTAAGCGATGATGTTCTGAATCATGACAAGACGAAGACAGCTGATATAAGTTGGCACTCATCTTGCATAGCAGCTACTCTATAAAAAGCTTATGTGGGGGATTTGCTAGTAATATAGCACTGAAGCTTGCGAACACAAATTCTCTCCAGATGTATACAGAACAACGATTAAGCCAAATGATGTACAGTTGACTCATGTAAATTAGATGTGGCCACATAATGAATTCACTGAAGGATAGGTCTGTAAAAACTAGAACTGCAATGAGTACCCCCCTCCCAAAAAGGTAAAACCCGTCAAATATATCTCATCAGGTAATAACCACTATCCATTCAAACTCTGTCAGGTATATATTACAAATATTACAGATCGGGGTTTCCCCCCACCCCCATGGTTTTTGGCATTTCAGTTACATCACTACGGCATTATTAGCACAAGCCAATGTAACCAAAACAACTGAAAACCAGAAATAACCGAGTTACAGTGAAAAACCAAAAAACCCTCACAAAACAGAATACCTGAGGAAACATATATGACTACCTGCTTTGGCAACAGGTGTTCTTTGGATACCTGAAGGGCCACCCAAAAATATGAATACCACCTGTGAATAATAAATCCACTGCCTATTTCAGCTCTAATTAAATATCTATTAGTTAAGTTTAGGGCTACCATACCTCTTCTTTAAAAGAGAACGCTTATGAAAAACATGTTGCAGGGCTGCACTGGAACCAATGCAGCCCTGAAACATGTATTTTTCATAAGCTTCCCCTGTTAAAGGGAAGGTGTGGTAACCCTAGTTAAGTTGGTCAGGGAAAGATCTCTGATTGCTAGGAGTAAATGGCTGGTAGCAGATCACTATTTTTGACTTATCTGTGTCCTTCTCTGAAGTAACCACAGCTGAGCATATTCAGAGATAGGATGCTGAGCTGGATGGGCCGTTGGTCTGATAGTTGTCCGTAAGGTGGCTGCAGAACTAGGGCCTGGATAAGCCCTGGTGAGGACTGGGAGTGACTGTCCCTTTAAGGGAATGAGCGGCCTCAACAGGCCACACCCCTGTTGGGGATGGGGAAGGATATGAAGCACCGAAGGCTCTACCGGAGGATCAGTCTGTGTCTAGCTGGTGCTGAAGGTACTGAAGAGTTTGGTGGTCTGGATATTGGGGTTTCACTATGTTTGGACATTTCCACAGTAAACAAACCTGTGCTTGGTAGCGGATGAAGTGGCTGGAGTGGTGTGGCTCACTGGGGCCCTGTTGCTAATGAACTCTGTAGCCCAAGGCCACCCTATCACACCCCATAGGACACTTCTGATGTGCCCTTTAAAAGTACTATATATACTCTCATTACCTTTAAGTTGTTTGGTTACTCCTGCTTCCCTTTCTTAGCATGTATCTTCTAGACACCCAACTTTTTTTCAAGTGCTAACGACCCTTCTCTTCTCTAACAGTTGCAATCTACATTGCCTTGTTGCAGCTGATCTTTAAAAAAAATGTATAGTGGAAAGCCAGCACCTTCCCTAATGTGCGTTCCCGTATATAGACCTGTATTACAGTGGCTCATTTTTAGCTCTGACTTACCTATCGCTTGATGAAGAGTCCCGCGCAGCTCGAGAGCTTGCATACCCGCACCAACAGAAGCTGATCCAATAAAACATCATCTGAACTACTTGTCTCTATCTTTAAAAGCCGTCATCATTGAGACAAAAATGCTAACCGCAATTATAACAATACACATTACTTTCAAATTAACAGCACAAAGCCCCTACAGTACAAATGTTAGGAGCTGATGGAGGAAGTAAAAAAATCCTATGCGTGAGAGAGATGACGGCTATTATATATGCAAAGCAGCATATTTAGTTATTTATTTTAGACATTTTTATCCCACCCCATCCTGCCATATTGACAGTACATGCTGAAGGTGGCCCACTATTGAAATCCTTTACTTCACATGATAGAATAATATGGACAGTTGTATTTGAATGGAATTAAATTTATTTAGCGGGGATTATTCCCCACTGTCATGGAGACTGGGGTTGCTTAAATTTGTACAAGCTGCATTTATTTATTTACAACATTTATATCCCGCCTCTCCTGCCTAAGCCGCTCAAGGCAGCTTACAAAAATTAAAATACTTTAAAATATACATAAAATACATAAAATACATAAAAGGGAGGCATAAAAGAAAATTTAAAAAACCCATTATCATTTTGTGATTCTTTATGCACCATGCAGGATTGTCTGATGCAGGTAGAGTGGTTGTGCAAAAACATTAGTCACCAGGCTGAGATTTGAAATAGATCAAGGTGAGGTCAGGGGTTTAAAAATCCACTCACCAACTCAGAAAATGTATACTCGCTGTTGGCAAGAAGGTGAGTGGGTTTTTGCAGTCCTGGAAGTGAAGGTTGCAGTTATGGCACTCTATGGGCATTATTACACAAGACACTCTCCACCCACTCTCTGTGTCTAGGGGGCCTGCCCCTAAGTCCAGACCTGCCTATGGGTACCTTGTAACATGTATAGTGGGTGAGTGGAGAGTGTCTTGTGTGAAAATGCCATAGGAATGTTTAGTCAATATGAATCAGAAATTAACATGGAAATTCTCTTAAAGCAAGAGGTCCTGAACTCTTTTTGAATCAACAGGCTATTACCAAAATTCCTCTCCAGCATCATCGGGAACACTTATCAAACACTATGAAGATGATGTCAACAAAAATTACGACCTAGGTTTGTATTCTTAACTTAGCTCTTATGGAGTAACATAACAAGATGGATGTGAATTTTACTGTTTAATACGGTTCCAGGTCACTGACCATTGCCTTGCAAAAACCCCAGAGACCACAGATGCCCGTCTGGGAACGACTTCTCTAAAGCAAACAGATGCCATGCTGATAATTATTACCAAAGTAATGTAAAACGACCTAGGCCCTATTGGGTGTGTGTTGTGATGGGATGGGGTGAGCTATAAGTTTGGACAGTTGCAGTGGAGAGGGGATGGTGCAGAGGTGTGGGGTATTCTATGTTCATATATTTTTTGGTTGTTTTCTATGTGTATTTTATATTTTGATATTGTAAGCCGCCCTATGCTGCTGTTGGCGGGAAGGTCAGGGCAAAAATTAGAAAGAAAGAAAGACTCTTCCTCCTTATGTCCCTTTCGACCTCTATGATCTCCCGAGAGCATCCTCTGGCAAGTTCCATCCCTGGCACAGGTCCATACGTCCCGGGCACACAGAGAGGAGTTCTCAATGCTTACTACACAGCTTTGGAACTCCCTTCCTTTCCCTAGAGGCTCACTTAAGCCCTACATAGGGTGTCTTCCAGATGGAGTGTAATGTCCGTTTATTCAACAAATCACTTAATGGGCAGGGGTAGATCTAAGGAGAAGGAATTATTAATTTAACACATACACACACACACATTTTTATGATGTAAGCGTCCCTGAGCAATAGGGGTGGGGCGGGGTAAAAACCTAAACAAACAAATAAAAGATCAATGCCATTAATAAGATGTTATCAGGGACCCGTGTTCACTGCATTATATGCAGTGAACACAGGTGCTTGGATGTTACACATTGAGTGTTTTCAGACACTTTAATCCTACCCAGAGTGAGGTCCTCACTCTGGGCAGGATTCGACCTGGGCGCCAAACAAGAGTGATGGTGGCCTGGGCCGGGGAGGGAGCAGCGTGAAGGTGGGGGGGCCGTGCGGCTGCATGGCCCCACTCCCATGCTGCTTAGAGTAGCCCACCCTCCTTGATGGGCAGCCACAGCGGCCTATGAGGTCACCATGGCTGCTTGGAAGTGCCGCAGACCCGTACCGGGTAAGTGTAAGCAGGTCATCAAACGTGACAGCCCGCTTTACTCCGGTCCAGTGTCCGTTGCACAGGCCGTGGCAGCACTCATCCTGAACTGTTCCTCAGGGATGGTCCCGAGCTCATGCAAACCCGGGTTCTGGTTGGCCAAAAATTGGTGGCTGCATTCAGCCGTGACAACAGCACGGCCAAGCGGGGAAATCCGTGCTATCGTTGCATCTGGGAACACTCACTGTCGACCTCATTTTGCATAGTTGTTCGCCAAATGAGATGCAACTGTCCTCAGATTGAGCATTGAATACACACAGCTGGAAAAGTATGAAGGGCTAGAGATGGGCCAGATCTTGTAGAGGAACAGTTGCAGACGGTCACTGGATACAGGTGGCATTTTTAATACTTGTACTTATTACTCCTGCAGACTCTGTGATGTATCAGTAAAATATTGAAATTAGGCAGGGATTCTTTTAGTGCAAGGCAAAGTACCAAAAGAGAACAGACTAACTCAGTATGCCTCATCCCATCTGACAAGGGCCCACGTTCAATGCATTTTCCCCATTGCAGCCAGTGGGAATAACAGTGAGCATGGGTCCCTGTGGCAGGGGTTCCTTACTGCTTCTAGTTTAGGGGAATGAAGCCTCTAAAAGGATAATGAAATTCTCCCTCCCAAAATGAGCAAACTCATCTACAAGAACAGATGTTTGGTCAAACAAAACCATGGATAAGACCATTTCAGACACACCTGAAAAGAAGGTTCGTTCTATTGGGATTGGGGATCTGCAGAAAGATACTAAATCCCATAAATTTCATACATAAACCAGACCCATCGTTACTAGATCTTGATACGAAAGGAGTGAAGACTTCTTGACACAAAGGTCTCATGTAGCATCTCTAAGGAATTCTAGGAAAACCAAACAAGGAAGCATATATAATGGGTCCCAGAATAGAGAGAGAAGATTTCCATTTTCCAGAGGATTTAGGATATTCAGAATTAGGGTTCGTTAATACGTATTTCTCTTTGACTTAAGTTTACATAGAAGAACGACTGATGAAGTATGAAGTAGGAGAAGTGTTAACCTAGGAAACCTCTTTGGGTAGCATGCATATCAGTGGAATAAGGACTCCAATTCTTTAATTACAGCTGAAAGGCTATATCAAATAAAATAAACCATGCTAGGTATCATTTTCAGACAGATTAATTTGCAAGCAATGGGTAATGTAGTACAGGGGTATAGCGCTTCCAAATGAGAACAATCCTTCTAATGTGGGGTTTCCTTTTTTTGTAATGGCTGCTGTATTTTCTTTTGCCTGTCATACACTCTCGACTATAATGCAGTTATATAACCAAAGGATATATTGGAAAGCCGTGGATTAATGCAAACATGATTAAGCAGGTTACAGGTAGGCGTGCTGATGCTCTTAGCCTTCCACCTACACACTTGTATTACATTTCATTACACATTTTATTTATATATTTATTTACAGCTCCTTTCTTCCTGCAGCATGTACAAAACAGCAGAATATAAATTTAGGTATTTATATTTTTCCCATATTCACATAATAAAATTCTAATGAAGCCAGGGGCAGAGGGTGGGAGGAAATCCTACATTTGCAGGGTATTGGCTAGGTCTTTTCCTCTTCCCATCCTACGATTTCATAAAAGGATGACAGACAAACCAGATTGCAAGAGAGAGAATTTTTCATTTATTGACAGCAACCATTTTTAAAGCATAAAAACCTGCTGTCTTTTTAGAGGGTTTTCTGATGCTCTCCTTTACCGCAGAACACCCAGGGAAATTAGAATATCTATTTTTATGACCCACCTATGTTCGAGCGCTAGCAAATAACATGTCTTGAATTGACTCGTCCTAATTTGGGGCCAGATCCTTCTCGCATATTAGTACATTATTCCACAATGATAGAATTATTTCGTCATTCAACCGTGCTATTTCAGCACTAGCTCTGTTGAAATCAATAAGACTAACACCAGATGGTCCTACTGGATGTGTAGGAATTTAGATCTTGGTTTACTCATTTCAGTTACCTCACGGCTGTTGTGAGAATGAACTAGATAAGGATTGTAAAGCACTTTGAACACTGAAAGGGCTATAGGAATTATTAAAAGTCAACTCATTTCTTCAGTGTATTGATGCATATACTATTTATTTCAATATAGCGCTCCTGCGCCATGGAACTCTGAGTGCTTTACATAACAACACAACTTTTTAATCCCCACAACAACCGTGTAAGGTAGGTTAGACTGAGAGAACATTGCAACTGGCCTAAGGCCACCCAGTCAGTTTTTGGTTAAGACAAGACTAGAACTGGGGTCCCGCCCCCCCCCCCCCCCCCCCACCACCTTCCAGTCCAAGATGCTTAATATGCACTTTGTTACGGCACAGATGGAAAACCCTCAGCCCACAGACCAAACGCAACCAAGGCTGCTTTTTATTTGTTTCCTTCCAGGCAGGGGCCTGGTGGTTTCCCCTCCCCCATCGCCTGTAGCCCTGCCCCCTTGGAGGCATTCTCTGTGGGGCCCTAGAAGTGGTCTTGTTTGTGGTCCAGCTGGAGTGAGGGGCTCACCCAGTCCTGGTGAAAGCAGGGGCTACCGCAGGACTCCCAGAGGGAGAGAAAATAGTGAGGAGCCTGTGGTCAGGCTGGCCCTGTCTGGACCCGGCCCCTGAATCCAGCCCCAAGATTTGAGATGATCTATAGACCAGACTCATGATCTAGATTCGCCTTTCCCTTCCTCTGCTCAGACATACATTCCGGGACTTCCCCCCATCTCTTTCTGCAGTCCACTCCATACACAACCCAACAAATTCTTCCCTGTCGCTGTCTCAGACAAGCCTTCTGTTTGGGCGCTGAAACAGCGCGGACTATATGGATTAATAGGAGAGTTTTGGTTTAAAGCAAGTCAACATCTCTCCCTATAATTTGGTGGGGCCCAGTGGCCACTTTTTAAATTGTCAATGTGGTACCCAGACAACCAACCAAAAAGATGCTCCACCACTGCACTGTAGTAACACTGTACGTTACAGTGCATAAAATAGGTTTTTCCCAATTTTAGAGGAAGCTATCCATGTGGCCATTCTGTGTTCCTTTACTGTATTTAAAACTAACCCTTGTAACAAAGTTTGTTGTGGCAATGGCTGGACTAGTGTGCGAAATATGCAAACACAAATCCATGTTGCTGATTTGGCTGAAGTGCGATTTAACTCCTAGATGTCAAGTTCTCTGTAAAAAGACTAATAATCCACATGCTACTCCTTTTCAAAGTCTTGCTCAGTGCAATAAACACATCAAGCAGCATCCTCAGCAGAAGCAGTTGGATTGCACTTATTCTGTTGCCAGAGGCAAATATCACAAGCTGCTGGTAACAGATTTTTAATTAACATGTTTTGCCTCCCACAAGGATCAAGGGTGTGATCCTTGGCTGGTGTAAATCAGCATACATCCACTGATGTCAGTGGAGCGAAACCAGCTTACACCAGCTGAGGGTCTGCATGCTGCAATTCAAATTTAACAAAAGCAGCGTACTTAAACAACTTCAATGAGAGTAGCTCCCTTGACGGATGGATGTGAAGGATTTCTATGGCATGTTAATGGGAGACATGCATGTAAATCCCTGTAATATGAAGAAATATGACCCTATCCAAGGAAATGTGGTAAGAGCCCCTCCAAATGACTTATTGCACATGATTTTCTTTTTTTTAAAAAAGGACAAAGCCAACGTTCTGCAGTGGAGAACTCTACCCTTTACTCTCTCACCAGTTGGCATCCGGAGAGTGGTGTCTCGCTCCTATCGTGGTTAGTTTCAGACACCCATGCGATCCTTACCGACAGCATCTGTTTCTTAAAGACACAAAGGCAGAGGAAGAAGGCGAATTCTGCATTTGGGAAAGCTAAGCTTGCAGGCTGCATTGCACATGGGCTCCTGACATGTCTAGTGGACATCCATAGTGTACCTTGTACTTGCGACCTACACTGCACATGGGCCTGCTGGGGCAGAAATAGTCAGCCTAAGCACAGCCCATGTCAAGGCTCCAGAGAGCAAGAGCCACTTTTTCCACAGTCGCTGAGTTGCATGTGGGGGAGCTTGCAGGTGACACAAGAAGGAGATTGTTTGGGGAGGCATGGCCTTCCCACGCCTTTAATATGTGCATGCAGTCCTGAATAAAAGGGATAGGGGTGTGCTCAGGAAAAGGAGGGTCCAGATCATAGATTGGTATCAGGAATCTATCCCCAATGCTAGTGTGCATGCCCCCCAATCTCTGCTTCCTTACTGGCCTGAGCTCAGTTTTCCAGTGCTGGAGAGCGGGAACTGGATCCAGGGGTCAAATAAAAGCTAGCCGAGGGCCACATTTGGCCCCTAGGCTTGAGGTTCCCCACTCTTACTCTATCTCCTCTTTCTTCAGATCTCTTCTATTGGTGGGCCACAACAGAATATAAATATAAAACTCTCCAATTGCTTCAGCGAAGAGCTTTACTGGAAAAAATGATAGACGCTGCCCCAAGCGGCTCTGTGAACAGGAAGGTGCAGAGTAGAAATATAACTAACTAACTAAAAATAAGTTATATAGTGCAGTGTAATTTCTGCAATGCACGTCATTTCCCCCAGCTCCTTATCAGAATGAACCTTGCACAGATTTACATCATGGACACTGGGTGTTAGCGGAAGTGACGACGGAGCACCGCCATCAAAACCCAACCCGTTCGTGAACCCGTCGGCAACATGGACCCAATTAGGTCCAGCCAGTCAACGAAAGTGCCAGCAGCCGGGCCACAGGGGAGGGGAGGGCAGCCCCACCCCCATGCTGTGCCCCCATGGCAGACCCAATCTGGGCTAGGTCACAACGGGCCATAACGAACGTTAGCCTTATGTGGCCTGATTGGCGGATGGTAACATGGGCTGTAATCCCAGAGGTCTCCGGGACCACAGCCTGGGATCGCCGCTGAACATCTGGCGGTGCACGAACAAAGAGGAATGCACTATTTCTAAAATGGACCTTTGAGACATTTAAAACTGATCCCATTAAGAAAGAGAATTGCCCATTTCTGCAGCACCAGAAAAGCACCAGCTCCACAAGACACTGTACTCAGATGGAAATTATTAGCAGACCCACCATCTTCCAGCCGACAGCTCTTTTCTGAAATTCCTATATTTTCTATAGTACATCAAACATGTACTATACATTTTTCCTAATCAGAACAAGGGATAAGAGGAGACTTGGCTAGGCAAGTCTCGGAGACTCACTGTTATCTCTTGCTATTGTTATACTTAAAAGGTCTCCCTATGTTCCTTAACCAATACATGCTTCCCTGTGTTGCTCTTACATGGTCTTTTGTTTTCCCATTCACCCCCGTCTTTGTGTTCTGCCAGGCGCCCCCCGTTGCAACTTGCTTTGCTTGCTTGTGCAGATGATAATGATCATTTATACAGGACCCCTTCACCAGGTGGCTCTTGGGAGCACTATACGTAATTTTAAATACAACAGAACACCATATATAAAATCAATTTAAAACAATTTGAAAGGGGAAGGTAAAAAGTGGATGAAAAAACACGTGAAGGGGGAACCAGCAGTGAATTATCTAAACGCATCTGGAAAACAAAAACGTTTTCAGGTGCTTTTTGGAGGTGAGGAAGCGGGAACCAAGATGTACATCCGGAAGGAGCGAATTCCACATTGAGGGCCACATCACAGCGAAGGCACAATCGCCCACCAACTTAAGGCACAATGGTTGAATCCCCCAAACTGCAGGTGGCATCTGAACGCAGTAGTGTGAGTTTCCAGGATTAGGTCTCAAATATAGCCAGGGCCTATGTCATTCAGGACCTTAAAAACCAGCAGCACAATTTTAAATTCAATACAGGCAACCAGTTTGAGAACATAGGGTAGGGATAATACAATCGCGGCTGCCCATACCGGTAAGCAGCCACGCTGCCGTATTCTGAACAAGCTGCAAGCAACAAAGCAGCACTGCTGGAAGCCCATAGAAGAGGGAATTGCAAAACTCAAGTCTCGTGGTCACCAGGGCATGGGTCGCTGTGGCAAGGTCAGTCTGGGAGAAGTATGGGCGGAACTTCCACAGACTGTGCCAATGGAAAAAGCATTTTCGAATCACGTCTAATAGCTGAATTTTCATGGACAGAGCATGCCCACAACCTCAGCTCAGATCCCTACAACATGCAGGGCCCCAAGGGAGGAGAAGGGATCCTCATATCGGCTCTCCCTCCCCACCAGCATCACCCCAGTCTTCCCCAGGTTGAGCCCGAGATAGCCAGACTGATGCGTCAGAGCTATGTCATTCAGACATTCCTCTAGAGCAGAGGAGCACACTTCTTGCAAGAAGTGAGAGAAGCTCCACGCAGGGGCCCCGACATCTCTTTTTGCAGAAATTCCAGGACTGGGGCCTGAGATGATAAGCTCAGCAGACATGAGGACCATTAGGCTACAATATTTCTAGGAAGCTCAGACAGGATGCACCGTGAGCTGGTGTGTGGGTAGGGTTTCTCTTTTTATTGAAAGGTAATTTTCCACTAAAACATGTGTTGTAACCAAGAAAGGCAATTGCTTGTGCATTCAGTGCATCCTCAAGGCATTGCTTATGAAATTCTATTTGACAGGAGAAAGAAATATGGAAAATACAGAGGAGAAGGTCTCAAATTAACTGACAATAAACATGGGTCTGTTCCTTTCCCCTGGGCTCCTGCTCTGCTCCTAGGCCTTTCCCAGAGAGCCTCTGAAATGTTGCTTACATTCCTTGGCTCGTGTGCAAACCAGCTTTTTCTCAGAGCCATGTCACCATTGTCTGCTTCCGTTACAACTGCCAGAGCTTCCTCCCAGTGCTCGCTTTCAGCCAGAATTCAAATCAACCAATCAGAGCAAAGGCCATTGCGGCAGGAAACTCCTCCCTCTCTGGCTGCCGGAGGCGTTTCCTCCTAGTTCACACTTTAGTGTGGCTGGAAGACCTGTTTATATGGCTCTCTGGCCAAGCTTGGGATGTTAGGTGACAAGCCTGGAATGCTCGGTTTCTACATTGCCCAGTGCAATGGGATCCTAATCCCGGTTGGGACTCCTCAGTACCACCGCAACACCAATCGGAAGTGATAAGAATAACTTGGCAAGGTGAAGTGATCTGGTTACACCAACATTGATGGTGACTGGTGGTGACAGGGACACAAGGGTGCAGGTTTGTGTAAAGTACTACCTTACCTGCTGGGCCTGCTGCAGAAGTTCCATACGCTCATGCAGGATTTGGCTGTCAAACTCCCGGCTCTGGCGCATAATCTGCCTCCGCACCTTCTCCACGGCAGCCCGCAAATCCTCCTTCTGTGTCTCGTTGAGAGACTCACTCGCCCGTCTCCCTGGCTCTTGCTGCAGGGCATTATAAAGCGTGGCTTCCAGCTCCTGGATTTTCTAATGCAACCCAAATCACACATAAACAGTCTCGTGTTTGAATACAGCGGGCACACAAACCAACGCAACGACAACAACAATAAAGCTAGCAAGCCAAGCCTGGAGGGGAGAGAGGACACTACTAGACAGAAGAGAAGCAGCCACCATGTGATAAGCAAGTGAGGAGCATTCGATACACAGTGCACATAACATTACCTACAGCACAGATACTGTGTTCTCTTTATGGATTTAGTTGTGTTTCTTTTGATCAACCAGGGTTGGGAAAGACAAAAGGTTCAGCTTATTTTCAAATGCCAAGTTATTTCTCAGTGGCAACAAATCCCCATTAGGTTGCAAGGTTAGCACCAAGCTAGAAGTTTTGGATAGTCTGTTAAATCAGTCTATAGGATTAAATGGTTTCAAAGCCACTGGTGGCAGCGGAAGAGGATACATTATAGTGGTCTACTGCAAAGGGCAAGAAAAAGCTTGTGGCTCATTTCTCTCTCTGTCTCTGCCCTCACCTCTCTTTCATTTTCAGACCAAAAAAGCAAGGCTTTCTCTCACAAGGGAACCAAAAGGTTAGAGAAGAGAATGAGACACTTCATCAAGAGGCAAAGCAGCATGTGGGAGTGCGCCATTTTGGGGGGAGCCAAATTACTTGAGCGAGAGGAGAGAAAACAGGACTGATCAAAAAGGACATGGGATTGTTTATTCCATAATTTCTTTCAGTTTTGTTTCAAAACCAAAGGCTGGCACTGTCAAACTGCTTACTGTGGGGTAACCTCATTGAATACCCAATGATTACAACCAAGGTTTACCTAAAGCATTTCATCCTTGGAAACTCTTATTAGTCCTACCATTTCAGTGAAAACAGGTTTTGACTTCTATTTGATCAACCGCACTCCCCTCCCCTGCACATCATGTTGACAACATACAAGAACCTGTACATGAAACTGACTAGCCTGCTTTCATTGGTTTAACTTGAGTGAAATGCAAAATTCAACCATACAGCAATGGAGAAAACCAAAATCAAATTTTAATTGAAACATTGACAAATATCCACTACGACCAGGAAATATTTAAAAAAATGTGAAATGTACCAATTTAAAAACTAGAGAAAAACACTTACTAAACTTTAACTAAATGTTTTAGTGGACGATTAAATTTTAGCTCATTTGTCCCTCCTGTAAGATATACAAGTGTGAAGTCCTACATCATTACGTGGCTCTACATGGAACTGCCCTTCATGACTGTTCAGAAGTTGTTGCTGGTGTAGAAAGGAAAATTGGGTACTTACCTCTGAATTTTCCTTCTGCGGGGGATCCTCCTGGCCGGCCAGTCTGGACTGTAGGGTAGATCCCGCCGGGAACCACTAGGAGGCAGACATCGACTTTCGAGGAGCCTGCTAGGAGGGATCTAGCCTCTGCTCCCCAGATTGTAATAGCTGTACTTGAGATTTTAAAAAACCCCATAAACGCTAACCTTACTCGTAACCTAATAACTAAGGTAACTGATTCTAAGAGTGAACTAACTCGGTCCACCCGCACCAACTGAATAAAGCCGCCAATCTTGAATTTACGGCTGGGAACAAGAGTTGTACCCCCCTTGTACCACCACAGAGTTGACCTCACTCCGGGTGGGGACTGGCCGGCCAGGAGGATCCCCCGCAGAAGGAAAATTCAGAGGTAAGTACCCAATTTTCCTTTCTCCCGGGGGATCCTCCTGGCCGTCCAGTCTGGACTGTAGGGACGTACCAAAGCAGTACGCTAAACCCCAAACAAGGGAGGGCAGACTAACTTAACGAGGGAGGTCAAGGTAGGTATCTGTGATCTCCAGACGTGCCAGGGCACGTCTCAGAGTACCGCCTGCAGTACCTGTCTCCCAAAGGCTGCATCTGCTGAATCCTGAAGGGGAATTCTATAATGCGAGGTAAAGGAATGGACAGAAGCCCAAGTTGCCGCCCTGCAAATAGATGCGTAGGAGGCTGCGTTCCTGAAGGCCTGCGATGTAGCAGCGCCCCGCAGGGAATGAGCAAAAAGACCCAAAGGGGGAATCTTTCCCTCCGCCTTGTAGGCCTCAGAAATAGCTAGGGTCATCCATTTAGCTATAAGAGACTTGGAAGCTTTCAAACCCTTTCTCTGGGGGTTATAAGATACGAACAAGGCAGAAGATCGCCTAAAGGTCTTTGTTCTATCCATGTAAACCTTAAGAGCCCTTCTCACGTCCAGAGCGTGCCACTGACGTTCCAGTGGGTGAGAGGGGTTCGGACAAAAAGAGGGCAAATAGATCTCTTGTTCCCTGTGAAACCTGGAATCCACTTTAGGGCTGAAGGCCGGATCCAGTCTAAGAGTCACTGACGAGTCCTTAAAGGAACAGAGAGCAGGCTCTATGGAGAGGGCTTCTAGTTCTGAAACTCTCCTGGCAGAAGTGATCCCCACCAAAAAGGCTACCTTGATGGACAAGTAATACATTGAAACCTCCCTAATTGGCTCAAAAGGGATCTTAGTGAGAGCTCTCAGGACAAGGTTCAGGTTCCAGGAAGGGAACCTGTGTACCACGGGAGGAGATAGGAGCCTAGCGGCCCTAAGGAAGCGCCTTGCATGAGGGTGACCCGAAATCCCCTTACCTCTGAGGGTAGACAGCACGCTATTAAGGGCTGCTAACTGTCTCTGTAAGGTACTAGGCCTTAGACCCCTATCTAGCCCCCCTTGCAAGAACTCTAAAACTATGCTAATGGAGGCTTTCTCTGGATCCAGAGACCTGGTCTCACACCATTTAACGAACGTAGCCCAAGTGCTCTGATATATTCGCCTCGTAGCAGGCTTCCTTGATTGAAGTAAGGTATCCAAAACCTTAGAAGAGTATCCTAGCCTCCTCAAGACCCTCCTTTCAAGCTCCAGGCTGTCAATCTGAGCGACTCTGGGTTGTCGTGCATGACTGGTCCCTGGGATAGCATGTCCGGTCTCGGGGAAATTCTGAGTGGAAGGTCCTGACTGAGATCTTGAAGATCTGCGAACCATGGCCTTCTGGGCCAGAACGGAGCTACTAGTATCATCCTCGCCCGTTCCTTCCGGACCTTCGCAAGTGTTCTCTGGATAAGAGACAGAGGTGGAAACGCAAACAGGAGCTCCTGGGGCCAAGGACAATTCAACGCGTCGAAGCCTATTGCTCTGCTGTCCGGGTGACGAGAAATGAACCTCTCTGTCTTCGCGTTCTCCGCTGAGGCGAACAGGTCTATGGATGGGAGCCCAAACCGTTCTGTTATCTCCCTGAAGGATGACTGATGAAGGGACCATTCTCCTTGATCGATCTGAACTCGACTGAGCCAGTCGGCCTGAGTATTGGAGATCCCCCTGATATGAAGGGCCCTGATGGAACTCAGGTTGCTCTCCGCCCACCGCATGATACTGGTGGCTAGTTGGTGGAGCGTCTCGGACCTCGATCCGCCCTGGTGATTTATATAGGCTTTTGCGACCGTGTTGTCGGTGTAGATCAATACGTCCTTCCCCCTCAGGAACGGTGACAGATCCTTCAAGGCCAGATAAATCGCCCTCAACTCCAGCCAATTGATATGATGGCCCCTCTCCCATTGTAGCCACTTGCCCTGAGCTGAGTGTCCTTGTGTGTGAGCGCCCCAGCCCCTTAGACTTGCGTCTGTAGTCAGGATCGTGCTTTCCGGAAGTGAGAGAGGCATTCCTGGTAAGAATCTGTCCTGATGAGTCCACCACGCTAGCGACCTCTTGAGAAGAGGTGTCACCTGGATTGATGGGTTCTGGCCTTGAGTCAGCTCGTCCTGCCACGGACGAAGGAACCGCTGAAGGGGTCTGGAATGTAGTCTCGCCCATTGAACTATGCCCAGGCAGGAGGTCATGGCTCCTAGAAGGCTTGCTAGCGATTTTAGCCTGGATTTGGGCTTCTCCACGATTTGTTGGATGAGGGTCAACAGCTTTAGGCGACGCTGTTCGGATAGGAACAGCTTGCTCTGTCTGGTGTCCAGTATGACCCCCAGGTGTTCCAGAGTCTGAGTTGGAGTGAGATGACTCTTCTTGCGATTGATGACAAATCCGTGGTCCTGCAGACACTGTATGACGTGTTGAATGTCTTTGTGTGCCTGACCGCAGGATGGAGACCTGACCAGGATGTCGTCTAAGTAGGGATGGATCTTTATCCCCTCCGTCCTCAGAATCGCTACGAGAGCTACTAGCACCTTCGTGAAGGTCCTCGGGGAGGTTGCCAAGCCGAAGGGAAGGGCTCTGTACTGCCAGTGCTGTCCTGCATAACAGAAGCGAAGCCACTGGCGGTGATTGTGGTAGATCGGCACATGAAGGTAGGCCTCCTTCAGGTCGAGCGCTGTCAGCCACTCGTCCTGAACGATCGCTGTCCTGATAGATTGTAGAGTTTCCATCCGGAACTTCTGGATTTTGAGGACTCGATTCAATCTCTTTAGGTCCAAGATGGCCCTCCATTCGTCTAGCTTTTTTGGAACTAGAAAAATGGTGGAGTAGAGACCTTGCCCGCGTTCGAGAAGAGGGACCTCCTCTATCGCTCCGATGGTCTGGAGCCTGAAGATTTCTGCCCGCATTGCCTGTTGCTTGACCAGATCCCTGGGCACGGCTGATGAGCAGAAGTATCGCGGGGGGGAGTGCGTTAACTCTATAACGTAGCCCCTTTGGATCGTCTGGAGAACCCAAACATCCGTTGTGCTGGAAGCCCATTTTGCTGCAAACAGCTGAAGTCTGCCCCCTAGGCTGAGCTGATCTAGAGGGCAGGGCTGTGAGTAGTCAGGCGTCCTGCTTGGGTCTTCCTGCTCCCTGACGCTGCTTGCCCCTGTTATCGTTGCCCCGCGGTTTCTGCCATCTCGGCTTGTAGCGTTGTTGATTTCCTCTCTGGGGAAAAAAGGGCCGTCTGGAGCTCCCTGACTGGTTGTAGGATGTGTTGTAGGGACGAAAACTCCGCTTGGGAACTCCCACACTTTGCAAGGTCTGCTTCTTTGATTTGTCCGCCGCATCACTCAGCACCTTATCCAAGCAGACGCCGAACAGCTTCCTACCCTGAAAAGGGGCGCTCACCAGCGCGTTCTTTGCGGTGTTATCCCCTCTCCAAGATCTCAACCACAGGCGACGTCTAGCCGCTACATTGGAAGCCGCCGCTTTCGCAGACCAGCGTAGCATGTCGGTCGAAGCGTCTGCCATGAAGGCGTATGCCAATTGAATACGCGTGGACAAAACCCTGATCATTTTGTCTGAGATGCCCGGCTCAGAGACTCTCTTGACCCAGATCATCAAAGCCCTGGAGAAATATGACGAGACCGTGGCCATCTTCATTACTGCAGATATCTCATCGAAGTTTCTCCGCAAGTTGCAATCTATTGCCTTGTCCGTTGGATCCCTGGGGAAGCAGTCTCCCTCTGTCGGGAACACAGAACTCCTTGCTAGAGATGCTGCAGCGGCGTCGACCTTAGGGGTAGACAAGAAGGCATTCTTTTTTCTGTTAAAAGAATATAGGGACAACTGAGACCTTGTCAACTTGGAAGGCCTATTAGGATTTTGCCATTCCCTGGATATAATTTTTTCATAGGCCTTGTCCAGCAGAAGCCCCTTGTCACGGCCTCTCGCTCTGGGAAGGTAACCCCGAGCTTCCTCCTCCTCCTCCTCTTCTGACGAGGAAGAAGCATCCTTCTCTTTTTTCTGCTTGAAATGCAGGTTTTTGGCGAGCTGGTCAAAAATCAGGTCGCGATACTTGCAGGGGAACTGCCTGTCAGGGTCCAGAGAGGGCTCCAGGGTTGTCTCCCCTGAGCATTCCTTGTCAGCCGGCTCCCCTTCACTGACGATTTCCCCCTCTGAAATCCCCTCCTCCTCTTCCTCCATAGACTCTGCCGGGGAAGAGGCCCTTCTCTGTCTGACTTTACTGCCCTGACACGAGGTGTCCTCCTCCTCTGATTCATGGCTGTCCATGAAATCCTCCTGCTCCTCCTCAGACGAAGCCGGAGAGACAATTAGTTCAGAGGCCCTGCAGGGCTTCTTAGAAAGGGGCTGCTTGCCCTTACCAGCCCCCTTGGAGTTGCCCTTGTAGGGTCTAACGGGCCTAGATCTGGGAGGGGACCTCTTTCTCTTGAGCTCTGTTAGGATCTCCCTTAACAGCTCTGTGTGGAGATCCTGCCCTGCTGGAGGGGACTGAGCTGAAACCCCCGCTAGAGGCCCTGTTGGGGCGGGCTGGGGGGCACTCACTGCGAGGGGCTGTTCCGTGGAAGCCCCTGACTCCGTGGATCTCCTTGTCGCTGGCATCTTAAGCCCCTGTGTGACGACAGTAGCCTCGAAGGCAGAGAAGGCCCAGCACGGCCTCTGATGAGACCAGCAACTCTTTGCCCTCGAGCAGGCCCGGGGAAACAACGATCCCTGGGCTCCGACAAAACGCGCCCAGCTCTGATCCCCGGGGAGCTGCTCTGCAAAAAGCGCGCTCAGCGCTGGCCCCTGGAGAGCTGCCTTGCAAAAAGCGCGGCAGGCTCTGACTAGGAGGAGCGTTCCTGATTGGATCCCAGGAAAAACGCCCGCGAAAACAAGCTCCTCCCCCCCAAGGGGGGGGGGGGGGCGGAGCCGACACGAAGCGCTCTGCGGCCTTGCCTTCGGCCTTCTAGAAGAGCCGGGGGAGGGGGCGGACGGTCCCGATGGGAGAAGCCGCCGCACTACCCCCCCGCTGTAAGTCCAAACCTCCCCCGAACCCCTGCCAGGGAGGAAGGGTGGAGGCGGAGGTGGAGAGTATAGGGGCTGCAGAAGGTCCCGAAGGGGGAAACTGCTGCGCCCTCGGTGAAGGGAAAAACCCCGCTCCGGAGGGGAGGAAGGGGAACCCCCGATCAAGGCCCTGTACCCAGGCGAGCCGGGTAGGTGAACAGGATGGAGAATTTCTCTCCCCCTGGCACCGGGCCGATTCCTTTGCTGGAAGAGTGCCCCAAACCTGAAAAGGCTCAGGGCTGGTTCTTCCACCCACTTGCCTGCGTCCTAACTGCCCCAAGGCAGACAAACAACTGGGGAGCAGAGGCTAGATCCCTCCTAGCAGGCTCCTCGAAAGTCGATGTCTGCCTCCTAGTGGTTCCCGGCGGGATCTACCCTACAGTCCAGACTGGACGGCCAGGAGGATCCCCCGGGAGAACGTGGAGGCTCAGCCCCTTTCGGGGACGAGTCGCAGGGAGAACGTTACACCAATGCTCTGAAGTCTGCACTGGTTGCCTATAGTCTTCCGGGCACAATGTAAGGTGTTGTTCCTATGACCTTTAAAGCCCTAACTGGTCTAGGTCCCACATAACTGAAGGGCCACCTATCCTACCATGTTTCAGTGCGACCCCTGTGGTTGGTCAGGGGCGCTCTCCTGCAAGTTCCATCTGCTACTCTTGTCCGTTGGATAGGGGTGCACAGGACGGCATTCTTGGTCACTGCCCCTGTTTTGTGGAACTCCCTTCCCCGGAGATTTGTCTGAGCCAGGGCACAAGCATCTTCCTTAGGTAGTGCAAACCTTTTGGTTTAAAAAAGCATTTGGCAGGAGGTGGGATAGGGTCTGGTTGGGAGGGTTTGGGTAGGGTTGAGGGTTTGGGGGGTGAAGGTGGGGTTGTAGAAGGGTGAGGGGAAAGGTTGAAGGTTTGGTTTTTCTGCTGTTTTATAATGTTTTTCATATGTTTTATATACGTTTGTATATATGTTTGTAAGCCTCCCTGAGCCCGAGCCATTCAGATAGGGCAGGGTAAAATTGGAAAAACAAAACAAATAAATAAAAGTTGACAAATACTGATATGTCAACTACTATGCTACTCCCTTCAAACAATATCCGTGTGATCCTCAAACTGGTTAGTGATGGTGCCAGAGAATCCCATTCACTTCAGTGGAACTCACACGGACACTATGAACTTGCACACGTGCCAAACAACCGCAGAATCACACTTTATAGAAGAGGCAAGCACATGGTGGCTCTCAGCCACCTGGGCAGCAGCTCTCATGAGTTACAAGGCCAACTTTTAAAAAAATAATAATAATAATAATGAAAAATTCTTGCAGCCATTATATTGTTCCCTCAGACCTTGCACAAGGCAACGTGGGAGATGCCACCCAAAGCAAATTACTTGTAAAATTTAAATATTTCAACCAAAAACTGAAACCTGTATTCAGTTAAAGGATCATAAATGTTAAATTCTATTTTAATTGTTTCTGTCTGTGTATATATGTACCCCCTCTGCTGCCTGCCCAATCAAAAAGGTAGAAGTACTTGATGTGGTCTTCAGTCCAATGGTTCCACACCCATTTAAGACCATGCTCCTATTCCTCTTGTCTACGGTACTTCACACGGTTCCCTCTCTCCACTGGGATTGGGCGCCACCAGTAAGTGGCATGCCGGAGTGCTCTGCTAGACCTCAGTAAGTGCCAAATACTAGTTCACAGGCATCCATGTGCGGCAGAACCAGGGTCAGTCGGCTGCTGCATGTAACTTTGGAGTGCTGTACCTAGGAGCACACTTACAAGTGGTCAGAGAGCACGTGCTGAGCCTGCGAGAGGCGTGGCGAGGTGCGCTGACCTCTGGAGGGGGCTGAGTGAGCGTGGGTGATGGGCAATGATCCCTCTCAGCAGGAATAAGGAAATGGCACCCACTTAAGTCTAGAACAGCTCCTCAGCCCCCAACTTGAGTACACAACCACTTGAGTATCTGAACAATCGAGAATTCCATCCATTGTCTCTTGTCTTATTAACAACCCTCGAGAAGAATCCCAAGTATTCATTTCTCAGCCATCTATTCTAACTACTAGATAACCCCTTTCCTTAGCAATTCCCCACCCTTTAAATAAGTTACCATACATAAATGTCACTTCACATCACAATACTTCACATCCCTGAGGTCTCACTTCTCTTAAAACTAAGGGTGCACTACTTGCTAATTTCCGATCTTTATTTCCTTATTTTTTAGCTCAGTATTCCGTTTGCCTTTTAGTGAAGGAGGCTATTAAAAGTGTGTGTCTATTTCTGCATCTGAAAACGTTAACAATAGAAAATATTTAGTTACATGGGGAGAAAAAAAATCATTTGACATATTCGCCTAAATCCTTTTCTATGTATCTTACTAGCGATCCTTGGGAACAGGCGGAGGTCAGTCCTTGCAACCACAATTCTACTAACACAGTCTTGCTGTTTCACATCGATTTTCAGGGAATGCATTTTTTAAAAAGATATAAAACGGTGCCAATTCCATTTCTTTTAACTTGCTCCCAGTGTCACCTGGCCTCAGTCAGGTAGTTTCTGGTTTCTTAATCTTGCAGAACAATAAATAAGAGAGAACTGGTTTTTTAAAGGCTATTTATAAATACTTATAAAACCTGCATTTTATCAACCTGATCAAGCATGAAAATTTAACGACTGTTCTTTTCCTACCATGTAGGCCTCGTCCAGAGCTTGCTTCCTGTAGTCGAGTTCTTCCTCTAAATAACCCTTCTGTTTACTGAACAGGTCCTGAGCAATAATAAAAACAAGGGAGGGTTTGTTCTGTATCCTAACTCAAGAGGAAGCATAATAATCGAATGAGGATTCTGTCCCCTTTCCTTGAAAGCAACAGACAGTCTAGAGCCATGAAGCCTGGTTACTGTTAACAAGTATTTAGTGATGAAAATGCTAGAGTTTCTGTGCATCTCTAAAGCATCTTGATCTCTAACAGGGATAGCTTTACTGATGCTGTTGATCTTTGGAGTCCACCCTGTAATACCTGCCACAGCACTACTTTCCCAGACCAAAACCTGAACTGGGAGCTTGCATTACTGGTGGGGGATTCCCTGCTTTTAGTGCAAGCTCCCAATTGGGGTTGGTACCGCAGTCTCAGAATGTGCTGCCCCTTGCCTGCTCAACAGCTGATCAGCAGAGGAAGACACTGCACTCCACTGCCTGCAGTGCACCTCCTCCCTCCCCCAGTGGCAAACTTAAGAGGGCAGTAAAAGCAAGCTCATTTTGCTGCCCTAGGCTTCTGCCTCACCAGCCAACCTGCTAAAACCAGGCCTGCTGGGTTGGAAGGGAAAACAATGGGCTATTTTGTTCACACAAGCCAGGCAAACAGAGGGGACAGCAATCAAACTGTAGAGTCCACTTTGTTGCTCCTTTGGAAAATGAACAATACATTGTGCTAAAGAGAAAATGCTGCAAATTTATGGGCTAGATGTGCGGCCAGGTCCATCTCCCATCCAAAGATTGGGATACCAGCAAACATAGCATCAAGGATCCCCTCTTAATATCTGGTACAGTTCTTGCCTTGCTAATAGCATACAGTTCTCTTTGCTGTTCTGTTCCTCTGAGCCCTAGGATGTCAAAGGGCAAGATTTTGTCTTTCACAACGCCTCTATGATAAACAAAATAACTTTGTTACAAAATAGGTTGAACTGAGGACAGAGAGGTTAAGTGACTTCGGGGATTCCTGAATATTAGTCACTGGAGATACTACCTCAGTCATACCTTAGGGCGTTTTCAGACGGCTAAACTATTCTGGGATAATTAGAATGGATGATAAAGTGGTACCTGTTTAGATGGACATTTCTATCCTGGGATAACTTAATTCCGGGATAGTCCATGTGAACAGTACATTGTGATTAGAGTTTCTGGGATGAATTAAAAATCCTGCTGTGCTTTTCTGCTGAGTTCAGCACGATGTTTTCTGGGACTCGAACGTCACGTCCTCTCTCTGCAACATCACATCCTCTGTGGGGCTGAAGATTCTGAGCACATACCTTGCTGTTAGACTCTGTGGCGCTCATCACCGGGATAGCTGACTATCCTGGGATATGTTGTTCAGACAGACATTTTCCCGGGATAGTTTAACAACTGATTGTTATAAACCCCAGCAATTGAGGTTTTATAACACCCTAATATTTTTGTTATCCCAGGATAAAAAAAAATCAGAGTTAACAGCATTTAGACCAGGGGTGGGGAACATTTTCCCTCCCGGGGGCCACTCTGAAAGCTCGCACACGCTCCGAAGGCCACACAGAAGTTGGAGCGGGGGGTGCTTAAGGGATGCACTCAAGGAAAGGAGGACCCAAACCATGAATCTGTGCCATGGAACTGTCCCCTATCCTGGTTTGCATGACCTCATCTGTGCTCCCTTTTCTTGAGCTCAGTTTTTCCATGATTGGAGGCAAGAACTGGATCCAGGTGCCAGATCCAGGAAGTGCATAGTGGCCACATAAAAAGTTGCTGTGGGTCACATTTGGCCCCCACCCCTGGTTTAGACCGACAAACTATCCCGGTGATAGTGCTCTTATCCCGTCTGAAAACGCCCTAAGTGTACCTTTTTACAGTCCATATTTACTCCAGAAGAACAGGGCCGTGGGGTGATTTACAAGCTGCAGAATACACCAAACGTAGATAATTTCTTCAGCCACACAAACGCCGAGCAAATTACGATATAGTGAAACTGAAAAGCCAAATGAAGTTACTTGGGAGACAGTAGGTCTCCAAATGGGAACTGGAATCAAGACAAGACAAGAGCCCACATTAGCCTTCACCAAGTGCGTTCCCATGTGCCTGTCCATTAGGCGTCCACCATGTGGTCACTACAGAGCCGTCACGCATGGCCAAGTCCAGGAACATTGCACGCCCACCATGTGGGCCAATCAGGGCTAATGGGTGCCCATGTCTCATCAATTAGGTTTTCCTGCAGCCTCACCAGTATCCAGTTCTGCCAGCACACAGAGTCCTGCCGAGCGGTGAGAAAAGTAGCAATCTTCATCCCCCCCGGCCGCCACTCACCTCAGACACACTCTAGAGATCTCCCTCCCCCCGCAATCTCCCTCCCCCACAACCCCTCAGCTGAGAGGTTGGGAGGGAGACTACGGAGGGATGGGGGGGGGTGGAGATTTCTTGTGTGCCTTCCACTGGTGGAAGCTGTTGCAAGCACATGAATTATGGGCAGGGGGCTGCTTGTTTATTAGGCTGGCTGCGCTAAACATGTGATTGGGGGCTGCATGGATGATCAAATACAGACTCCAGCAGGCTATTGTCTCATTTGATAAGATCTGAGGAGTCCAACGTTACACCAGAATTGCAGCTTAGCTAGGTGAAGCCGAAATAGGGAGCGGATTTGCAACCCATGGGTAATACCTGCATTTTGAGTAGTCCATCGGGTGCCCAGTCAGTACCCAAGTACCGATTCAGGCACCCGATTACCCGAAGATGCCAGGTATTACTATTACCAAGTTACTGATTTACCATTTTACTGATGTTAAATTGATATCAGAACATGGGGAAAAAATCAGGAGGGGATGTCAGGAAAACAATACCATAAGTTGAAAAATTGGGACGAACGATGAATCGGTAACCCAGGCACTCCATCTGACACTAATCTGGTACCGATTAGTACCTGATGTTACCGAGTCGAGTACTGCAATTCCGAGGGGTCTATCCATTTTTGCAGATACTCCTTTCAATTCTATTAGCCAGGACACTGATTCCGCAACAGTCCTCTTGCCAAAAATACTTTGGAACACTTAGTGAGCACAAGGAAGTGTAAATTAATGTTATCTTTTTATATTACAATTTTTGCTTCAAGGCATCACAAAGCGCAAATCAAATATGAAGGGAGGCAACAGGATCAAATTGATAACTTAAAAACATTTCTTAAAGACAGATTTTTAATACTTTCTCCACATAAGAATCAGGAATCATTTTAAATATAAACCAGTTTGCTTTACGATTATTGCTTTGATTTAAGAAACAAACAAAACCCAGCAGTCTAGTGTGTGTATCCATGCTGAGATGTAAAAATATAGTAGTTCTTGGGCAAGCTGTAATAAAGGTGAACAGGAGCCCATTTTGCATTAGGCAATATTTGACACAATGCTTCATTCTCAAAAGGTATGCAAGCAGTAGTCATGGCTTTGACACCACTTTTCTTTAGGGCCATAGGCAAGTCACTTAAACTCTGCTTCATCTTTCCATTCTGAAAAATGGAAACAACAATGCTTATTTATCTGCCTAAAAAATTGGTGCAAGAAGAGTTTGTAGTAAAGCAAACTGAAGATCCAGAAAGGTTTAAAACCACTGAGATAAAAATACAGGTAAGGCAGAACAAATATGAGAAAATTATATACTATCGTCAAATTGAGATTAATATTATTCACTAAGTATGCCAACGTAGCAGCAATCGGAAGATGCAAAGCACTACATGCATGGTAAATCAGCAGCATAAACATCGGTTAGGAGAGACGGCTAAACAGCTCCATTCAACATGCAGCTGCGGTACAATTAATATGCATTACGCAAGGCCAAACTGCACTCAGGATGCAATTCTTTCCTGGAAGAGGAAGAGGATTAAGCTAACTTGAAGCAGGAGAAGGTTTTCTGATTTGTAAGGAAATAATCATACCAGGGGCCAAAAATTCACCATTATTCAAATTTCACTGAAATTTGATCTTGCTGTTGCCATACAAATCCCTGTGGGGTCGGGGAGCCATGCCTACTGCCCCTCTGAACCATATGACTTGAAAGGTGGGGAAAGTGTTGCCTGCTGTCCCTTCTGCATTGCTACATGTTTGGGGCTGATGGGATTCCCTGCTGTGTCCTCTGCACTGCTGTGTGTTTGGGAGTGAGAGTGACTGGCTGCTATGTTCCGTTAGCCTCGTTGCATCATGCGCTTGGTGGAAACCTTCATGCCCATTATTAAATGCCTATAAGTCGGGGAGAGAATCAATATTGGTTTGCAGGGTTTATTTTATTTTATTTTGGGTCACAGAACTTTCAGTTTTTTGTGGGGGTTGCAGAATGCAGGGTTCTGGGTCGCAGAATTTTGGAAACTTTTCTGCAGGAGTACCAGGCCCCTGCCGTTAAGACACACACCATCGATGGCAGCATGAAGCCATTCCTATTAAGCAGAATAAAGCAACAGTTTAACATGCACCCACATTTCCAGAGTTCTCCCTGAAATGGAAGGTCTTGCGCTGCCACTCAAGGATTGTTTTTTTAAAATGATTGTTCCTTACCGTTTCATTCTCCAGGTCAATCATCTTCTGGGTCAAGGCAGATTCCATTCCCTCGATTTGTTTGAGCCACTGTGTGGAAATGGCAGTTAGAAGAGGAATTAAAAACAAACCAAAAAACGGTAAAATTACAGGCTTTGAAAGAGCTGCGGCTGAAGTTCTGCGCATTAATCTGCAGGCAGTATTCCTGATCGCAGGCTTAAATCCCACTTTTTCAAATGACACATGAACGCATTGGAGTCAGGCATTTAGGAAGACAGACGTTATGGACTGGACTGAGGCTACTGCCGCGTAGTAGGCTGTCTTTCCTCAAAAGTCCCAAATATAAAATCAAGTTGGGTGTCAAATCAGTCTGGTGGTCTTCAGCCTAACCCATTCCAAGGGACTTTGGGTGTAAACAGCCAGACGCAGAGGCTGCCTGCCCGCCAGAGTTGCTCTGGGGGTGCACGCCCCACGTCTATCTGCTTGCAGCCCTGCCTGGGGCCGTTTTAGATGGACCTGGTGGTTTCCCTAACCTGCAGTCTGCCCTCACAGCACCTCTGCATCATAGAGTTGCAGGTGGTTTGCCCAATGCTCTAGGCTGATGCCCACAACTCTATAGTGTTGCCCATGGCAACAGCCAGCTGAAAGTGGAGCTGCAGCATGGGTCCACTGAGCAGATGAACAGCACCTCCACTCTGGGTCGTGGTCCCAGGTTTGGCTGGCCCGCTCCGCGGGCAGTGCTCTGGGACATTCCGGAGCGCCACAAGCGAGGCACTTTTAAATGGACCGGCCAGCCCTGGGGTGAAGCAAGGCAAACTGGAGCCGCAGTCCATCTAAAAGCACCTTTTGCATCACAAAAGTCACCATACGGTTGAAGAACCCAGCACTGCAAACCCAGATAATTGTCTATATCTAAATAGTAATTTTCGGCTTCGTCTACTATACTAAAACTGCCACTTGAAACAGGGCCGCCCAACTTCTCGACCAGTGCAGGCTGGATTGCTTCATAGCAATTTGATGGTGGGCTGAATTGCAGGCCAGTTGTTTCTACTATGCAGTTAAACATGCAATATTTGGAACTATTACTGCATGATATCACTTTTAAAATTGATATTAAAAAAAAAGTTTAATAAAATCAGATTTTAAGACTGCAGGCCAAAATGGAATCCTACTGTATCCTGGATCCAGCATGCAGGCTGCCATTTGGACAGTTTTAACTTGACAAATGAATAGTATTTTACCCTACATAGTATTCTCCTGAAGACTGCAGCCCAGTTTTAGAAATATGACAAAACTTCTGGTCCAAGCAGGGTTCTAGTCCCCCATGCTTCTTAAAGGCCATATCTCAAATGCTCCCCACCAACCTAAACCCCATCAAAGTGAATCAGATAGGAGCCCAAGACTTTAATACTACCTTTGCAGGTAACTATTCATCTGCCTTAACTAGTAATAAGGACAACACCTAACATTGACTGGATAGCTACTAAATCAGACCCAACTTCCACAGCGCATGTAATACATTCAAGAGAACAGAGGTTTCTCTAAATTGTTGTTTTACATTTTAATCAGTATTTTACTTGTCTGCTTCAGGATGGGAAGGAGTAGCAAATGAATGGCCAGATTCTGCAAAGAACCGTGTGGTCTCTGTTTTCATTGACGTGGGACCCTGTATGTGTGCAGGAATTCCCTGCCAATATTATTTATTTATTTCATTTGTTCATTCAAATTTCTACCAGCCCCCCCACCCTCCACAGGCTCAGGGCAACATGTCCCTAACGCTGCACTTCACAGTTCCTGACAGTACTGGGCAAAACAGACACCCTGTCTTAAAACACTCTCCAGTTAATATCTGGAATACCTAGCAGCTCTACACCAGCTCAACGAAATCTCAAGGGACGCCCATGCCCTGACAACAGGTATAAATGTTTTCATAAACATATGGTCCCTGCAGAGCATCAGGACGCAGCTCTTAAGGGAGAACAACGTTTCCAAGCGCGCTTGTATTGAGTGTCGAAGTAGTAAATGCTGTGGCTCCCTCATGCCTCGCTAACATGCAGCAAAGCGGAAAGGGGGCCACGTTTTGGGAGATATTCATTTGCACTAGTGCGTCATGTAAAAAAACTCATCAGAAGTCAATACTATGTGGCTCCCACAATGCAACGCACACACAGGCACGAAGAGACCAATTCTTTGAGGCGTTGAGAGCTCTCTGCCATATGTCGAATGCCCATAATTTCCAAGGACTGAAAATCTGAGGGCGCTTAATCACAGAAGTCTTTCAGCACTTTGGTGATAGGAGGACACACAGGAACTTACTGAATGTTGCTAAATCCTGAGAACCTCCTCTAATTCTACCATGTTGCACCTCACAGAGCAGCAGGAGCAGAGGATGGTGCCTCTCCCACCATCCATGAAAATCAAGGCTTTCTTGTGCATGCTATATTTAAAAAATATTTGTATTGATTCAGTGCTGACAGCAACACTCTTACATTCTTCATCTTTTGAAATATTTGGGTGCCATCAATGCCCAAGTTCCCCACTGACTTTAATATGGTCAGGAATGCATCCTTGCTCGGGAGCCAAATGCAGTTCTTGGGCAGAGCTGGTCCTACATCCAACAATACCTTCAGTGTCCTGTGTCTTACTTTATTGTGCTGAAGTCTCAGCAGCTGATCTTCAGTCTCAGCAGCCAGGACTGCAGGACACCAATTCTGCCAGCAAGTCACAAAGCAGGAGAATTCTGTTTGCACATGCATGTGTTTGAATGGGTAATTATTAAGGCTCTTGGGCATATGAAAGTTTTAGTATGTGGCTCTTGTGGTTCAGCTTTGGCTACAGATCCTCAACAAGAAAGTCATGAATTGTGAAGATGTATTCATGCTCATAAACATGCTGATGGAGCAGAAAAGGCCACACTTCATGGACTATTTTCATGGCTGGCACCTTCTGTTTTTATGTAGAAAAAAATTATCTTTATTGACTTCTACCTTTTCACAGAGGGAAAGTACAGTCCCAGCTTGGATTATTGCAACCTGCTCTTCATTCCGCAAATTCTAAAACACAAAAACGTGCAATTGCATTTTACACTGGATTGTAAACTCAGTGCAACATAATCAGATGGTACTGAATGGAACTGTTAACATGTCACCTCCCTTTATTTTATTTTTAAACAAAACCATACCAAAAAAATCCAACAGAAAACATTTAACAGATTAAAACAACTAAAATAATTGGTTAACGCTCCTGTACTTACTGCAGAGTACATAGTTTTCAACATGATTTAATGAGCCATGCTTAGTGGTCTCAATTTATTAACTTGGGAAGATGTCAATTGGTTGGATTAAAGCCGGCAATTTGAGTGCAATAAGTGCTGCTACTGAAGTCATGAGAACATTGAGGAACTGGAATTGCAATCAGATCCATCACAGAGAGCATGCCCGGAAAAACCTCAATTGAGTATTTCTGCATATAGTATTAACTAAGCTTTGGAGCGCCGATTCAAATTATTGTAGGTATCTCCCATTTCTAGAGCACCCTTCACTGTAGGGTCTCTATGCTCCTGCATTATTACTGTGAGAAAAATTGGGAATGTGCTTTTGAATACTCTAAATTCTAAATCGCTCTTCGAACTTCTCTTTCAGGCCTTGTCTGCTACGCCCCCTCTGCCAGATCCTTTTGCATCAGGGATGCTGTTCTGACTACAGGTATGCAGGGGCAGCTCCCAGAGAATCCATTTATCCTGAAAGAAACTGCACTGAGGTGAGCAAAATGGGCCCAGAATACTTGTTTATAGCCATGCAAAAATCCTGCAAAGCAGCGATTCTGACCAGCCAGTCGGGACCCATCAATAGGACCCAGAAGGGTCTTTCGTGGGGCCCAGGGCGGCATGAGGAGCCACGCAGGATGGTGCACAGTTCTGTCTTGCCCATTGCCACATCCCCTTCCCGATGCTTGGTTTGGCTGCCTGCACTGCTGGCGGCGGGATAGGGAGGGGGAGGAGGAGGCGTGGCTTTTCGTAACTTCCCCCACCTTCCTGGCTACCACCACCCTACTGTTTTTTGGCCACCTCATGCCAGCTCTTCACTGCTGCCGCTGCTGCAATCGCTATCAGCCCACGCTCCCCTCCTCTCCCTGCTGCCGCAATCACTGGATGTTTTTACACACACCTTTCTCCTGCATGTTTGCTGTTACATCCTGAACTTTCTGTGTGTCTAAATCACTCACCCAGATCTTAAACATCTGGCTCTTTGAATCCATGGCAGCCCCTCACATCTACAGCTGCGGCTACTTTAGGCTGCCTCAGGGCAGTGTGTGTGTGAAGAATACATCCAGGAACTGCCACTGTGTGTGCGTGCCTGCCTGTGTATGTGCGCGCACCTGTGCGTGAAGAATGCATCCAGAACTTACTTGTGGATTTGTAAACCCAGAAGGTTGAAAGACCAGCACTTTAAGGTGTGTATGAAAATGCCCACTATCAACCCACACTCCCCTCCTCTCCCTGCTGCTGCTGCCGCCGCCACCCAGATCAGGATGCCCTGAAGCAGATGCTGCCACCACTGGGATCAAGCCCAACCCTCTGCTGCCCAGCACTTCTGGTCCTGGGTTTTTAAAAACAAAACAAAAAATAGATGGGTGCCAGATTTTTAAGAGTGCATTAGTGGGTTTCTCCCACACAAAAAAAGGTTGAGAACCACATTTGATGGGGCATCATTTCGTAAGATAACACTTTGACAAAGCATCCCATTTACAAAATTAGACCTATTTTAAAAATAAATAAATTAAAATACTTACCCCATTGTCTCCCAGGATATCTAGCTTCTTCATAAGTTCAGAAATATTCACATCCTGGAAAAGATTTGCATATATATATATATAGATAGATAGATGAATGAATCAATCCATTTATTGTATAGCCAATAGGCCTTTACAAAATAAATCCAATACCAATTTCCAAAACAAAAAACACACCGGAACCATTGCATGTTGACAATCATTACTGAGAATGTAACATAACTCCACTTACTAAGAGTTAACCATCACTTTCCGCTTCTTAATTGCTGCACTCAAGAGTCAAGAACTTAACCACCGCTAACGTGGTGGCTGGATGTTTATCAGCAAAGAGGATCTGAACATAGTAGTCAGGCTTTCTACCCTGATACAGATTGATAATGGGGGAAATCAGCAGCCATCGAGTTCTAGATTCATCCATCTTGCTCTCATTTTATATATATATATAGATATATATAGATATAGATATAGATATAGATAGATATATATATAGAGAGAGAATATCTAATATTAGATAGATTACATAGAGTAAGTCTACTCCTGGTCTATGTAGACCTTTACGAGTGGAAAAACTGGGAGTAAGTGCTCAGTGAGACAATCTTCCCCCCAAGGTAGAACCCAGAAGCGTAGCTAGATTCCATGCTCTACAAAGTAGATCTTTGCTCAGAGATGGAAACTGAAGGTTTTAAATTCATAATTTCAGTGCTTGAAATTTTGATCTAAAATATCATTTTGACCCAAGTCTATTCTGAAAGAAGAACATGTTAATGCAAAACATTAAGATTCCACTTTTGTTTTACAATCCTGGAGAAGTGTATCAAGCAAAATTAATAACTATCTGTGGGTAGCCATTCCAGTGCAAAGCAAACGTACACTACACACATACACATAATACACTTAGGGTTTAATTTGGGGATGGGGGAGCAGCTTTCCAAAGCTCAGCCCCAGCAATTAAATTCGAGGGGCCATCAGTCCCAGGAAGCGTTCCCAGGAGAAGCATGCACCCCAAAATTTAAAAGACAAGGAAAAGGTCAACATTGGCCATCTTAGCCTTGGAAACAAAGCCAGCAAAAAAACAAACCAGCAGCTGGATGGCTCATTTGGTTTTAATTCAACAATTTTCCTGCCCCACTCCATGAACTGGTCGTCTTAGAGATTAAAATCACAAGGACTGCTGTTTTATATTCAGCTGTAGTCAACTTAATTTTATTTGTTCCAACCACAGGTTATAACAAGAAAAACATCACACATACACTATCAAAATAAATAGAAAAAACAAAACAACTGACCCAGGGCAAATATTCAGCTGTAGAGAGGAAGGTTGGGTTAGGGGTTGGGTTGCAAGCCAGAGAACATAATTCATTTCCCTGCTCTGAGGCAGAGCAGGAAATTTCCCTGCAGTAGAGGCTGTGGCAAGTTTGGGCCGTGGAAATATTTTTTTTCTATTTATAAATTAAGCGCTGAATACACTACGCACAGAGATGTAGCTTTTAGAAATCAGCTGTCACAGCAAAATGTAGATCAGGAGCTTATAAGCCTCCAAAGTTTGCATTTGAACCTTTATGGAGATCAGGGATTTTGATTTGGAATCATCTTTAACAACACTGAATCAGCAATGAGGCCCACAATAGCCACACCACTTCACTTATGCTCGAGTAACAGACAGAGTAAGCGTGTCTGGATCACAGCCGATAGTTGTAAAATGTCAGTCACTACACAAGAAGCATGCTATTAAGGGTGACATTCTGATTCCAACTAAAGTCCCCAGCAAAACTCCCACTGACTTCAGTAATGCAACACAACTTCTGGTCCCAATTTTTTGGTTTTCCATCTCGATTTACTGATCGGTAACCAGAAAACCGTTACCGGAAATTACCAAATTTTGGGGTATCCAGGTACCCAATTGGTGATTGGGTAGTCCACTGAATACCCAACACTGTATTCAAAATGTGGGTACCAATTAGGTACCCATTTCATCTCTACTAACAACCCTATCAGCTAACTAATAATATAAAATACCCATTTTTAAAGATAGGTGAACTGAGGTGCAAGTTAATGGAGTAGTATCAAAAAATATTTTTTTTCACGGCAAAAAAATAATGGTGAGATGAAGTGGCCGTTTAAAGATACAGGTCATTCTTTGTGCTGGGAAACTGTATCTAATATTCCTTTCCAGAGGATAAAATTGCCAGTACCAACACAGATAATGGAATTAGTCTAACAACAAGAGGTTAAAAACAGACTTGGTTGGGATCCTCCTGGTGAAGAGGGAATGCACTAACTGGCAATCTTCAGGAATGTATCAGGTGAGATCCCAATTGTCATGGTTTAAAATGAGTTGTTCACGTGGGTCCTGGACAATTTCCAGCAAGTCTCCTAATCTTCCAAATATCCAACAACAGACAATGAATTCACATCTACCTTTATTCCTTCTTGATGGCAGAAAAGCTGAAGTGCACTTCCATTGTTTTCGGGGAAGGCAGTTATATGTAGGTTAAACGCTGGTGACCTTCGCTCTCTCTCCTGAGGAAAGATTTTATTTTAAGGAAAAAAATTACATGACTCAATAAATATCCTTTCCCCCCTTGAGTTATTCAAGACAAACTAAAGTAACATTAAAAACAAAAAAAAACCACACAGATTGCTAGTCACACTCTTAACATAAAAGGGTAGACATTAGGCACCCAACTGCCATTTTTCCCACACACTTCATTGTTGTTGGGTTTGAGCACAATGTCAGTGGTAAGTCTTTAACAGCCTAAGAGGCCTTGAGCCACTGAAACAGGGTTCAGATACATGGGTTCAACTGCAAGACTACTGACTTTGATAAGAAATATTCACGAATAGTTAGAGGTGGAATTGGTTTCTCGCACTACGCGAAGATAGTAATGGCTACTGTGAAGAGGTCTGAATATCCATCCTCAAATAGCACTGAATCATTTAGAAACCTTGGAGGAGACGGACTGCATTTTCTAAGAATATTCATCTTGGGTCACAACATTTTCAATGAATGTAGCGTCGGTTCCCCATTGTATCACAACAAGCAACCTATCTAGCTATAGCTTACAGTTTAGATCCTGAAGCCCCATCCTTCACCAGTCATTCCAGATTTGTGCATTACACATCCAGAAGGCATGGATGCTTTACAATCCCAATTTTCTGCACCAAGAACATATATAACAACTTTGCATTTACTATCCAGAAAACAACACTCAAAATGCATTCACTTTGTTTGGATGCAGCCATTGGTGACAATCTTTCTTTTTTTAGAAGAGATTTTGATGTGCTTAAGAAAATTGTTGGATTGTTAGCTCTGGAAACGGAAGCCACTGGCCTAACAGGACAGGAGTGGTGTTAATTAACACTTCGACACTGTGTGTTAACTCTACATTTTCCATGTAAATGGCATCGAAATCACTCTCCATCTTTTACCTGCAGAAAATGTGAAGTTACTGTAGTTCCGCTGTTGAACACCACAGCAACCTGATGAAGAACTTCAGCTTTCTTCTGCAACAAAGTAGCAGCAAAAGCCTACTTCCATTTTATACAATCCATACCCTGACATCCAAAACTACAAGCAAGATTCATTGCTGCAGTAGTTTTCCAATAGTTTTCCAACACTTCCTTATGGGAATGAGACCAATATCCGCGTTTTATTGTGTGGTTGACTACAGGATAGGGCTGCGAGCTAGATATGAAAGTGTGTGCCTCATTACTATTCTCCTCAGCAATTTGTTACCTCAGGTAGCTGCTCCTACATAGTGACCCAAATTTTAAAAATCAGCTATGCCAATACTATCCATAGCAATACCTGTTTCTATGGCACAAAAACAGAGTTTCTATTCAGAATTCATCTTGATCAAGATGGAATCTAATATTTTATCTTCCAGCATGAAGGGTTACATTTATTGGTGTTTTCTCACATTGGGCATTTCCACACAAGACACTCTCCACCTATCCTCCACCCACTATGCATGTTCCAGGGCTGACGTGTTGCCCTGTGGGTGCCCTGGAACATGTATAGTGGGTGGAGAGTGTCTTATGTGAAAATGCAAACAAAATCATACATGAATTGGTCCCGCTTTATAACCTACCTTAATTTTCCTCAGAAAGAATTTAGTTTAGCACCATACACAGAAAGACTTTCACATTTAATATCATAAGCTGCACAAATTCACTAACACACATTTCTCCTTGCTATCAATTTATGAGAATTTTTGGGTGTGTTATTTGAAAATCACATGAAAATTCTGCAGTCATCATCAGTTCTGAGTGAGATATTAGACATTCTGTTATAGTCTATCTTTCAAAATTCTCTAGTTAAATATGGCAAGTTCTTACACAAAAGATGTTGTGAAGATTTTTTTATGTAATTTGCATTGTCATTGAAAGCCACTTGAATTTTTGAAAATTGCTTGCCACATTAGCTGCAAGCTTTAATTTTAAATTGTTACATATTTTAATTGAAAGTTCATTAATAAAATAGAGAACATATCTTACTATGTGTTTTTAATTTTACTATGTGTTTTTAATTTTTCAAAATGGCACACTAATGACTCTGAATGCATAATTTATATTCTAGGCTGGAGAAATAATCAAACTTACCAATGGTAAAATAAAAGGGTAAAACAAATGATTTTAAGAACGTGAAGGACTGAAAGAAGAAATGTTCACACAGCTTGATGTAAAATAAAAATTCATTTTTACAATGAACGTTATTCATGCCAAGGTTCTGAATAAAACAGACAGGATGAAGAAATTGATGGAACAATGACACAGTCTTTTGTAGAGTTTATTCCAAAATAAAAGTGGTGTTAAAATGCTGATGGCATCTTCAAGACAGGAAAGGAGTTATGAAGTGGTGTGACACTGTGGAAATGCATCATGCTCCAACTGCAGCAATAGTTTAATGCCATAACGCATCCAGTGGGCAAAGGCCTCCCAGGGAAACTACAGGCCCTTATGTTATGGCCGCTTTTACTCAACAATCCCTTTTGCTCAACGAAGACATATGTCTGATAGCCTTGCTATTAAAGCCAGCTAATTTTTTTTATTGACACTAAATATTCTTGTCCCTCAATCTTAAATTTGCATTTCTTTCTGTAACGTATTCCCGTACAACATTTTCCTGAAACATCTGGTCACGTTCATCAAAGAAGCGACTTCAGGTAAGTGACTCTCTTTCAGGAAAACTGCTATAGATATCTGTCCTTGCAAGACTGTTTTCCTTCACATTAGCATTGACAATTTGAAAAATCAGCTCAAATTAAAAGAATCACAGATCGAGGTGATGGCTGTGTCAGATCCTTAGACTCCATTACATGCAAGAGGTGAGATGGTGTGTTAATTGAAACAATGCCAATCAAGTCTGTAGTATGCATATTGGGTGATTTCTCATGCAGGAAAGGAAGGATAGTTATGGAAATGAAACAAATGAAAAAGGCAAAATATTGCAAAAGAAAATATTTTATTATTAGGTGCAAAACAAACTATAGGCAATATATATATATATATTATATATTAGCTATGTTACATCTTCATAAAGATTAGTCATCATTCTCTCCATAAATATTAAGGCAGTGGCATCACTTCCAGTGTCTGGACATACAGTATCTTTCAAAATCCTAAAACGTTTCCCTTGTACGTGTGAAATGTCAGGAAGCTTTACAGGAATTTCAGCTTGGGTTCAAAGACAATTTCTGCTCCGTTTGAGAGTTTACAACAGAGGGAATCTCTTACTTCAAGTTCTAGTACTCTGAATTCTAACAGCTCATTCTGGTCTTTTGCATCCTGCATCTCGCTCTTCAGATGATTCTCTTCCAGCTCCATTTTGTAGATCTAAAAAATAAAGATGTATTTTAAGCTGTGAAGTACCAAAAAGAGTCAATCTTACATTGCTTCTAGGAGACATTAGAAACTGCAACAAGCAGGCTGCTGTTGAACTGGAAGCAAGAGAAAAAGGTGGAGGCTAAGGGCACAATCCTCATTCATCCAACGGGCATCCCATGAGAGTAGAGCTCCCTTTGACGTGCACAAGAAGAAACAATAGCAGTTGGTAGAAACATCCCACCCCATGGGAACACCTAATAAGGTTTGCATTGCTAAGGGAGAATAGCCACCGCATTCCTCACCTGTCTTAGCAACTTGCCTAAAGCCACCCAGCGAGTTCATGCATCTCCCCCTGTTTCTCGGTTGCCCTCATTTTCTTGTCCATCCTAGATTGTAAGCCCCTTAAGGGCAGGAAACGGTTTCTAGCTGCAACAGAGATGAAGCAGTACAGTGATATCTTTTATTGTACCAACTACAGTTGGTGGAGGTATGCAAGCTTCCAGATCGAAAGCTTTGCATACTTCCACCAACTATGGTTGTTGTCATAAATGATATCACTGTGCTACTTTGTCCCTATTGCCTATATTTGAGACTAACATGGCAACCTTACTTTCTCTAATTGCAACTGTTCAGAACTAAAGACTTTGGGTGTTTTCAGACAAGCAAGCCAATGGGGGCAGTGGTGGGGGGAGTCCGTTGTGAGCTCCCACACATGTGAACTGCTTCGGGAGCGGAACCATCAAGCAACTTCTGTGGCCACGGGGGCAGCCACCGCATATTTGGCTGGCCTCACACAGCTCACCCCGGATTTCCCAGCATTGCTCTGTGAGTGGCTGAGAGTGGGTGGTCCGCAGCTTGCAAGAGCGCGCATCCAGCTGCTCCGCCTGCAGACGGGTGGGTGGATCTGCAGCTCATGGGTGGCCATACGAGGTACCATCTCGTCTAAAAACACCCACTGTTGATGGTACGCTAATAACCCAAACCTGATAAGGTGTTCCCCTGGGTTGGGACTTTTTACAAACTGCTGTCGTCTCTCCATGAGCGCATCAAAAGGGAGCAGTGTGGTCATGTGACTGCTACTGGTTAAAGGAAGACTGCACCCCAAGGCTGCATTCCTGGATCCACTTACAGTAAGTCAATGGCAAAACTCCCACTGGCTTTTGGACGTGAAATCCTCACCCATTAATGTTACTCGACTATTAGGTATGGGCGTCCAGTGGGAATTATGGAACAGATCCATATAACGGTTTGGAGCTTTAATTCTGTGTTTAATTACGGATCTATATTTAAACACATTAAAATAACAACAAATGGTAAAAAAAAGAAAAGAAAGAAAAGACACAAAAAACCATTGTTCATGCACAAGATGGCCACCGGAACGTTCTGTGCATGCAACGCCTTTTCCAAAATTTGGGAAAGGGCAGCCAGTCTATTATGCATGTGCGAAATGGCCACTGCGCATGTGCAGACCAGCTTGCCCTTAAATCGTGGCGACACTGCCGCCACCGTTTTGGAAATGGCGGCACATGTACACAACAGTCCAGTGGCCATTTTCCACGTGCACATTTTAAAATTTATTTATTTAAACTGAACCGCCAGGGGAATGTTGCGGTTCAATACGGATTAATCTGTAGCTGCTTGCTGCAAACAGTTATGGATTTAATCCAAATCCCCCACCCTACTGTTTATCTAGGCCTTGATCCTCTCGCAATTGCTTCCACGTTGGCTTTATGGCACGCATACAAGTACATGAGAATTTCTCACATGCATGAAGTACTTATAGGCAAGTTGCAGGATGGGGTCTCTAAACAAGACTCCCAATGACTTCAAGTAAAGCCTACTTAGCTGGGCTCTAATTCTTGGAACGGAGAAGAACACTACCCAAGACAGCTTCTTGCTGGCTCAAAAGCACACTTTGCTCACAGGACGCAAGCAAAGAATTATTATGGTATAGGATTTCCCCCAAAAAAACCTTTGTAGCCTTTTTTAAGCAGATGCATTAGTAATCTGAAGACAGCAGCCTGAAATTTAAAAACAGACGACAGACCAATTCACTGAAACTGGGTTCAAGGAGGGCAAGATTTAATCTCTAACGCTCTGTTCACCATTATTCTGTACCAGATTTTAGCATGAATCATAGCAGCCCGCTCTTAAAAAGCACTTTAAATCTTCAAAATGCTTCACAAATGTTTCAAACACACCTCTGAGGTTGTAGATATATATTACCTCCTTCTTCCACCCCCACCTGCCTTTTTGCAATGGGAAAAACCAAGAACAGGGTGTTCAACTTGCATGTTCTCAGTGTAGTGAGCTATGTTGTTTTGGTACGGACAGGCATGGAGATGCCTTCAGCACTTTGCATGATCAACAAAAACACATCAGATTATACAGATAAAAAAAATGTAACTCATTCTAGGTTTCTAATGTTAGTTTTTGAGAATGATGATTATGTAAATTGCAGTAAAAAAAAGGGATCTTTCTTTCCAGCTTGGGGGGGGTGGGGCGCCTTGGAAGACTGGAGGCACTTTGCTGACTGCAGCCCCAGAAGAGACAAACACAGGCAATAGCTACAAGCAGACTGGCTGGTACACCCACGTCTTACAGCAGGAGTTCATGCTGTTCTCTCTATGCCTTTGCTATGGCTGTTTCAACACTGTAGGTTTCTATCCTGTTCTGCCATAATATTCATTGTCAAAGCCAAGGTACTCCTCCAGCGTTACATGTACATTGTTAACTATTAAAGGCTTCAATCTGGTGCGGGCCCTACTACGTGATAGGCACTGTACATCTAGTCAATGGCATGACTGCAGCAAAGGGCATCAGTTTTGCAGAAGCAGCAACTATAGTTACCTTCGCACTCCAACCACAGGCACGTCTGCTTTCACAATAAAGCCTCCCAAAAGGGTAATAACTATGTGGTTCATCCATGCCAGACACACATACCTTGTCTAACAACTCCTGGTTCAGTCTGATCAGTTGTTGCTTCTCCTCTATCCACTTTGAGTCCTGCGAGAGAATTTTGTAGGTAAATAAATGATATGATCAGGAAAGAAAGTGAAAACTAAAAGGCATCATTTTTCCTGTAAAAAATGAATTTGATCCATCCGAAAGCAAGCTTAAAAAGGCCTTGTATCAAAAAGCAAAACAACGTACAGATTTCAAGGAATAAATGGCCCCCAAAGCTCTCAGAAATCCCCTTTGTTCTCAGTAACCTGGCCTCTGAAGTTACCCACTATGTTCAGCCAAATCACTCGCTTAGCTTAATTTGTAACATATCAGTGCTGCAGGAATGCTGTCCACATTAAACTAATACCTATGCTATCACATAGACAGTGTAGCTATTCATTATTATTCGAAGAGCCAATTTGTCTTACTATAAGGACATATAAGGGAATATATTCCTTTACAGGAGGACAAATTCCCTTATAGAAAGAAACATTATGTGGCCCATAAGAGGTGCAAATAAGCTCCAAACTTAAGAGTTGAAACAAGTACCACAAAAACGGATATACTTGTTGAACGTCCGCCTGACCACCGACCTCCCCTCTTTCCGTAGACAACGTAAGGCCTGACTGTTCTGCCATGCCTTTCCCGAGGGAGAGGGGGTGGGTGGGTTGGGTTGGGTTGAATTTGTTTTATTGTGGCGTTTTTAACTGTATTATTGTTTTTACTGTTTTAAATTGTTTTAATATGTTGTTAGCCGCCCCGAGATGCTTTGAGCAGGAGGGGGCGGCATACAAATTTTATAATAAATAAAATAAATAAATAAATTTACCTATTGGCAACCAGAAAAACTGATAAATCAGTAACAGCATCTGCTGGCTTTTCAGGTAGTTGGGTAGGGTACCCAACTGGTGATCGGGTAACCCTTCAGGAACCCAACACAGTACTTGCAAATGCAAGTATTACCCATAAGCACTAAATTAAATACCCATTTCACTTCATCTCCAAACTCTTCTATTCAGCTGTAGATTGAAATCTGTCTACTACACAGCCTTTGAGGTAAGGAGTGAAAGGGGAGGAGATGGTGATGGGTAAGGGGAAATTATACAGTATTCTCTATCCAACAATATTTCATTTAATGACTTTGGAGATTGTATCCAAAGCCTAAAGGAGTCAACATCAGATTAGACAGATAAAATTCTGCAAACTTGGATAAGACTCTGAGCAATCAAACCCCAAACACTTACAACCAGGAATAGTTCTTATGCTTCTTAGTAGCTGAACAACACTGCAGAGTTCAGTAAATTTCAGTAGACCTCACAGAGGTAAGCACTCTGCTGAGCAGTAAGTGTTTGAAGGATAAGATCCATAGTGTTCATCCAGAATCCACTTACTACAGAGTGGTCTGACTGAAGCCTAGACCCTATGCTATAACAATTTTGCACTCAGAGAATCAAGTACTGACATTTCAAAGTTCTTCATTCCAAATCAGTCAAGTATTTTCAACTATCAGACTGTTGGGGATAATTTATTTGAAATCTAAAAGATCTAAGCAAGAGAAAAGATTTTAAGAGTTTCGAAATTAACGTAGACACCGAACGTCCACCTGAAATGCATTATAGATGGGCCTATAAATCCATCAAGGCAGCTTTTATACTCTCAGCTTGAATACTTAAGCATTTTAGATTGCAAATAAATTATCTCATTATTGCATTTTCCAAGTTAACAGTATAAGTCATGTTGTGTTTTTCTTCTCTTGCCACATAAAGTATCTATTTTACAGTATATGCTATTCCTATGAGAAATATTAATCTTGCAGACATGCGTGGGAAAGTATAATCTTATTCTCATGAAAATTTTATTTCTTTATGGGGAGGAATTATTCTTTCCATTTGGTTTCAAGAAATAGGCCAGAGCCTGAGGGATAGGTTTTCTTTTCTAAGTGCTTAACAGGTATTATTCATTGGTTCGTTTGGCTAATTCAGTATAAATTTATAAGCCATGCTCAATTTAACTGGACCTCTATGAAGTCTAATTTTGCCAATAATGGTACTGTATCTCAGAATTTTAACATATTGGGCATTATCTAAAATTCATCAGGATTAGACAATATTAAGCTTCAGATAGGATGGGGACTATAGCAGATCACCTGGGGGGGAGCTATTTTCTATTGCTAAAGAACACTTTTATGCATATTACAACCTTTTCCTGCAGGAAACTCAATGGTCACAATTCTCAAACCACTTATTGATTTCAGTGGTTCAAAGACTGGAGTTGAAGCATTTTCTAATATACTCAAAATAATTATTTAATATAATCAATTTATAATTTAACATAATCAAAATAATTATTGTATAGTTACTCCAGAGCAGGCCCATTAAGGCTCCTATAGGGCTTTAATGGGGAGTCAATGGTTTAATGGCTCATGGCAGTAATTCACAGCTCGAAGCACTATCGAAGATCATCTCACACCTGAATAGACGGACAGTTCCTTCTAATGAGTAATCATCGTTGTAACACATTTCTCTCTGGCAGAGCATTTGGCAGGCGGGGATAGAGAATGGGTGGATGGGTTTGGGGCGGTGAGGGTAGGGATTTTTAGGGGATTTGTAGTTTTGCTATTTTTCTTTTTGTGCTGCTTGTGTTTTTGTTTTTGTAAACTGCTCTGAGCCTTCGGGGAAGGGCAGAGTATAAAATGTCAACAAACAAACAAACCACACACAACGAAAATAACACCGTTTTAAAAACAAAAAACATAGTGCACAAAAAAGTCTTATTTTCAAAAAGAAATTTATTTTGTATAGCACAAGTATCGGCCCAGTCGTGTAGCAGAGGGATGTCTGTGCCACAGGCCCCAAGAGGTAAAAGTGGTTCTTAAGTTTGTTTAAATATTCATTTACATGCTATTCCACAGGAGACAATTTTAAAATTTTATTTTTTTGCTTCACAACTTTGCTATCCCTGGCACATTTGCTTTTAAAGGATTACTAGGCAACACAAGGTTACAAAATGGGAATAACCAATCAGTCTAATTTCCCAGCACATCTGCTGTACAGGAACCTGGCAACACAAGCCAAAAATCTTCCCTTTTTTTTTTTAAAAAAAAACTGGGATATTTCTGTCCCCTACATTGATATCCACAGTGTCCAAACTTCTCCACTGATTGTTAAGTGTTCTGTTAATGCTGCCAGTCACACATCTGTTTGACTCCAGTATCTGCAGCCTCACATTTACCAATACTGCTCTGGCCAGCAGGAAATCCCCAGGAGAACCAGCTTGCACACATTAATTTATTCTACAACTAGCTGATATTGGGGGCAACCCCCATCCATGCTAGTGCACACTAATGCAACTGTACACGAATGCAACTAACCCACGTATTAGTGGCATGCCAAAAGGCCACGTGAGACTGAAACGGATGCCAAATATTCACTTACAGCAAGAGCCATCTCTATACAGCAGAGATGGGAAACTGCAGGTCACAAGCTAGTTTTTATTTGCTCCCTTTCTAGTTCCTGGATCTAGCCCTTGGATCTAATTCCTCAAAGACTGAGCTCGGGGTAAGGAGCAGGGATGAGGGCACGCACACAAGGATAAGGAAACAGATCCATGGCACAGATAGGACCCTCCTCTTCCTGAGCGCACCGCATAAACACCCACCCACCCCCCCAACTTCTAAATGGCACTGAGAGCTAAGTGGTCCCTAGAACAGAAAAGGTTGTCTCACCCCTGCTGTATTACATGGCCTCAGCCAGCCAACTGCTGCCTGTCATGCAAGAGCGTGTAAAGCTCCTCCCCCTTGTAGAGTCCTTATGATTGGTCAGACAGCACAAATGCTGACTATATAGAGGGGCTATGCTGGTCTCGGAGGCTTGTCTGTAGCAGGGAGCAGTCCTGCGGGGCTGCTGCCCCTTTAAGAGGGGACTGAGTGGGCCAGCCGGAGGGCTGAGCATATGTGCATGGGCCTGGGAGAGCAAGTATAACTCCAGGGACAGAGTGGGCAGGACACTGGCCCTTTAAGGCTGAGGAGTAGAAGCCTGGCCACGCCCACTCTGCTGGGATATAAGGAGTTGGAAGGCAGAGAGGAGAGCAGTCTCTGCCTGGGAACTGAAGGGACCACATCTCTCTGACAAGGCCTGCCCACTGTATGCTCTCCACGGTGCTGAAGAGAAGGAGAACCAGGTACCGGGAGAGGCTGTGCCCAGGAGGGAGTCTCATGCCTGGGGAAGGCTTGGCCAGAGCCTGGGGCGTTGAGGCCTGGCTGGAAGGACTGTGGGGGGTTGATGTTCTAGGTTACTCCTGCACTGTGGAGAGAATGACCTGGGCCTGCAGGGTGGAGGCGACTGAGCCGGCAGCCCCAGGGATCGTGTACACAGGACAGTACTAATAAAGCACTGTGAGCTGAATACCCTCTGGACTGTGTGTGTTGGATCCTATGGGAGGGTACCCCCTTCCTCAGAGGGGGATTCAGCCGAGGCACGGGCTGAATGGGCGTGGCAGCAGGGTAGAACTAATTCCCCTAGAGATACCCCAACACCCCTGGGAAGACCCCCTGCTACAGTGTCACTAGATGCACAAGTGAGAGTGGGTGATGGGCATGGGCATCTCACTGGGTGGCTCTCTGAGCCACATTACCGTGAATTCATCCCCCGTGGTAACACTAACATCATCCCAAGGTGGAACAGCATGAACAAATCTTCATGCTGTTTTGTGTTTACCAGGCAAAGGTCAGGGCTGCAAGGCAAGCTCTCCACTGGAGGAGGCTGCTCCCAGCTGCAAAACAAACACCAGCTAGTGAAACTGACAAGGCTGGGGGGCTGCAAGGGAAACTCTCTGCTGCGGAGGAGGCTGCTCCAGCCTGCAAAGTCATCTCCCCGGTGAAATTAACAAGGCTGCTGGCAGCTATAAAACAAACCCACCGGTACAACTTACAAAACTCGGGGCTGAGAGCAAAACTTTCTAGCTGGTAAAACTGATGGCACCGCTCTGGGCTGCAAAGCAAACTTCCCCGGCAGGTGAAATTCACACACCTGAACACCCACCGCTGCTACTAAGCAAATGTTCCATTCCTTGGCATCGTTTTGGCCACCCTGCGAGTTTGCTGTGGAGTTCCACAGATTTGTTCCAGGGAACAAATCTCAGCAAAGCCATGCTCCCTCTGTTGCTGGCTCCTAGGCTGGCATAAACTAATATAACGCTTGCTCCTGCATTAGGTGGCTGGAACAGTGGAAACTGTTATGTGTAGAGACACCCACTGTGAAAGAGGATTTGCCACCCGCTTAAGTCTAGAGAAGCCTTTTGACAGGCAACTTTCTGGAGTGTAACGTACCCAGACCCCTTTACTTGGTAAAAAGACCACCACACGTCTTTCTACTTTCACAAAGCTGTTTAAAGGGACACATTTGTACAGAACAAAATGTGACAGCTGCTTGTCTTAGCATTATTTACTTTTGTTCAACTGCAGCAATATTGTGGGGGCTTATCAGTCTTTTTAAAAAAATGGATACTTTCAGTTCTATCTGGATATCCTATTACTGTAAAAAGAGGCAGGATTTTTCAGTCCAAGTTTTAAATCAATAAATATACCCTAAAAAAACATGAAAATATTCTGAAGTAGTATTCCATCATTATACAACTGCGAACTTGGCTAGTATTAAGTATGTGATGCCAGACAAGATTTGCAGAGAAACCACCACATATATTGACTCTTAGGACCGGACTTTAAAAGTTGTAGGGGGAGCTCAGTCCTTGGCAGAACTGGACTTCCTAGGGAAAATTGTCAGCTACAAATTTAGATAGACATCTTCTTTTTTTTGGTTAAAGTACTATATAGCCGTACCTTTATGAAAATCCATATAGACAAGGAGGGACAGTTGACGGGTGCTACAGTTGAGGGGATGCATCTTAGCGCCCTTCTTATTTAAGTTCTATATAAATGACATCATTGACGCATTCCAAAATAAACAAATTTTCACCCCAAAGATTGGTAACAGAGCAACAACAATGTTACTTTATGCGGATGACATGGCCCTACTGTCCATTGCGGAATTTGGGATGAGAAGGGCCTGGGATCTGCTGGGCTCCTATTGCAAAAGGGAGGAACTTAAAATAAACTACGGTAAGACAAAAGTAGTTGTTTTTGATAGGAAAACCCGGACTCGGGTATGGTATGTGGACGACCATAAAATAGTGCAGGTTCCGTTTTATCGATATTTGGAATTATGTTTTGCAGCTACAGGTTCCTGGGCGATGCATTTGGCATCTGTCATATTGAAGGCCTGACAAACGGCTGGGGGAATTCTAAAATTCTGGGCTACAGGAGGAGGCAAGATGACCAAGCCAGCTCTTAGTGTGTTAGCCCATAAACTCATCCCACAATTGCTCTATGGTGCTGAAATTTGGGGTTTTAAGGCCGGGACTCTGAAGGCAGTACAAAATAGGGTCCTCAGGAGCCTCCTGGGAGTACCAAAATATACACCCGTAGCATTTCTAAGAGCAGAGTTGGGAGTGGTCTCTGTAGCTACCCAAATCTGGATGGTTATTGTAAATTTTTCGACCAGACTGATGTCCATGCTCAGAAATAGCCTCACCCGTGCTTGTTGGGAGGAACAGGGTGAGAGGGCTGAAAAGCAGTCTTGGAGACTCCAATTCATCGGTCTTCTCAGGGAAATTGGATTTTCCTTGGAAGCTTTGGAAGGTCTCCCTAAAAATGCCCGGAAAAATCTTTGAAGTTGCAAATTCTGGATATCGGAAAACAAGAAGATATGGCCTTGGTGGCAAATTCAGTAACTGCCCCCAATTATGGGAAATACAAAATTGTGCATAAGTTGGAATAATATCTGGTCAGCACTATTAATTTTGCCCAGAGACAGGCCCTTACCTTGGTAAGATTCCAGCTAATGCCTTCCAAGGTAGTAGAGGGCAGATTAAAAGGAATACCCTATGGAAATAGGATATGTGACTGTATGATCGGGGTGGAGGATCAGGTCCATTATTTATTGGAATGTAATAAGTCGGCAGATATCAGGCATAAATACAGAACACTGATTGAGTTAAAGGCCCCTTGGGCCAGCCCAAAGATTGGAAAACATTTTGGCAAGTAAATCTGAAAGAAGGATGACTAGGGTAGCAATTTTTTTGCTGACTTTAGCAAAAAGGAGAGTCCGGAGTCAAGAGGTATAACCTGTTAAAGCAGAGAAAATTGATTTTCTTTTTTGTGGATTTGCTGAATGTATACTTTTCGATAACAAAATGAAAGGGAACCATTCGGGAAAATTAAGGTGTTTGTAAAATCTATTTTTTTTTTCTTCCAAGTGTAGAGTTTTGTAAAAATTGTATCAACCATTTTGGTTGTATCAATAAAGTATATTATATTTTATTGACTCTATCTAAGGCTACATTCCCATCTGCGGCAGCGGCGGCAGAGAGTGCGGCGAGGGAAGATGTGGCAGCGGGGAGGAGCCGGATGACGGGAAAAGAGCCGGTGCGAACGAGGATCTGCCGCGGCTTCTCTTGCGCATGTCAGGGCAGGATTTTGCACCCGGACATGCGCAAGAGAAGTCACGGCAGATCCCCGTTCGCACTGGCTCTTTTCCTATCATCTGGCTCCTCCCCTGCTGCCGCATCTGCCCTCGCCGCTCCCTCTGCCGCCACTGCAGATGGAAATGCAGCCCTACTAGCTTATCCCTCCACTGGCTCTCTCTACCTGATTGCATTCAGCACAAGCTCTTTGTCCTTAATTTTCAGACCCTTCATGGCCCTGCCCCCTCCTCCCTCTCTCTGTGTGCACTAGTTTCCCACTACACTCCTCTGGGAGTTTCACTCCTCCTCTGCCACTATCCTCACCTGGCTCATTGCTTCCTCACTCATCAAAATGTACCCACCCCTTCTCCCTTCTTGAATACACTTATTCTGCTCCCTCTTTCTCAGCCTTCAAATCTCTCCTGAAACCCTACTTTTCCCCATCAGGCTTTCCCTAGCACCTCATCCCCTTAGTCTCCACCCTGATTTACCCAGGGTCCCAGTCTCTCCTGCAAGCAAGCTTTAGGCCTGAAATGACAAATCGCAGCAAATGCATCAGAAATAGGTCATTCACCTCCATCCATACAATGCGGAAACCTACCAGCTTTTCCGCTGTTTCCACTAATTATTATTTTTTGTGAGTTTATTAAAGCTACTTTGGGGCAAATCTCAAGACACTGGACCTGAAACAACATGCTGCACAATCTGACAATTCTGTCGGAAACCGCTCATCCATTGCAGTTTTCCTGACGCGGCATCTCCAGTCAAGTCCAAAACTTGTCCCTGTTTGCCAGAAACTGTTGGGAAAATGTCCGAATACCGCTGGAAAGTGTCAGAATACTGATGAAAAGTAAAGGCGGAAACCGTCACAGAAGCCGGAAATTGTTGCAAAATTTCAGAAATATGTTAATTGTGAGAAATGTCGCTATATTGGAAAGCGTCGCAAAATGACAGAAATTGCCATAAAACCGATGGTAAACGCCATTGGCTCAATGGCAAGAATGCTGAAATAGCAGCAAAACAGAAAACAATGCTGCTGCTTCAGCCCTAGCCCCACATGCACCCCCAGGCTGTGGAGATGCAGGCGTACTGGTTACGTGCTAGGGGAAGTGCTGAAAATTGCCATAAAAAGTGTCGTAAATGTAAAACTGTCGTAAAAGTCCCGGAAAGTGACGAAAAATGCCAATATCAACAGGTGCCAATATCAACAATGGCGGAAGCGCAGAATCACCAAAGACTGTCGAATACGGACCAACGCCGATAAGCACTCCTGGAAGGTCAGTATTTCCCTGCGGAACGGGAAGACTTGTTCTCGCCTACGCCCACACCTGCAACTTCTTAACTGTATTCTGTTCCTGTCCCCACCTTTGTCTCTTCCAGATTGTAAAGCCAATGGGATAGAAACCTGTGTATAACTGATGATTAGAGGTCCTAGTTTTGTCTTTGCAACGGAAAACCAGAGAAAAACAGAGATTTTGCCTTTTCCCAGAGAATTCTGCAGAAAATGGCCAAAACGTACAGGTTGGGGAGGAGGACACAGCAAGCGCGGGGAAGTGAGGATGTGGAGTGGAGCTGAGGGGAAGCAACCTGAAGGCATGTGCTGTGGAGTGACAGGGGCTCTGCATTGTGAGGGGTGCCACAGACCTCCTGTGCATTGGGGGGCAGGGGAACTATGAACTGGGCCAGCCAGGTCTTCGGGACCTTGAGAAGAGGGTACAGAAGGTGGGCCTAATTGGGCCAGTAGCAGCTTCCCCAAGTGCCAGCCTCTATAGTCCCCCCTTTCTGGTTGGAGAGTGGTCTGAGACCAGGTTGGAAGGAGGAGGCAATGAGCGCGGGGCAGCGGAGAGGAAGCAACCTAAAAGCGTGTGATGTGGGACGGGGAGGGGCTCTGCATTTGTAGGGGTGGTATTTTTATTTTATTCTACTGTTGGTGGGACAGGTAGCTGCAAAATTGCATAAAAATGAAACTATTAAACAAAATGTGGTGTTCTAGCTCATGCCTATATATATTGTGCTAAGGGAAAGTCAACTAGTGTTTACATTTAATCACAGAAAACCAGAGATTTTGTGCTTTTTTTTTTTTTTAATCAGTATTTCCAATTTTTTGTTGTGGAAAACAAGGAACCCTGCCGATGATTATAAAGCACCAGGTACATTGCTGGTGCTATATAAATACTTAATAATACTAATACTAACAATAAATAATAGCAATAAAGATAATAATAATAAATACACATTTAGATCCCCAAAAGGCCCATGTGTAACAGCAATGTATTTATCATTCTTTTCAATGCTGGCAGGAAAAACTGTGTTACAAAATGGTTATCATTAATTTGGCTCAAATCTCTCACTGCCAAAAGAGAAAAACTACAGTGGAAGAGGCTGGGTTGGACTGGGAAATGCGAGAAATACAATGTACATATCAACGTTTAACATATTGTGTTTTAGAACATGGATTGTTAATATGTTCCTCCCCACATCGTATGTTGTTGGAGTCTGATTTTTTCCCCAGTGGCAGAGCTGGAGTCAAGCTGCACCAGATACACTCATACACCAATAAGCAACGAAGATGACAACCACACTGCTGAATGCAAGCGACAAAATGAATCGACCGACGGCACAAAGGGAGCCTTTTACCTGTCCTTTTTCAATCAGAGTCTTCTCCAGGTCCTCAATTTTGGCCTGACACCTGAGGAGATCAGCTTGCAACTGTTCCCGAGTCTGAAAAGGTACAAAGGTGTGTGCATGGGGGTTAAAAATAATCAGCAGATCAGGGATACACAAAAGCTTCCTTTGCTTTTTCCCTTCCTAGTAAGCTCTATCATGGCACAAGCAGTTATTTCTAAGTTAAGTATTTCCTCTCCACGGTCAGCTGGGGAGACCAACATATATTGCTCTAAGTTAACAACAAGTTTAATTAAGTGCCAGGTACACTGCTGGCGCTATATAAATGTTTGTTAATAATAATAATAATAATAATTAGAACATAAGTAGTGGGCCAGACCAATAGTTCAGTTAGCCCACTCTTTTGCTTCTGACAGCGGCCAGCCTCGGTTGCCTCACCAGTGTACTGCATTTCCTGCCATATTCCCTCAGCTCCAAACAATCAAAGGTCTCATTTCCCTGACTAACCTAACTAATAGCCCTTTATGGACCTGGCCTCCAAAAAGTTATCCAATCCCTCTTTGAAGCCGTTTGCACTACTGGCCTGCACAGCATCCTCTGGCAGTGAGTTCCACAGATTTGTTGTACACTGGCTGAGAGAGTACTTCCTTTTATTGCTTTTAAATTATTGCCTTTGGAATTCATAGGGTGACCCCCTGGTTCGACTATTTTTAGAATGGGTAAATAGCAGCTCCCTCTTTGCCTTTTATTAATTTTCTACAATATTAACTCATCTTCAAATTGTTTTCTACGCAAACACAGTCAGTGACTTATCCAAAAAGTGACTGAAGCTTGGTACCACAAGTTCTAACAATGGCATCTGTAATGTTCTGTATTGACTCAGGGTGGGGTTGTGTTTTTTGTTATTTTTACAAAAATGACAAATTACAATGAAGTGCTGAACAAGGCTTCCATATTGGGGTGGGAGTGACAGTAGCATTTAAAACTCCACATGGCATGCCGAAGAATAAAAATGAATATCTGAAAGACACATGCAACTCAACGTTGTGTTTGATTCTGCAAAGTAACAGCCTTAATACTGATGACTCCTCCTTCCATCCTTTACTCAGGGTCACCCTTTTCGCTGTAACTAAGGTAAGCATGTGAACCTATGACTTAACTTCATGAATGTCTCCCTGTCTCTTGCTATGTTGGTAGCCCCTCAGGGTATTTACCCAACACTTATTAATGATTGTACATTGTCAGTATTATATACATAATAATAGAAAGTCAAGGCAGCTGTGTTAGTTCCATCAAGTCAGGGTCGCACATACAAGCTAAACGCCTTCTCCAGCATACAGAGGGCCTCGTTTTCTGTCTTTTTGGGAGGCGGAATACTTTCAGGGTGTATTCACACAAGACTACCAGATCAGAGAAAATAGACACACAACACTGTCTGTGTGCGTATGCATGAGGGAGAAGAATGGGGAGGTGCTGTTAGCTAGAGTTTGCTTGTTGAGCAAATCCTTTTCTAAGTTATTCTTCACTGCACAACCCTGCTTCATGCTACACCCTTCTAACATGGGAGCAGCTAGTGTAGACAGTACTTCATATCAGCTTCCCCCACTCTCAATCCTCAGAGCATTTGCATTGCTGAAAAAGGGCTTTGAGGATCAGAGCTGTCACCTTCAACTCTCATACATCATTGTCATTTATTTTTTTAACCTTTTCCTGCTTTTGCCACCACTTCTTAGTCCTATATTTGTTTGTCTTTCATAGTGTTGTAGGGGGGGAAATTTTTTTAGCAAGGTCAGTCTTGTGTGTTAAGCAAGTGCCTGACGTTGATGTTCTATTGCCTCGAGGAATATGAACTCCCAAGAGTCATTCAGTCAGGCATCGCTTGGACAAGGCAGCATCAGCAACAGCTGATCTTATGTCGGGATAAAAGGTCTGCAATCCTCAAGCTATTAACTCTGGACTCATCTCACTGGCTTCTTTTGAAACTACACTGATGTATGTGGCTTGAAGATCACAGCCACCTAGTCCTATATTTCATACAGGTCTAATAAGGTCTAACCAGCTGGTCCATCCTCATTTATATACATTCAAAATAAACCTATCAGATTTGCTTAAAAGTTAGGGGGGGGGGAATTACCCTTGCTTCTCTCTCCGCATCCAATGTCCCTCCAACCTGCTCTTGGAGCAACGCATACGCTCTTTGCAAAGCTTGATATTCTCTGGTTAGCTGGCAGAACCTTAAATCAGCTTCTTCCTTAGGCGTGTTCTTAAAAATAACAGGACGAAACAGTGTGTTATTTTATGTTGCTGAAAATACGCAACTTTTTTTTCCTGCTGCAAAAAGTTTAAAGGTTAGCGATGACTTCAGAGATTATACCGAAGCAGCTTCAAAGTACAGAATATTGATGGTAGAGTTGTAGAACTGAAAGGAACGGCAAGGTTATTTAGTTGTTTTACAGTGATTGCAAACAAGATGCCCGGCTACTGTGCTGTCAGTGAGCAGGAGTTTAGTCCAGGGTAGAGGTTTAAAAAGGGGTCAAGAAATTCCAGCCAGAGTATGGTGGTGTGTTACGCTTCTACTTCCAACCTCATAAATGCATCAACAGCAAGAGCGGCAATCATCTCCCTCCTACAGTGGATGGCTGTTCATGTTATGGGATCCACAGGGCATGTGTGCTTCATGGTAATACCCGTGACTTCATCCCGAAGTATTTATGTTGCCACCTTATGGACTCTGACCACCATGGGGAGCCCCTAAGGCAACAGCATAAATAGGGGAATAGAACCCCAAATACTTGCGGTGAAATTGACGAACCTGTCCGAAAGCCCCATGGTGAAATTGACATCAACAAGGTGACCATAGACATATCCATGGTTAACCATGGAGACAGAATTTGAGTGACATCTCAAAGTCACCATGTCTCCATAGTAGCCTGACGCAATGCCCGGTGGCATGGGGGTATCATTGACCAAGCACTGTTTTTGGCTGCTCTCTGTGGGTCTCCCGAAGAATTCCTCAGTGATGTCCGGATGACACACCACGGCAAACCCATATCCACTTCATTCCTTACACCCAGGTTTGAGTGAACAAATGTAAAGATTGCCCCCTTGTTAGGTGGCTACAATGATGGCAAGCATTCCGCGCAGACCAAGACACCCAGAGTCAATCTGTCGCCCATTTAGTTACACCCCTAGCAGGTCCAGTTCCTTTAGTGCTGCACTACCTTTCCCTCTACCAGCGAATACACAGATTGACTCAACCCCCTGTGCTACTCATCTGTGCTACCGCTCTGGAGGTATGTGTGGTCCGCTAGGGGCACCCTTCTTGAGGTCCCCCTTGTGGCCCGGGGGGGGCGCTATGGAGAGGGCGTTCTGGGTGGCTGCCCCTAAGCTGTGGAACTCCCTCCGGGTGGTGCCAGATCTCCCCTCCTTCCATTGTAAGTGTAAAACCTGGCTGATCCGCCCGACTTTTGTCGACGGAGATGGAGCGTAGGGTGGGATTGGGACGGTTTTGGTTTCATGCCTTCTTTTTTATTGTATTGTATGGTTTTATTGATTTTATATGTTTTAACATTGTAAGCTGCTTGGACAGGAGGGGCGGGGTATTAAATGATTTTATAAATAATAAATAAATAAATAAATCTGCATGACACCAACAGAGAACCAGACAAAGAAGACACTGAGGAAGTTATTTAGTCTACTTAGTTGCCATTCTTGCAATTGAGAAATGTCAATTTCTCATTGATGGGAAATGTCATGTTGGGGGCAACGCTGAACGGAGTGGAAAAGATGGCAATAAAAAGGAAAATCAGAAACAGGTAACCTTACAACCACCCCCCAGATCCAATACTTATAACGGAAGTCCCTAGAGAAGAGAGAGGCTTATCTAGAGATGGAGGAACTCGCCCAATTACATTCTTAAATGTTACCTCTACTACTGGAGTGTAACATAAGTGACTAGGATAAATAGTCAATCAAATCAGACAGTCTGTGCAAACCAGAGAAACACACAGTGAATAGAAGAAATGAAACGGGTAGCTAAAATGCTACCCACACATACTACCTGGAATTTCAAGTAGCCAATTAGATGCTTAACCTGGGTAAAATGGGTAACCTGTTGAGCAATGAGCACCAATTGGGTACCAATTACTACCCAAAGTTACTGGGTCAAGCTGGGTACAGAGATTTTGATGGGTAGACTCGTTTTTGCAGGTACTCATTTCAGGTCTAGGAAAGAGGATGTGCAAAAAGAAAGAACCCAAGTGGAAACGGATAGCAAGAGAGAGGAGATGGAGAACATGGGACAGAGTCGGTGGGTTATCGAAGCCAGAGGAAAGGACAAACCATGAGTGACTGGAGGGAGTATCAAAGAGGATGGTTTAGCCAATGGAAGAGTCAAGAAAGTCAGTTTTAAAGAATACATGCAAAACACGTACTCATTCCTCCCTTTACAGGGAAGATAGTCTTCAACTTTGCTACCTTGGGGGAAGACAAAGTAACACAGGCTACTACAAGAAGTACATTTATCCATCCATTAACTCAAACAGAAGCTCTTAGTAACCAGGATACCACAGGAAGTCTTGAGGATCCCCCACTTCCACACCCACCCTTGAGCAGCAAGCTCCCCCTTGACTGCTGAGCCACAAAACCTTCTGGCCATAAGGTCGTAGTTTAGGTCACCTTGCCACAGGGACCAACGGAGAGAATAGGGCTATACACAAGTTTGTTGAGTGACCAGAAGAGCATGTTTTGGCAAGGACATCCTGGCACAGCTCATCCCAGCCACAAGCTGTGCATGTCCCACTTGAGGATTTCCAGCTACAGTACAGCTTGAACCAAAAGTTGTGCAGAGATCGCAAAATCTTTCAATCAAGTAATACTGAAAAAAGGACTCTTATGAACAAGCTGGTCTGAAAAAGGGAGACAAATACAGAAGCAGAAAATTGAGATGACACTGAAGGGGACACGGCCCAGTTTAATGAACAAAACAGAATGACAGAAAGAGGCTCAATTTTTGTTTGCATATTACCCTAGACCAGAGGTTTCAAAACTGTGGGGCAGGACCCCTAAGGGAGGCTGCACCGTGAACAGATGGGATAGCTATCCAAATAGCTATTAGCTATGCCTTTCACACTATGTTGCAGTCTGGGGGGTGCAATTATACTTAAGTCTCAAATAAGGTCATGCAAGAACCCCATCCTAGACTCTACAATTACTGACTGCACCTTACCTCACCCGCCACTACCACCAAAATGTATAACAGACAATTCAGAGAAAATAGATCACTATTTATTATTTAACCCGTAAGGAGGAGGGGGGGGCGGGGGGGGAGAAATCACACTGTCTGAAAAGTACCATGAAAAGACCCAAACTGTCTACAGCAAAAACAATCAAATAGTAATTTCCTAGGAAAAACTGTTGTGTAACAGCTACATATAAATTAGAAGTGTATATGGTCACGGTACATGACTACATCCCTGAAGGCTGCAAGTTCAAATCCTGCTTGGGGTCGCGCTGCATGATTACCTCCAGTCCACTCTGTTGTGAATGTGTACCTGATGCACTGGGCTGGGTGAGTCAAGTTTGGCTGAGTCAAAGATTGGCCACATCAATCCATTGTGAATTGTAGACTATAGAAATTGGTATGTCTTAGCTACCCATGTCCAATGGACAGCATGGCTCATGATGGACTTTGACTTTTTGACTACATATAAATTCTAGTATAAGTGATACGTTCATTTTCTTACTTTGACCAGCCTTGAGAAACAGTAATAAAAGGAATTCATGTCTCAAGTAATATTGATATGTGCCAATTACTTCTTTGCCTAAAACATCTGAGCAAGACTCATGTGTTATTAGTCTTAACACAACCTTTCAAATACCATCAGTCAGAACTCTGACAAGAGAGAACACAAGGCAGCAACCAGTCTTCTCCATCAGACCCAAGGTCAATAGGAATATTCCAAAGATTGAGGAACATTTGCATTGATTGTACTCCCTGCTTTAATAGAACAACCATACGCAGACTTGAACTTACATCCTCCAAGTCTTCTTCTGGTGTTGCTGGTGTCCTATCCGTTCTATCTGTGTTAAAGGACGCTACAGATGATGTTTCGGAGTCGACAGATTCCTCATCAAATCCAAAAAATGTCTCCACAACATGCCTCTGAAAGAGTCAACAGTTTCTGGGTTAGCTAAAGGACACTTGAAGATAAAACATAACCTGCTTAAAGTAAAGTAGTACATCAACAAATATGTTCTTCAGCAATGGCTCATCTAGCTTTATTTCAAGATGTTTCAGCTCTTACTCTCAAGGATTTACAGGACACAAGTTGGTAGTCCATGTTTTGTACAGCACTAGGTCACATGTCTGGCACTATATAAATGTTTATAATAATAATAATAATAATAGTCCATAGTTACTCAAGTAATCCCATTGATTTCAATAAAAATGAGGGGGAAATATGAAGTACCTTCTCTTTGTTAGTAAGCTAATAGATATGATGTTCTCTGGTGAAGCGTTCATCATTTTAAACCCTGTTAAAGAAATGTGTTCCGTTCCAGTGTTTGAAATAATCAGATTGCACAGAGGATGGTGTTGCCACTGAACGCTCTCGTGCTTACAACAAACGTATAGTACAGCTAAGCACCACCACCACCCTACAACAACAAACCAGATGGCTCAATAGATCAAGTTTCCAAACCTAGCAGAGCATTGAAATGTTATTTGTGAAGAACACACCCTGAAGTGCAATATCTAGTTAACAGAAACAACATTTAGCATAACGAGATTTTCTTCTAGAAGCTATTTAAAAGCATGCCTTAACATTGCTACTTTTCTGTTGGTATTCCTACTCCTTCAAAAGTGTCCAGATGACACACCACGGGGAAGGAGAGGCAGGAGTACGATGGGAATTTTTTAAGGCAGCTTAAAATTCTTCTTTACATTTGGTCCAGGGAAAAAGACAAAACCCCAATAAAAGCACAACCAAGAAGTTAACCAAATACAGTAAAAGCTAGTTTTTCCAATGTAGATTTTACACACATTCAGTGTTCATATTGACAGAAAATAGACATCAGGCCAAAAAGCAAAGAGAACACAGCACAAAAGCTGTGTCTGCTTCTGTAATCAAACACAGAATTGTTTTCAGTTATTCTCTCACCACCACAATGGCTGTACTTAACATGTCGAATTAGAGGAAGTAGAGTAAGCTTGAGAATTCAATCATTCTCTTTAGAAAGGAATTCAAATGTTTACAATATACTGCACCTTGCAGAACTTTATTTTCCTTCACATTTTAGGAAAGGGCAAACCATAGAAGGGCACAATCAGCAAATGTGTCACACACAAGACATAACACACACCACCTACAGGGACCAGGAGTAGCTTCATTAAGCTGGGCACAAAAGAACAATTATTATGGGTGAGATTCCTGCTGTGCTTCAAATTAATTGTCCCTACTTTTATAAGTTATTCGGCCTGAATATCTCCTCCTCTTAAAAGAAATGCTTCCCAAAGAATGAAAACCAACGTACACAAATTAGTTCCTTCTGGCTTACATAACAAAATCTAACTTATTAGAGAAAATAAGAAACCACAGTGGCGATCTAGTATTAATATTGCATTTTCTTCCCCTTACCCCCAGTATATTTAAATGCATCTTTCAATATTGATATTGCACACTTTTCAACACTTCAAAGTGATAATTTCAGTCCCCTACCATTTAATTAATCTATCCCATATAGAGCTGAAACAGGTATCTGGTTTGGTACCTGCAATTAACACTCACATTTTTGGGTACCCAAAGCCCATTCAAGTACCCCAAAAAACCCAAAATACCAACAGCCAATTATCAAAATACCAACAAATGGTATACCGAAAATTCAAAAAACTCGGGCAAATTTGGGACAAATTGTCCCAGATTTGCAGGATATTTCTGTATACCAGCTGCTGATATTTCAGTAATTGGTTGTTGTTATTTCAGGCACCCAATCAAAAACCAGTTTGGGTACTGAAAAATACCCAAAATATTTGGTTCAATTCAGGTACCAGAAATTCAATGGGTAGACCCGTTTTTGTGGGTTCTCAATTTTAGTACTAATCCCTTAGCATTGAAGAGCTACAAGCCTTTAATGACCGTACAGGACAGTCAATTCCTGTGCTTGTATCATAATACTGTGAGTTATGAATTAATCTGCTCATTTCTGTTTTACAAATACTTCTAGTTGCCATCTCATAACTGCACAATTTTCATGTTTACTATTCTAATCTACTGAACAGAGACCTTCAATAATCAGAATATAGTATGGCGCTATTACCATGAACTGCATACCAACACCAGAAATCATGCAATACTTGCTTCTTGCCACGACTATTGGTCAGTCGGGACCGGCGCCAATGTAATTTCTGTACATGTACTGTGGCTTCATCTTCCCAGCTTACATTTAATAGTCAAATTTTACTTTTAAGCCATTACTCAGAACAAGCAAGCAGCTAAATTAAACTAAAATGAATTTCACTGCAATGTGAACAAGTTAGCTAATTCACAGATTCTTACCTTCGTGTTTATAAGTCATTTCTTGGCAACCAGAAAAATACAGGCAGACCAGAGCACAGAGACAGATGAAGAAGGAGAAATACAAAACAAGAAATATGTACTCCATCCTGGGAGATGTGAAATCGGCACACTTTCAGTTATAATTATAGAGGTGTCCCATTTAATAACGCTTACAGGAGTTCCTCAGTTTCCAAATAAATGGAGCAGTTTTGCAGGTTGCAATCGTTCCATATCCTGCAGCATCCCTGTAATCCCAGTCTAAAGCAAGAAATACTGGAAAGGTTGTTGATCGATTGGTTACAAAGTTTGCAACAGAAGAACAACTGAACCAAGGTGACTCTTATGCAATAAGAGATACCTATAAAATATTCTGTTGACTTCGAGGAGTTTGAAATTAAGTCATTTCCAATCACAGCCCTGACAGCTTTGGCTTAGAAGAAAGTCTAGGATGTCGTACAGCTCCGCCTCACACAGTGCTTCGTACTACTTAGAGACCTGAGCTAGCTGCCAGCAGCACCCTCACACACCCCAGACAATTAACAGTGCTCAGCAAAACCTACAGTAGCAACAGTAACCAGGTGCACCCAGTATGGTTTAGAGAACAGCAGAAGAAAAACAAAAGGTGGAAAGATATCTAAGCGTGTGGCATGCCCGAAAACAGAACCCAAACCATTCCAATATGCAAGAACTCCAGACTCTAGAGGACTAGTCACAATAAAATATCTGGTAGAACGTTCTTTAAATCCCGCAATCCGAGGGATTGTTTACACCACAGGTGGGGGATCTTTTCCCGCCATAGTCCACTTTTTAAATGAGTACAAGCTCCATAAGCTGGATAGGAGCTGGGGGCAGTGGTGGGCTCTGGAAGAAGAAAGGACAGGAAGGGTCCAGATCATGGAGCTGTGGTGAGTATCCATCCCCTATCCTTGTACACACAATTTCAGTGCGTAGGGTAGGCAATGAATCCACAGGCCAGATCCAGGAAAAGTAAAGGGGTCAAACAAACAGCCATGGGATGAATTTAGCCCCTGGGCCTGAGGTTTTCCATGTCTGGTTTTACACATTACAGTCCGAGGCACGACACCTCATAGGAAGGAAATCGCTGGGTATTTATTTACCCTCTGGTATTTGATCATGTTAACTGTCAGAAACGTGTGTTCTCTCATGAAGTTAATAACTACAAACCTTGCCATGGAAGTAATGCGTGAATGCAAGAGATACCGTAGGGATGGTCCCAAGATACTTATGTCTCTCTCTCTTACTAACGTAACATGTTAACGGAGCTGGAGCCTAATGTGTTCTGTTTCAGCTAGTGAGTATAAACAACAGCCACAGGACCATTTATTCAGCAATCATGGAGGAGTCAGCGCTTCAAATAGTCACAGCTTCAAAAAGAACCAGTAGACAGCACTTCTTCACCCTCAGTTTCGCCACTTACCAACTACCCCCAGAATATTCAACAACAACTGACCAGAACACTAACATGAGCTCCAGCATTTTGGTTAATGATGGTACAAGCTGTAGGATTTAAACGTTAAAGACAGACAGAAAGAAAGACAAAGGGTTTATTAAGGTTCTGTCACCTACCATCATAGCCTTAATGGGTGTTATGTCTGCTTCAGGCCCGCACTGTTTCCCCCCATGGCAGGAGTTAATTCCTTTGACCCTCAATCCACTGCTTGAACTTCTTTCGGGCTCCAGAATCCTCACAGCCTCAGCCCTCTCTGCAGGCTTAAACAGACCTTACTTTAGGGTTCTGCTAAGGGTCCATTTCCCCTTAAGTGCAGGGATCCCCCCACAACTTTCTCCTAGGTGTAGCTGTATCCAGTCCTTTGTTCTTCGCCAGTAGCTGACCATTCAGACTACAGCTGAAACGGGTACCCGGTATTACCCACGGGCAATGCCTGCAATTTCAAGTACTGCACCAGATACCCGGACTACCCAAATACTGATTGGATGCCCAATTATCCAGAAAAAAAAAATCAGGAACCATCATTACTGATTAGTAAATGGCACGACAAATTAGAAAAGAAACGTGATGGTAACTTGGAAAATCAAGACAGAACTTGGTATTCCAGAACCAAAGTCAGGAAATCAGAACACGGGGTAACCCACTGGGCCTTAATCGGGTACTAATTAGTACCTGAAGGTGGCAGGTCGAGTTTAGTACTGAAAATCTGATGGGCTTACCCGTTCTTCCAGATACTTGTTTCAGCTCTAATTCAGACCCTGTGGAAGTGTAGGGGAGTCGAATCCCTCCCTTTACTCAAAACCTTAAGTCAGAAATTGGGACCACAAAGTGGGGTCACTTTGTCAATTGACAGATATATTTTGCACGCATGCAAAATTGTTTCTGATCTGGGGTTGCAGGATTATGTTTATGTATATAGCCCCCCTTCCCATCGAGGTTCACGGTGGCTTACAATCAATCTAACTATCCCCTTCCATCACAACCCTTCCCCTAACCCCTAAACCTTATCCCTGCTTGCAAAACACCTGGCCAAATAAAAAGATCTTACGACATTTTCGGAAGATGAAGAGGCTCAGGCTTAAATGAACCTCCAAGCAGAGAGAGTTCCATAATCATGGGGCAGGCACCGAGAACGCCTCTCCATGTGCCAGGCAGATAGTATCTGCAAGAGGGCACTCCTGGCTGACCTCTGAGGCTGCGATGGGAGATGAGGGAGGAGACGGCCTTCCAGATACCTCGCCCCCAAGGGTTTTATAGATCAAACCCAGTACCTTGAATTGTGCCTATAAAGCTATTGGTAGCCACTGCAGAAAGCAAGACGTGACACCAGAAGATAAGAGAAATTTTCATGTATCTAATGAGTCTTGAACAACTTGAGACCACGGCACTAAAATGCAAGTCAGGGACACTTAAGAAGCATGTTTAGCAGGGGGAATAGAAAGCTAACAGGTCCTCCTTAGAGGTCTCCCCTGCTCTGATCTTGCTCCCCTCATCTCTGTGTAACACTCTACTACCAAAGTCATCCACCTTGCTCCCCTGCATCTCTTTGCTCTTGTAACATTCCTGCCTGGGAGTTTTGATCCTCCTCTGCCCCCAACCTTGCCCGCTTGCACTTCCCATGCTCCTCTAAATGCCTTCGCCCCCTTCTCTCTCGCTCCCCTCATGCTTGGAACTCCCACCCTGGATACATTCGCTCTGCTCCCCCTCTCCCAACTTTCAAATTCCTCCTGAAAACCCTCTTCTCCTCTCAGGCTTTCCCTGGCTTATCACTCATGACAAGCATCTCCTCACTGTAACTAAGGCCGCTTTCAGACCTCCCCTCCCCCAACCCCACGCACATATTCTGGCTGCAGGGGGAATGCGCAGCCAGGATATGCGCAGAGATCGGCTGGTCTGAAAGTCCTCCCCCTCCACCCCTCGATTTCCTGCTCTGCATCCCTACGCATGTCTGCCAGCAAAGCCGTGCGGGAGGGGGGGGCTTTCAGACCAGCTGATCCCCGCGCATATCCTGGCTGCACATTCCCCCTTGTAGCTAGAATATGCACGCACGGGGGTGGGGTGTGTGTGTCTGAAAGTGGTCTAAGTTAAGCACATACACCTGCAACCTCGTCTTTCCTGATGTTCACCTCTCCTTCCTTGTCTCTCTTGAATTGTAAGCCCCTTGGGGTAGGATCCTATCTACAACTACTGATTGTACATGGTCAGGTACACAGCTGACATTATATAACTAATAATAATACTAATTAATGGATCCACACCATGGATACATCCCCTGTCCTTGAGTGCATACCTTAATCTCCAATCTCTTTCCCCCAATTCACTCTCTCAGTGCTTGCGGATTACGGACCAAGTCCATGTTCCAGATGCAGGAATTGGAAAAGGACCAAATTAAAAAGTCATCTGTGCATTGAATTTGCCCCCTCCCCACCCCCCAGGCAGTGGTTCCCCACTCTCGCTCTATAGTAACGGCAGATCACCACCTCAAGGCAGGGCTAAGGCTGTTTTGGTGCCTTACCTGTTCATGTTCATATCGTAACATTCTTATATGCCCATTCAATTTAACCCTACTTCCAAATCTTCTAGATTTGTAAAACTTGTTTCCAAACTAGCAAGAACATTATTCCCCAACACTTATTTTACCACTTTCGGCAGCGCAAGAGAAATATTTGGACTCTCTTTCAAAAGAGGTGGTGAGATTACCCCTTTGACAGGATGACCAGCCCCAGGCTATATCTTTCATGTTGTGGAATGTGCACGGATGGAAATCATGTTTGGATGATGATGCGGGGAGTGCTTTATCTGCTCATAACATCATCTGTGTACAAAAAACATGGGTTGAAAACACTGCATGTTTAAAGCTAGCTGGATATCGAATTTGGGGTTCTCTGGCTACTAGAGAGGCCAGGTATGGAAGAGCAGCAGGGGGGCTAGCTATCTTAGCAAAATTGGGGCCTATGATGGAGGAGGAGGAGATACCCAATCCCCCTAGGAACGCTATAGTAGTACAGTTCACAAAGCACCAGCATGATGGTATAATAGTTATAAACATCTACATTCCATGTTCTAAGGGTATTGTAGAGAGAGCCTCCATTTGGTGTGATTTAGAAAATTTTATTTTGGAGTGTGGAGAAAAATACCCAAGCTTTATTCCCATCCTAGCTGGGGATGTAAATGCGAGAATTGGGAATTCGGATCATAAGTTTCTTGAAAGACTAACTTTGGAAGAGGAATATGGCTATGCGGGAAATAATCGGACTTCCAGGGACCTTATCTGCAATTCTTGAAATGGATTGCAGTTTTTGAAATGTCTATTCAGACTGAATTGGTGCACTCTGAATGGGAGAGGAAGTGCGGATAAATACGGCGCATATACTTTTATAGGGGAAGTGGGGGCTAGTGTCCTCGATTATATTTGTATCCCCAATATATTTTTCAATAAACTCTCAGACTTTACAGTTATTCCCTCTGGGATTAGTGACCATCAGCCAATATCAGTGAAAATCAAATTAGCAGGGGTTTTTACCGTCCTTTGATTTCTAAAACTGAAGATATGCAGTCAAATCCCTCTGGCAGGAAAAGTATAAAATGGAACCAGAGTTTGGCTGCTGTAGTGTTGGGGAAATTGATGGATACAAGATGCCTGGCACTAAAGGCTACAATCAGAGATGTTTCGACTAGCGAGTATGGGGTTATAGCTTTATATAGCAATCTTATCGGGAAGCTGTGAGAAACATTTAACTCTATTCCCCAGGATAAAGTTAGGAACAAGGGTCCCACCTGGTTTGATGGGCAATGTGGTACCCTTAAGTTGGTTGGCAGCGCGTAAGTTTAAGCAGAGACCTGTGAGACAGAATTTGGATAAACTGAGGTCTGCAAGGGCCATCTTTAAGAGAAGGGTCAAGGAAAAGAAAAAGAACTATCAAGTGACCCAATGGGAAAAATTAGGGCTGGCAGTCGAACAGAAAGGAGGCATCAAATTCTGGAATTTAGTTAAAAAGGGGATTGGCGAGGAACGTTCTACCCCGAGTTCTGACATTTCCACGCATGTATGGAAACAGTATTTCCAGGAGATATTTGCACCTGCTGGAAATGGATGTATAAGCCCCATGATAGATCTCTGTCTGGCAGACTGTCCCTCTTGGCTCCCAGTTGAGGAGACGGAAGTACGAAACCTTATAGTAGCTATGCCTTTGCGAGAGGCCCCTGGTGAGGATGGGATTTCGGGAGAACTATTGAGAATATTGACTGGTGGACATCTGTTATTGCCAGACTGTTTGACAGCATAAACGCTACAGGGAGATTCCCGACAGGGTGGAATAATAGCATAGTGGTCCCAATCCACAAGGAAGGCTCCAAAGATGATCCAGCAAATTATAGACCCATCAGCTTGTTAGATCTAATGGCAAAACTATATGGCAAATATATTTTGGTTAAATTGGAGACATGGGCAGAAAGAGATAATATATTTCATGAGGAGCACGCAGGATTCCGGTCAGGTCGTGCGACAGTGGATCACTGTTGTTTTGGATCATTTAAATCAATAAATTAGGAAAGGAATCCATCAATCCAATTAGGAAAGGAAATCTCTTTGTCGCATTTGTCGATCTTAAATCGGCCTTCGATCTAATCGACCGTGACCAGCTCTGGGCAAAGTTAGCATCTACTAATCTGGATAGGTGAGTCCTATTTCTGATTTGTGAGTTACATATGCAAACTTTCATGAGAGTTTGTCTGACTGGTAAAGGCCACTTGACTGATGATATTCCAATTTATTTAGGTGTTAAGCAGGGATGTGTGTTGGCACCCTTTCTTTTTAAGTTCTATATTAACATCATCGTAGACACCTATAGAGATGAGATGATCTTTGCACCCCGCATTAGGGAAGAGTTCTGCCAGTCCTCCTCTATGCGGATGATATGGCGCTTTTGTCAATTTCTGAGAGTGGGATGAGAAGGGCTCTTGCGGTATTAAGTGCCTACTGTAGGTCTGAAAAGTTAAAAATTAATTACGGCAAAACTAAGATTGTAGTCTTTGCCAGGAGAACATGTACACACAGACAGGAACTCAATGGAAACAAAACTGACCAGGTGCCGTGCTTTAGATATTTGGGGATGAATTTTGCTGCCTCTGGTTTTTGGACACACCACCTGGCAGCAGTTAAACTGAAAGCTCAGCAAACTGCAGGAGGAATTATTAAATTCTGGGCCACTAGCAGGGGAAAGTTAGTCAAACCAGCTATCCAGCTGTTACTGCACAAACTTATGCCCCAAATGTTGTATGGATCTGAATTGTGGGGCTTTGATGCCTCGTCTCTGGATGTAGTACAAAATACGATTCTCAGAAGGATTTTAGGCGTGCTAGTCTATTCACCAGTGCCCTTTTTGAGGGCAGAAACAGGAGTCCTTTCGGTAAACTACAGAGCCCAAGTGACCATCTGTAATTTCTGGACTAGACTAATGTATATGCCTAAGGATAGCCTCCCATATGCTTGCTGGGAGGAACAGGAAAATTTTAGGAACAAGCATACGTGGAGAACTCGGTTTATAAATCTCCTGAGTGCAACTGGCTTTTCCCTTGGGGCTCTGGAGGGACTTCCCAAGGGGTTCATTGAAAAGGTTGCTTGAGTCGTGTTTATCTGACATTTCCAAGCAACAAGACATGGCATTGGTTGCTGCATCAGTGGTTGCTCCCCAGTATGGGAGGATTAAAACGATACACCAACTAGAACCTTATTTAGTCTATATATCCAATTTTCTTCTAAGGAAAGCACTTACACTGGGCAGATTTCAGCAAATGCCCACAGAAGTACTAGAAGGGCGATTGAGAGGTATCCCTTACCAGCAAAGGATATGTGACTGTACAGCGACTGGTTAAGGATATGTGACTGGTTAAGGACCTCAACCATTATTTATTTGAGTGTACGTTATCTGCTGAGGTTCACTTTCAGTTTAGGGGGTTGCTTGGCCCAGAGACTTCCTGGTGGAATTATGATCATAAGCTTCATTTTATTTTGGCAAATGCAAATGAAAGGATAATGCATAGGGCAGCCAACTTTCTTTTCCTACTAGCTAGGAGAGAGATTTGGCCCAGGTAGGAAGGTAAATGAGAGCATCATGAGGATGGCTTGTTACTTAGGATATTGTTTTGTTGCAGAGTAGAATGCTTTGGATTGTGTGTATTCAATATTTTGATATAATCAGCTTATAAGGCTGTTTTCTCTTTTAAGGGTATTGTTGTCTTGTTTCGTATGTATGTGTTGAACGTATATGTATACATTTATTTTGTATCGGCCAAATGGTCATATCAATAAAGACTACTACTACTACTGCTACACCCTTTCTCCTGTAAGGCATATGAAGCACAAATAGCCCAACCCAAATGTACCACGGGAGGTCCTAGTTCTGAGAATCAGTCTGTGATCCAACTGTGAATGTGTTGATTTTGCGCACACTGCCATCTACAAATCAACAACAAAGGAAAACATTCCTAAAAAAGATTTATTGTTTTTTAAATGCCTTCAAGCTACAAAAAACTTTAAGCTAAGGGCAAAGGGGGTGGGGTCGGGGGACAACGACACACCAACCCTTATTTTTTCCATGTACTACAGGTTTCATAATTCAAGATAATGAAACATTATCTGAAAAATGCAAAGCAGACATAGCCAAGAGTCTGCTGTCAAAAACTGTCTCCCCACCTACGATATGGAAATAACTGATGGTTCCTCTATTATGGTTCTTCCTTGAAGGGACAAATTCCCTCATCAACTGAAAATGCAGGAAATTCCAACCCTAATCCCTTTTTTCTGTAAATATTTGAATGCCACTCACTCGAGGCTTTTGCCACATAAATACAAATCACAATCAATAACGAAATCTATTTTTTTTTAAATATACTACGCAAACATGGGAAACCCTGATGCCCACGCAGCCTGTACTAAAAAGAAACTCTAATAAATCTGATGTTTCCTCCCAAAAAAGTTAAATTAAAATAAAATATTGGAATGCAATATTCATTTTTTAAGAAATAAATAAGGCTTTGCATCTTTCCTCTTCTTTTATGTCAATATATTTGTTTGTGCTAGTCCAGTGTGCAATGTTCCAGACCCTGCTGCAGGAATTCAGTGGCCACATCTCAGTCATCCTTTGGAGTTAGGAGGGCACAAACAGGAAGTGACGCACCAGGGACCAAACTTGCTTGTTCCAGGTTAGTCAAATCACACAACACCGTTGCTCCTCAGCAGCGTCAGATGCTTGCAAGCCAACATTTCACATAGGGTGGCAGTGAACAAAAGGGTCATCGAGGAGCACAGGACTTGGTAAGTATGTCATATAGCCCCCAAAAGGTGGGTTTGCGCCACTACCTACCCACCCTAAATGAATGTTGTGTGAATAAATCTTTTAAGTCAGCTCCTAGACTGCTTGGCTGACATTGCTCAATTTATTCCCATCGAAGCTACAGCTTAGTCTCTAAATTAACTGGTCATTTTTCGGGGTCATTTTCATTCCTCAAAGGTAGGAAAAGCCCATTCAAAGAACCATTAACAACAACAACAAAAAAGCACACATTTTACTGATATACACGATCATCCATCTCTTCCAATATCATTCTGCATTCTAGCTATGACAGTACAAAAGTAAGAGAAAAGCGCCACCATGAGGTCACCACAAGGCTGCTCTCAAGAATATTGAATCAAGCCAAAAGTGCCCACATGGGTAAACAATTAAAAGGAGACTGATTTTCAGAAATTGCTGGGCACAATCATCCTAAAAAAAAAAAAAAAAAAAAAAAAAGTCAGCTTCCTAAAAGGGGTTTCAGACTATTTTTGACCATTTTGCCTGTGATGGTCAAAAACAATTTATATTTTTCCTTGTGAATGGCCATGATCGATATCACAAAACCTCGTATTTTTCAGAGTAAACACTCTCAGTGTTAAGACATAATACGTTTGCATGGCATTATACATAATTACTTGAAAACTAGATTCTCACCTTTGGAGGTTTCAAACTTTTCCTTTTTTGCTTTTTAGAACGTAACAACCGTTCCCTTTCCTAGGACAAGAGAGAATATTTTACACGTTAAGGTTATAAGGATATTAAAACAAGTTCTTAAAACGTAAGACCAAGTTTGCACAAAAAGTTGAGTACTGCCTCAGAAGGAACACAGTGATTCTTTTTTAATTGACTTTGCCTGGGGGGGGGGCGGGGCGGGGAGGAAATACTCTGAAAGGTATTTCATACATTGGTCTGCAAACTGGCAGGCACAGACTTTTTAAAATACCAGGGAGTTCTTTTGTCCCTTGTCCTCAAAAACTCATCATAGAAACGTCCATGAGAGGCAAGAATGTACCTTGTCGTTATCAGGATAAAGGTCAGTAGGAGAAGAAAGTTCAGGCGTATTGATTCTTTTTCAGTGCCTTGGATACATCCCGACAAAGCCACACTTGTGGGTGTTCTCTAATTTGTTTTCTTACTTTTGCTTGAATACACACACAGGCCCTGTGTGTAGGCTACGGCAGACAGAAGAGTTAAGAGGATGAAGCACTAGGGAGGCTACCGTTCCAAATATAAGTTAAGACAAAAGCATGAGTTTGGTGATTTCTGCAGATATTTTTCCAAGTCACCTGGGGTGAAGCCACACGAGACAGAGAGGGGTGGTATCCTTGTCCCTTCTTGCTCAGTTGGGCCCTGCAATAGAGTGCACTGTGTGGTCGGTGGCTGCCAGATGTCTCCCCTGCTGGTGGGGTGAACAGGTGGCTGCCACATGACACGTCCTCGGAAAGATTCCGAGGACGTGTTGCGCAACAGCCTTACCCCAATTGGACTCATGCGGAGCGGCCGTGCTTGCCCTGCCACACGAGGAGCACTGCTGCGGGGCTGAGAGGGGTGGGCGCTGTCACTCATTGCATGTGGGCACATCACGGCTGGGGGCAGGAATCAGAATTTCTGTTGGGCCAGAGGAGGGTGGTGGGGCAGGGCCAGGTGTCCACTTCCACTTGTGTGGCCAGTGCCACACTCCACCCTGGCCATAGTGGGAGCTCCGAGAGCAGCCCGGCTTTCTTACATAGGGGGCTGCTCTTGTGCCCAGCTCCTCGTGCTGGCCCCAAATTGTGGCGGCCGCTCGGTGATCTGACCTGCGTCCCTGGTGTCTTACCTCTAGAGTCAGCTTGTAAGAAGATCATAACTCCTCTCTCTCACAAGAGGAAACATTTACAAACACTGTGGGGATATTTAGGGATTGTGATCATTCATCCCAAGAATTAAGTTCTAGAGGGAACAGTAGTCAATGATCAGGGCCATGCAGAATCTGATTAATTGGGAGAATCCACCAGCAGCAGGAAGTGAGGAGGAAGTCAAAGCTGACCCGAAGTCATACATAAGGGCACTGGGCTATTGGTATCATGGCGGCTGGGACGAGGGCAGGTTTGCACTTGGGATTCGTGGGAGGCGTTTTGGAACGCTGCAGCCACCCTGATGAATGGAGGGTATGGGTATGGGTGGACGGACTGTGTTGATGAGAGAGGAGTATGGCCAATGGCCATTAAAGAAGAGGATTTGTAAGAAGAGAGGGAGAGTGCATAGGTGAGGATGGGGTTTTCTTTTCAAGCTGTTTTTTTTTTTTTATATGTAAAGGTTTTGTTCTGTTAACTGTTCCAAGCAGCCCTGAGTCAATGTTGGGATAGGATGGGGTATAAGTTTAAAGTAATACTAGTAGTAGTAATAATAGCCGCCGCCACAGAAGTTACCTAAAATGGAGGATAAGGCTCAAAACATTCTTTTTTGCCTGTCCCTCACTAAATACCTGCCAGGACTCACCAATACCGGCCGCGTCCATCGTCTCCAACCCCAGCCGTTCAGCTGATAGAGCAGCGGCCCGGGACACGAGGGGAGAGTCATAGCCTGATGACAATCAGACTGTGCTCGGCTGCCCCTGCGAAGGGGAATCCCCCGCAGGGTAGGGTGGCCCCGTAACCTTTAAAAGGATGCAGGACCCGACGAGCAAGGCCAGCAGCCGGAGAGAAGGGCGTGGCGGGAGAGGAGCAGCAGCCCACTGTTACCCACCGTTCCTCGATACCAGCCAGTCCCGGAGTGCTCCAACTGAGCTGTTGGAGGCAGGAGGCTCCTGGGGACGTGTGAGACCCCAACTAAAGAGCTAGTGAAAGAGCAGGAGGAGATAGGCTGATAGGCTGATAGTATCCCACCCAGAACCCAGCCTCCAGGTACTTTCACTGGTCTGTTTCCTAAGAGAAGGGAACCAGGCAGGCAATGCGGAGAGCATGGGGTATCAGTCTACGGGCTCCACATGCTGCCCGTAAGTGCGCTCCTAGAGAAAACTTCACCCAGATGGACCTGGGACAAGGGCAGAAGGCTACTGTCCCCCGAGACACTCCTCACAATATCACTATGCCAAAGCTTCTGTTTCAAGCATTAACTAGGCATTAGGGATAGGGCTATCAGCTAATTATCGGTTACCGGTTTTATCGGTATCGGATTAATCTGATATCAGATTTATTGGTATATTGGGTTTTTTTAACATTGCCGATCTTTTGGCTCTTTAACATTGCGGGCATTGTTAAAATGGCCGCAATGTTAAAAACCCGATATACCAATACTGATATTATTGGCATTATCGGATTAATTCAATACCGACAGTCCCATCCCTACTAGGCATAATAATTCTTTGCTTGAGATACAAGATCACAACTTGCTAATGCTGCAACATCATCACAGAAGCTCAAAGGACACTGGTTCACTTTCTGAGAGAGACTCAGTCACAAAATACTAACGGATGGCTAAGGAGCAACATCTACATGGAATTTACTGCCAGGTTCTCTTTTCATAACTTGAATACTACGGTCCAGTTTACAGATTCTAATGCAAAAGGGCAGGGTGTACATTGAGCTCGGTAAATAGTGTATATTACCACCGCGAGGTCATCAATCACTCGTTGCTGTTCTCTGACTTGCAATCGAAGGAACTCCATTTCTTGCTCTTCTCGTGTGCTGCTAAGGTCATTCAAGGAAGTGTGCCTCTTCAAAGACGGCTGTGCAGATAGTTTCTCTTTCTGCAAAAAACAGGTTTATAATTACAACACAACCAACCATTAACTTCTTCCTACAGCATTAGATAAAACCCTTCTCTCTCACACACACACACACCTCTCCAGGCTCCTCAGAACTCCATATTTCGCTAGTGAGTTGCTCCAGCACAATGTAAGGTCCTTTTCCTATCAAGCTGATATTACGCTTGAATACAGTTCCTATACTACATATTGCCTATTTTTTAACACTACAATAGAAGCAAGAGGCAAAATATTCAAATGGACACACATCCGCATTAACACAAAAATGGACTAAATAATTTGACATCAGAAGTATAACAATGGGGGAGTCAGCGTGGAGGATCTTACATCAGTGTTTTGGGGGTGATGAACACATCGCGTCACGCCCAGTTAGTCATTCTACCTGATGGTGAGCAGGTACTTCCAGATGGTGGCTCATTGTGTCTCAAGACAGGCACAGGCAGTGTTGAATTGACCTTGGCCCCAACCCCCACTCCAGAAGCACTCTCAGCAGTGCCTGCATGGCCAAGGCCTCAAAGCAATTACTGAGGCTTGATGAGATAGCTCTCATGACTGGAGCATCAGCATTGAAGGGAACAGAAAAAGAGAGAATGGTACATAGTGCTGTTTATCAAGTAGAAATACACTTGGAAGAAAGAGGAAGTGGCAAACCTAGAGAAATTATCTGGGTAAAAATTAGACTTTAAAAAAACGGAAGTGGTGTCAGTGTGAGGGGATGGGGATTCTATAGACCACCAAGTGAGGCTGTAGAGGTGGGCGAGATAGGCCCTTTCCACACAGACACTCTAACACTGATAAAATGAGTGTTACATTTAATTCTACATGTTGCAGGGCTGCAGGTGTGCTCTATGGCTGCCCTGCAACATGTAGAATTAAATGTAACACCCATTTTATCAGTGTTCGTGTCTGTGTGAAAAGGGTAAGTAAAGCATCCAAAAAATGACCCGGTAAAATGGGGATATTTCCATAAACCCGATACATGCTCTAATAATTTGTAATATGGCAAACTTTGGAATCTCCAAGAGGTTCTTGGCATACATCGAGAACAAATTCTGCTTTTAGAAGGCTGAAGAAGCCGACTAAGGATAGCGTGATGACTTACCTTTAAGCAAAGGGAGCTCTTACAAAGGTTCAAGGGCTCTGTGTGCGGCAACGTGGAATTGTCAGCAACAGTAGGGGCCATACTGGCACCCAACGTGAGGTAAAAAAATTAGTGTAACTACCGAGTTACAGGACCTCAAAGTTCAATGGACAGGGTAAAAAGGGAGCATACCGTAAGGAAGAACTCAAAAGTAATTAAGCCAGTCAATATGTTTTAAAAGTGTAAAAAGAGCACCTAGTTCAGTCTTGTTGCCAAAACACATAGACAGGCTCTGCAGCGCGATGTCATTTAGATAAAACCATGACACAGAGTTCAAATGGGGGAAGTAAACGGTGTTTAACTGTTAGAAGTACATGGCAACTGTCATATAGAACAAATGCTGGTGGGTCAGGGACCTGCAACCGTCATCCAGTCCACATAGGGCACCTTCCTCTCTACGGTTCCTAGAAAAGAAGCTCCTCTACAGCTGGAGCACGGGCTTAATCTCAAAAAAAACCTTGGATTATCTTGAGACTATTCCCAGATAGTCACAAATGGGGACTTCAAAATAAGAACAAAATCTCGAAAATGTGCCGCCTCATGCTGACCCGCTGGATAGCTGGCAGATTCTGCTAGTGCACTGCCCTCTTTATCACACTCTATCCCCATGTGTCCCGGGTGCCAACAAAACTGTAGCCAAATATCACTTCTCTAAATGGAGTCATTGGACATTTTGGCTGGAGCAACAAATTAGGTCAGCCTTAAAGGTGGAGGCAGACCGTTTCCTAACAGTGTTTTATTAATTGCTTGGTGCGTTAAATCCTTGGGTGCAGCCAGGCGAGCTGCACGGGTCCGATCCCTGTGCAGCCTCGTGGTGGGCAATCGGCCCCGCCACACTGAGGTGCCAAGCACACAGAGCCGGGCAGCTTAGCCCATCTCTGTGCCAAGGCACCGCCCACCGGAGCGGCTGCCTAGCCCTGCCTCACCTCCCTCCCCCAGCTGTGCTGTGGCCACGGACGCTACCGCCTGTCCCCCATGTGCCCGCAGCCTTGCTCGGAGCGTGGCGGGGCAAGCACGCCCAAACACACACATTGTCCCTCCTTGGGCAGGTTTACCCCACTTGGGGTAAGGCTGCTCCACAATGCGTCCTTGGGGTTTTCCCAAGGACGCATCACGGAGCAGCTATCTGCCTGCCCTCACCACGGGGCAGGGCAAACATCTGGCGGGCCGCCCTGGGCGTATGAGTCACTGCATCCTGTGACTCGTTTGCCCAGGGAGGGGTAAGTCTACACAAAGAGCGGTAGCCTCCCCAGCCCGTCTCGTGTGGCTGCACCCCTTGTCCAGCAATGGCCCCAATGCCCTCGCTGCTACAGTTGATCTTGGTTGCTACTGGACCCCAGCAAGGGATACTGACAGATGTAAGCAGCAGCATCACTGTGTCTCCTTTGTATTTCAGATAGAGACAATGAAGGTAGAAGCCAACACAGAAGCAAACCTATCTAGCCCAGGAAGACTAGCCCAATGTCACAACATAAACCCTCCAGATGTTTAGTTTTTTACACATTAAAACCAAGTTAACTTTATTTTTATTCCACTGGTTTTTAAACGCAAGGCAGGACAAGAGAAATACCAAGCTAAGGACTTGGATTCTAGGGCGGATGATATCAGCAGTCTCCATTTCACCTACACTTCCAAGGGTGTAGCTAGACTACAGACAGGGTTCCATGAGCCTGGCGGACCCACACCGCCTGGTGCAGTTGTGTATCCTACCCAGCCCATGGTGGTTGGCCGCATTCCATCTTCTGCACCAGGGCTCATTCCAAATAATTCTGATACTAATTAACTGAAATATCAAATTGATGAGAATAAATACCAAAGTCAAGTAACAAAAATGACCAAAGCCAAGAACCTAAAAGAGAGATTGATTCCCACAAATGGAGCAGGAAATCAAGGAGTTGTTCGCATCTGCTCCATCGGACACTATTCAAAGCAGGCAAATTCATCGGACAGGATGTTTGCCATGGACATTGGTTTCAACACACATCATCTGTGCCACGGATATTGGTGCCATGCAGTAGTTTCATCTTCTATTCTACTAAAAGCATGCGTGCTTCAATAAAGTGTGCATGTGAAATCCACGCTTACCATTTCTATATTTTCCCTTGAGAGATTTTTAATTTTTTCTTCCATCCTTTGTATACACTGCAACATGTCCTCATGCTTTTTGGTCATCCTTTTGTTCTTCTCTACAAGAGGCTTGAGCTGACCTTCTGTCTCCCGAGACCGCTTCAACTGCAAAAGGTAAAAAGAAAACAAAAGCTGGTTCAATATTAAAAAAGGATAATTAGGCCCACAAGGACTTGAAAGCAGAATAGACAAACAAGGTTTCTTTGCCACGTTCCTCTTTTCACATCCCTTGAAATGTTCCTGTGCTGAACTGTAGTATAGAAACCTCCCAATGTGAAACAAATCCACTATTCCTGATACCAAACGCTCACTATTCCTGATACCAAAAGCCTGGACATTTTGGCATCAAGGATTCGCACCAAGTACCCAATCAGCAGATGGCTTGAAGGTCATGACTCATAGGCCCTGCTGGGACTCCCGGTCCACATGCAGAAGTTCTAATCTGAGATGAGGACCAACTGCAAATCCACTTTGCATGCTGCATTCTGTCCCTGCAATTACAGATGCCTGCAAACCCAAATGTTTTTGTTGTCCTCCCAGGCATCCAGATTTCTGTGTCTCAGCTGTACTGCTTAAGATAATGGGGGCTTTTGATTAATCAAAAAGTCAATGGCAACACCGCACTGCTGGCTGCAATTCTAAAACTCCCTGTTTAGTCATCACCCAGATCGCCTCACTGCTACAGCTGATCTTTGTTGCTATACATCATCCTTTGTTCCTTGGTGGTGCACAGATATTGGATAGTTTATAAGAGTGCACTTGATAAAATATAACTCGTTAACGGATCTCTTTTCTGTCTGTTTTTGATATAATAGTAGTCACCTTTCATTCATTTAAATATCCTTTATTAACTAACAGACTGTCTTCCATACATTTAAGAAAGTTATACCTAATGCACAATGATAGTGATCAGAGAAGGCACAAATTTAATCTCAGGGTTCTGCTGACATTTTCAAGCTGCTCAATTCAATTCCTGTTGTTTTACGATGGCAACAGAAACAAGTTACAGCCACTTCTTTAATAGTGGATATTCAGCATCTTCACTTCATTCAGTAATCCCTGCATGGTTTCATTTCTAGAAGAGTTACTTTTATCATCAAAAGGACATCTGAATAGGTGAGGCTTGAAATGGAAACTTATTAAGGTAGTATTTTCCTTAAATGGATTGGCTAAAGGTTGATTCTTTCATCAGAGGAACAGAATGTGCTTCTGTCGTATGAATTTAAGTACAGCAGGAAACCAGCAGTGAGTTTGTAAGACTGATCTCTCATTTTATTCTTAGTCAAGCTAAATGGGTAGTGGGAAACCCACTGAATTTCCAGTAGCCAACCTGCCACCGTCAAGTGGTGATCAATACCCAATTAGCAGCCATTGGGTTACCTGATTTCCTGACTTCGCATCCCAGAACACCAACTTCCCATCCCAATTTCTGAGTCTTGCCTTTTCTTCCCCTCTGAGCTCCAAGTGTAGTGCACTGGCCAGAGGCAGGTGAAATTAATAAGCCAGCTGTGCAAAGCATGCAGCTGTTCTGGGATTCGGTGCTGGCCAGCTAAATCTTTAGGCCAGGTGCCTCTGCCCTCCCCAATCCCCCCAAAGAAGCAGAGGATCCTCCACCAACAGGACTGAGGCCGGCCCGCCCACCCAAGAGCTCACAGCGAGTTTAATTTATTTTTTTATTTAAATAGTTTGTTAGTTGGTCGAGAGTTTGTACCAGGACCAAGATTTTGGTCCCGGGACTCGAACTAACGAAAATTTTCACAGGAAGCAAAACTGCTTCTCTTTTCAGCCCCAATCTCAACACGTCCCTTATCACAAAGGCCTCCAACCTCACCCCCACCAAGTTAGTTTTACTGTTTTTACAGCCCTCGTTCGGTCAGTAAAGCATTCCCCCCACTCCAGCGTGGATTTTATCTGGAAGATGAACCAAATGAAGAGGCTGGTCTGACATTTTGTTAGTTTTCAAAAGGAAACAAAAAAATCACATCAGCAGCTCCTGACAAGGTCCAGGTCTAAGCCCTGGCCTACTTCGTCCATTTCCCTCCATACTCCAGTCTGTGAACTCTGCTCCTCTTCTGTCCCCTCTCTCGCCCTCCCACGCCTCCCCTGCTCCCCTAGCCACCTTCATCCCTTCTCCTTAGCTGGCCCCCACACCTGGAACTCCCTCCCTGCCCACATCTGCCTGGCCCCATCCCTTCATATGTTCAAATCCCTCCTCAAGACCCACCTCTTCAGCTCTGCCCTCCCTGACTCCTCACTCCCCTCGCCTAACTCCTGGAGGGTCTGTGTCCTCATATCCTCACCACACAGACCAACCAGCCATCATTCTTGATGTAACCAAGTCAAGCGCGTGCACCTGGGACCTCGCATCTTCATGAATGTCGACACTCCTTGTCTCTCCCTCTGTTCCCCTTCCTTTGCCCCCCACCCCAATCTCTCAGATTGTAAACCCTAGGGCAGGGACCATGCCTATTCAATTACTTTGTAAAGCACCAGGTACATTGATATGTGCTTGCTAATAATAATAATAATAATAATAAAAATTTCCCTCAAGAGAAACAATTAGAAATTATAGCTTCACAGCGATGCTCCCAAATAGTGTGTTGTTGTGGTGGTGTTCAAAGACTGCAAGAAGAGGAGTAATCAAAGAGAGGACAGCAGAACGTCTCTTATCTATAGAATGAAAGGGCCTGCTTTAAGCCTGTCTGGGGAAACCTGCTTGGCCCTTTCAGGCAGGAGAATCCAACTTATTCTTTGCACCGATGGCTTGCAAATTGCTCACCTTGTCTCCTCCCTCCTTTATGAGCAACTTAATAGCAGTTTTCCGGGACTGCAGGACAAGTAACAAAAGAGGTGTGATATCAGGGACGTCCCTACAAATCCAGGACGCTTCATTTGTATGCTTGTCCATTATCTCATAGTTTTGTTCTGTAGGGGTCAACTTATGAGACTAATAAGTGCAGGGATGAAGCAAGTCCCAGCTGCTCTTCTCTCCAGAAGGCTGGGAAGCTGGTAGGCTGGGAAGGTGGAGAGCAGAGCATCTGGAAGGCTGGAGAACTGGGAGCCAGAGAGCAGAGATAGTCTCTGGCCACAGGTCTTGTTAGTATATGCCTGCATTGCGAAGACACTTCCTGAGGTGGGTCATGGCTCAGGTGGTAGAGCGCATGCTTTCAATATATAAAGGTCCTAAGTTCAATCCCCAGCATCTCTGATTCAGGATCTCTGGTACCACGCCTGGGCGAGGCCTCTGCCAGAGACCCTGGAGAGCTGGATTTGAAACCCTGCTGCTGTGTCAGGTTGTGACAACGCTGGGCTAAGATGGAACGCTGGTCTGACTCAGTTAGGCAGCTCCTTATATCCCATAATCCCTGTTTCGTGCATCTCTTTTATACAGTCCAGGCAGCCAACAGGGAAACAGGTGGGGTCCCTCCCATCGGGAAGGCAGTGGGGATGAGGGAGCACCAGATCACACGTCCAGGTAAACACGTACTCCAGGTGGAAGGCAGCACTACGGAGCCTGCTTCCCAGTCCCGCTCCCTCCAGGACTGGACGTTAGAGTACCCAAATAATATCTGTGACCAAACAAGTGCTTGCATAGCTGTATTTTGTTATGTCAGTCATTTAATCATTTTAGTATTTCAGTGACGCCACTGAGCAATAATGCTAATATTGCAAAAATGACAAAACGGATTAGCAAAATAACCAAACCAAAAAAAAAACCTGGAATAACTGAAACAGATACCCAACAGAACACAGATGGATATTAGTTATTAATCCAACTACCATTTTTAGTTGGGTATATTTGTTACCCATATTTCTTTTGCAGACTCTGTTCACCTTTAATTCTTGAAATATGTTGTTAATGGTTTTAGAACTTAATATCATGGGGGAATGCTAATGAAGTTATTCACAAGCATTCACTAGCTTCCCTGATCAGCCCTCCACCACAACTTATCCAAACAGATACAAGCTACTAATGATTATGCAAGTTTTTGCCCTTTAGAACATTGTAATTCACTTAGTGATCGCTCTGCCTCTCCGCTCCTGCAGGTAATAATTGGGCCACCTGGAGCTCCCCCTCCCAGCCATTTCACCCTGGGACGCCTCCATTAAGCTGCCGGCCGCCCCCACGACAACAAAAGGGCGCTGGCCGTTGTGAGGCTGGAGCGAGGCCCGCAAGGCCCCAACTCCAGTGAGGACATCTGTGCTACACAAGCCTCCTCCAGCCGTCGCTCGCATCACCATTGGCCATCGCCTTTACTCCCGCGCCATCCACAGGCCTGCTTATCCCCTCTGCTGCCGTGAATACTGACCACTAGAACGTCTCCTCTTATCTCCCCCAATCCCTCCCCCTCCATCTCTCCTCTCCTTCTCACACTGCTGCTGCCTCCCCTGATTCTCCCTCTCCCTCCGCCATCACTCTCTCCAACCTCCCCACCCCTTATTCTCCCCCTTGCCTATTCCCCCTCACCCCCTCAACCATTCCTCCACCCACCCTTACACAGTCCCTGCAAGCCCCATCGCTCCACATCCCCCAACCTCATCCACATTTCCTGCCTTCCCCCTGATCAACTCCCCTTCCCCTGCTCCCTCTGGAACTGCCACTCTTCCATTAATAAAGTCCCCTTCATACACAACCTCGTCCTTTCTCGCCGCTTTCAACTCCTTGCACTTAAACTGAAACCTGGATCTCTCCCTCTGACTCTGTCACCCCTGCCACCGTCTCTTCTGGAGGCCTCTCTCTCTCTCTCTCACCAGTCCCGCCCTGAGGGCTGGGGTGGTGGCATGGGCCTTCTCCTTGCCAACTCCTGTCAATTCCAGCCCCTTTCCCCTCCCTCTCCTTCCCCTGCTTCGAGGCTCACTCTGTGCATCTCTACTCCCCCCTTCACCTTCATGTCACTGTCATCTATTGCCCCTCTGGTCCCCTTTCCTCTTTTCTCCCAGACTTTGAACTCTGGCTTACCTTCTTCCTCTCATTCTTGATGACGTCAACATCCATGTTGACACCTTCCCAGCCCTCTAGCTCCCGCTTTCTCTCCCTAGCCTCCTCCTTTGGTCTCCGCCTCTGGCTGATTCCCCCACCCAAACCGGTGACCACTCTCTTGACCTCATCTTCTCCAGAAACTGTCCCGTTGCTGACCTCTCCTTTGATCTTTGTCCCATGTCCAACCATTACCTCGCTTCCTTCAACCTCTCCCACCAACCTCCATCTTCTTTCCCAGCTCCATGCCCCTTTCCATGATCTGCAGGCTATTAACCCTTTAGACTTTGCTTCCTCCCTTTCCCCCCTCCTCTTCCCCCGACACCGCCATCTCTTCTCTCAACGCCTCCCTCGCCACGACCCTCAACTCTCTTGCACCCCTCTCCTCCCACCCCATTTGACCCCAAAACCCCCATCCTTGGCTCACCCCTACTATCCGTTACCTCCGCTCCTGCACCCGAGCTACTGAATGCCTCTGGTGCAAATCCCGCTCCCACCCTGACTTCCTCCACTATAAATTCTCCCTCTCCTCCCTCTCTTCCGCTATCTCCCTGGCGAGACAACATTACTATGTCTCCTGGGTTGAATCCTACTCTCGTGACCCTTGCTGCCTCTTTTCCACCTTTGACTCCCTTCTCAAGCCCCCCTGCCCCCTCCACCCTCTTCCCTTTCCACTCAGGATCTCGCATCATTCTTCACCTCAAAGATTGACAAGATCTGCCAGGACATTGCTTCCTACCCGTCTCCTTTCCCCGCTCCCTCACCGGCCCCCTTCCCCCCTGCCTCCCTTGAGGAAATCTCCTCTTTGCTCTCTTCCTCAACCCCTCCACCTGCCCCCTCAACCCAATCCCCTCCCGCCTCCTAACCTCCATTGCTCCCACTGTCGCCCCACCCCCCTTTTTACATGTTATTAATCTCTCCACTGGCTCCTTCCCCTCCACCTTCAAGCATGCCACTGTCTCTCCCATCCTCAAAAAGTCCACCCTCGACCCCTCTGACCCCTCTAGGTCTCCCTCCTACCCTTCGCCTTTAAGCTTCTGGAACGGGTCGTCTACTCCAGCTGCCTGGACCTCCTCTCTGCCAACTCCTCCCTGGACCCTCTCCAATCTTGCTTCCGCACCCTTTACTCCACTGAAACTGCCCTTGCCAAGATCACCAATGATCTACTTGTTGCTAAATCTAAGCACCTTTACTCCATTCTTGTCCTCCTTAACATCTCCGCTGCCTTTGACACTGTCGACCACTCACTCCTACTGGACTCTCTTCGCTCCCTAGACTTCTGCAGCTCTGTCCTTGACTGGTTCTCCTCCTACCTCTCTGACCGCTCCTTTAATGTGTCTCTTCCCAATTCCAGCTACTCCTCCCTCCCCCTCTCGGTTGGGGTTTCCTAAGGCTCTGTCCTGCACCCTCTCCTCTTCTCTATCTACACCCTGTCCCTTGGCAAACTCATTGCCTCCCACGGCTTCCAATATCACCTTTATGATGACGACACTCAACTCTCTCTCTCCACCCCCTCTCCCCCCCTTCTGTCCAAGCTCGTCTCATCAACTGTCTCTCTGATATCTCCGCCTGGACGTCCCAACGTCATCTCAAAGTCAACATGACTAAGACTGAACTCCTTATCTTTCCTCCCTACCCTTCCTCTCCCTCTTCTTTGTCCATCCTTACTGATGGGGTCACCATCCGCCCCATTCCCCAAGCCCGTAGCTTGGGCTTCGTCTTCGATACTCACCTTTCCTTTAAACCTTACATTGACTCTGTTGCCAAGTCCTGTCGCTTCGCCCTCCACAACATTGCTCAGATTCGCCCCTTTCTCTCTGTCTCCTCAGACAAAACCCTTCTTCACGCCATGGTCATCTCTCGCTTTGACTACTGCAACCTCCTCCTTTCTGGCCTCCCCCGCTCTCACCTGTCCCCCCCTTAT